>CM035795.1:36466777-36801777 GCA_020466265.1 Siphamia tubifer | reverse complement strand
TCACAAGAAGACAGAGTCTTGATAACAGCTTTATTTTTGGTGGATTATTAACACCACAACAGGAAACACATGACATGAGGTAAGTGGGACTCCATCTGTGTGTGAATACAGCTCACATAGTTACTCGCCAAAACCCAGACAATTTATAAAACCCTCTGAACTAATTAACTTAGTAGACGCTAAATCATAGTTTCAAAGGCAAAGTTGAACGCCAATTAACAGCATGTGTCAGTTCTAAAAAAGATCTGCTATCACTGCTGTGGCATGCAAATGTTCAAAGCTCTATGTGTTAATTAGACTTTAAAGCTTTTCACTGATAATTAAATACTTTGCCGCTTTTGTAATGTACAAGTATTAAAATGATCCAAAAAAAGGTCTTTTTTTTTTTCCACCTCGAGGCTGTTAGCTTCCAGACCTTCTACACTTGGCTATTTCTTTTTTTCATCTTTAAAGGGGACATAACAAGCAAAATGCAGTTTTTAATGTTTTGACAACACTGTGTGTTGTCTGTGTGTAAAAGGATCCTTAAATTATGAAAAGAAAAACATCCAGTCTCCTTTTCTCCTGATCCATTTCAAGTTGGAGGGGGATGAAAGCGCTCTGTTTTGGATTTTCCACAGCCTGGGCCCGCCCGTCCGCCCTAGTTTGATGCAACACTGCAACTAGTCTGGCCAGGCAGGCTATCTACAGAATTCAAAACTCCGGAGAACTCAGAAACTCCACCCTCTTTGTCAGAAAGCCAATCAACAGTGAGCACCTCCGCTGGTCTGGGTAGAGGCATGTTCAAGGCGGTGACAAACTGTGACCGAGACCACAGGATTATATACAGAAGCGCTTCATTCATTGCAAGAACGGAGCAGTGGCAAGCCTTTGACACAGCTGTAGATGCTGTGTTAAAAGATTTCAACTGGAAA
The DNA here is from genome assembly GCA_020466265.1 of Siphamia tubifer. Lineage (NCBI taxonomy): Eukaryota > Metazoa > Chordata > Actinopteri > Kurtiformes > Apogonidae > Siphamia > Siphamia tubifer. The sequence continues at coordinate 36,800,863 of CM035795.1, read as the reverse complement.
TTCTCATTGAAAATGGAGCAGAGAGCAGCCTTGGAGGCATTTAGGAAACGGAAAGACGTTTCCAGCTTTGGTAATGTGGTGTGGTGTGATTGGTTTAAGCTTCAGCCAGGAGCAAACTGAGGGAGGCGGGTCAACCACACACTGTAGGAAACTGTTCACCTGGAAATGTTGGTCAGAACCAATAGGTCAAAGAGCATTGGAAAGTTGTGACAGCCAGGCAAGATTTTCTATGCTTCATATGTCACATGCATAGATTCATTTGAATACCCCCCCCCACACACACACACACACACACACCAGCTCAGCTAACCCAACCTACTGATCACAGTGACCTCTGCTCAGACTCAGATCCTCCATTATTCTCTATCAGTAGTTCTGCTGTGCGTCCAGTGCATTGGGGTCTGAGCCCTGGTCGCTGTGCGTGTGTCCAGATCCACGGTTGATCTGACAGGCTGGTCCGTGGGTGGCACCATCAGCCCAGTGCCACTGGGCCATCCCGGGTCCAGATAAACTAGGCCTGAATACGCACTGGGGCTGTTAACAGACCAGGACCTGAAGGCACCAGGGCTGTAAAACTTGACACTCAGTCCACTTTGATTCTCTCCAGATGACTTTATTTCATCTGTGTATTTGTCTCTTTTTCTCTGCATCAACATTTTCAGGTTTTGTTTCTTTCTTCTCTTCCTTTTGGTAGAGGGGCGGAGTCAGCTGTGGCTCATTTGCATGAAAACATAAGGCACTAATACCTAGCGTTTTGAACAGGGCAGATTGAAGAGGCTGCTGTATCTCTTCATCAATGTGGTCATTCATCAAACATGTCACAGACAGGTCACTGAGACACAAGGGAACTGTGTTCACCACTGGTGGAAAATGGACATGATATGTCCCCTTTAAAGACTCACCTACCTAGCCAGCATGTCCACGTGGGCCCCAGAAGGGTTACATTTGGGCTGCATATAAGGGTTCCAAGTGGATTTATCTGCAATTTCCATGGTGACCCCACATGTGTTTGTCTATATCACATTCAGAATCAGACATTGGAATATGTCATATTTATTTTTCACACTATCCCACTATATTTGTCTTTCATGTCATTGGCAGTACTTTTATATCAGTATTTTATTGTTTATTTAATCTATTTTCAGGTGTTTTATTCATCGATGATTGTGCATTGATATATTGTTTCTGCAATGCATCAATGATGTATGTATATATAGACAATGGTCTATATATACTTTTACTGATTTGCTGTTGTACTGATATTTGTTGTCTATTTGTTAATTCTTACATTGAACCTGAGAGCTCTACCTCAATTGTGTTAAAACTAGTAGAACAAGTATTTCGAGAATGCCTAATCTTGTCCCTATTTTGTGCCAATCTCAAGTTTCTATGACAACCCATTCTTGAATTAGAGCCAACAATGTGATTTTGATCTTCCTGCTAAATTTGACATTTTTAATTTTTTTTTTGACATTTGACCTTTTGCAATATTGATAATTTCATTATTTGTATATATGCGTCAGTATGTGTAATATTATAATATGTCCGGCATCGATTATGTTATAGCATGATATGTCTATGCTTGACACACACAAACAGTGTTACAGTAGTACATTTTGTGACATGTCACCATTTACCTCCAGAGATCTCAAAACCTATTGGTTGTAGGTGATAACATCAATCATGAGAATTGTAGAAATCTTCATTACGCATTTTTTGGTACCAATCTGAAAGTTTTGTGATCTTCTGTAATTGAGTTATAACTGATAATGTGATTTTGACCTTTTAGTTAATTGTGACCTTGACCTTTGACCTTTACTCAAATGGATCATTGCATCTGATGTGCATTAGTTATATGTATATGTCCATGTAATGTCATGGTGATATCCCAAGCATTCATTGAGTTATAGCATGATATGTCTCTGCGGACACACACACACACACACACACACACAGACACACACACTGATAACAATAATCTCCCCTAATCAATGTTGGGTGAGAATAACAACAACAATAACAAAGAGATTCTGATTCTGATATGGTCAAAGACGTGGGGTCACCATAGAAACTGGACGAACTCACTGTAAAGATCAAATTTTACCAAGTATATTTTTCTCATTTCTAATCCAAATACCTCATTACACTTAAATTAAGACATAGTCACCTGAAGAGTAACTTTTCAATCAGACATAAAAACTGATTTATAGATTTGAAAAATCAAATCTTACTCAGATAATTTTCACAGATTAAATTTCTTGAAATAAAATTCTCAAGATCTATTGTCTAAAAATAAAAGATCATTTCACTTCCAAGTTACTCTTTAAATGATTATGTGTTATTTTAAATGTGATGAGATGTTTTGACTAGAAATGAGAAAAATGCACTTGGTAAGATTGAAAAAAATTTTCCAGTGCATGCAGTGACTTTTGTGGTCATTTCCAAAATAATTTTCTAGCACATTTAACTTATAATAAGTGATTTCTAATCAAATTAGGCACTTTGGATTTTTCGTTGAAAATTGGATTTAAATTATGACCATCCTGATGTTATCATATCAACAATGAAACCTTTAAATGCTAAACCTTCTTTTCTTTCTTTCTTTCTTTTTTTCTGTTTTTTATTTTGACCATAAAATAGTTAGATAAGGCTGGCACAGATTCTCCCAATTATGGTAAATGTTTGTGACAGATGTGGATGTTCACTCTGCAATTTTACACACATTTTATTTCTTGTCCAGCACTTACAGATTTCAATTTGATCTAATTTATTTCAAAACAACATCCAAGGTATTCTCAAACACTATGGACACTTCACCACACATCAGTATTTTTGGTCTTCTGGGAGAGTATACCAACACTTTACTAAAGAACTGAAAGTAATAGCTTTTACCTCTGTAACTGCTAAATGTCATCTCCTTCTTAATTGGAAATCCACAAGAGGTCCTTCCAGCACATAATCGATTAACAAGGTTATGTCCTTTAAGAGTAGATATTCAAAATGGTGAAAACTGAACAAATTCTACAATAAATGGACCATTTATCAATTTTTTTAGACAATGTAATTACCTTTGCTTTTTAAAAAAAATCACTATTATTTATCAATTTTTTTTCATTTATTGTAATACTTATGTGACTAGCTCTATTATTTCAAGGCAAGGCCTATTGAGTCTGCTATGATTGCAAGGGACGCATCCCTTTGACCTCAAAATTGACCCCCTGAACATGCAGGATAACTCACCAAATTTGAGACTGTTTGCAATTTTAATTTAGAATTATTTTCATTGTATTGTTTTGTCAGGATTCATTGTTATTTGTTCTTAAAAATATGCATCTAAATGTAATGTTGTACATAAAAACAGTTAATGTTGACATCAGTGCACCCTTGTGTATGCAGGTGTCTCTCTTGTATAAACACCAATAAAAAATATGAAACAGAAAAAGGTTAGAAAACATACTACAATCCCAATTCTCTATTATTCCACAGCACTTTTTCCCTAAATGTTTCAGTATCTAGCAATCATTTACAGTTTATTGCATGTTATAATTTTGTTAAAATGATTTGTTCTGCAGCTTCTGCGACAGCCGTGCATGTAATTACTGTAATAACTCAATAAAACCCATAAAGCATGACATCTCAGGTTTCAGAATGTGCTGGAATTTTTCCAGTTGCACCAATAGTAAAAGAGTTACAACCATCCAGACTCCATATGTGCAAGGTGTGCATGCTACATCATGTTTTAAACAGTTAACCAAACAGAGGAAAAAGTAATATATATTAGTAATTGAATCTACAACTGTCTGTCACTTGATCCAGTTTACATGGGTTTTACAGGTGACCCCCCCCCCCCCCCCCCCCCCTGAATGAAGAGAGGTCCACCAAGGAGGTTATGTTTTTGAATGTGTTTGTCTGATAGTTAGCAAGATAACTCAAAAAGTTATGGATGGATCTTGATGAAAATTTCATGACATGATGGCGGTGTAACAAGGAACAGATGATTAGATTTGGGTGATGATCCCGAAGAGATCCTGGATTCTGGATCACTTTGAAATTTTACATTGAGGCAAATGGAGAATACATTTCAAAGTGATCCAAAATCGAGGATCTCTTCTGGATCATCACCAAAATCCCGTCATTTGTTCCTTGTGACACCCCCCAACACGTCATGAAATTTTCATCAAGATCCATCCATAATTTTTTTTTGTTATCTTGCTACTGACAGACAGACAAACAAACAAACATAACCTCTTTGGCAGAGGTAATAACTTGTAAAGCCTCAAAAAGTACATCTGATGCTGCTGAAAAAGTGAGAGTCTGCATTTTACCTCAATTATTTAAATTTATTGAATTCATGAATTATTAGAATTAATTGTATTTTTCTGTATTTAATGTATTGATCTTGTAGCTGTTCATAACATTTCAAGGTAAGTTCTGAGATTATTATATAAGTGACTTTTTCATCAAAATATTTAATTAATTGAAGAAAAAACAAGTGTCTCCAGTTGCTTCCATTTGTCAGACTTTACGTGTTTTATTGATTAATCTGTGTCGTACAATACTTGTATGTTATTTGGAGATCTAAATAACAAGGAAAAACTAACAAACTACACTTAGTATTATAATTATTTAAATCTATTAATTTTAGGATGAATGGTTAAACATTTCTAAACATTTCAGATCATTAGATGCTTTTGGTTACTGGTAGTTGTTATTATTCTGAATCAGATTTTGAGTTAAAATGCAACTGTTTGCCATATTTTGTCAAAGAAAATCAAAGACATGCATATTGTTAGTTGGTTATAAGATTATCATATGAAAACAGAAAAAAATAAATGAAGAATAAATGTTAGGTTCTTTTTTCCCCAGCAAAATACATCACTAATGGAACATACAGCAGTGTTTATCACTATCACTCTTGTCAAACTACATATGTTTTAATGATTGAGTAAATATTGCAGAATATATGTGTTCCATGTTCACTACAACACCTTTAACCTCCTGGGACCCAGTAGGAAAACATTGTTTGCCATTTTACATGAAATAATTGCCTTAATTGGAAATAGCATGATGCAACAGTTTATTCAGATACATTTAAAAAAAATTTTTTAACATAATGTCCTTTTCAGTGGACATTTTTTCTTTATTATTTTTAAATAAAAGTGTGAAATTCTTGTCCACTACAGAGGACAAAAAATGTATTGCTAGGACTCAGGAGGTTAAACATGGAAAAGGGTCACATCTGATGCTGGCAAAAACAAAAAAAAACCCTGACAAACTGCATTTTACCTGAATTATTCCTATGAATTAAACTTCCAAGAGCCCACATATAGGCCAGAAGTAGTTACTCAGCAAACCACCCAAACCTGTCCCAAAAGTCACATGACCTAATGTAGTTTGACAACACAGATTCTCACACATCAGAAGATATAAATCCACTTTTAGATAAAATAACCACAGCAGGTACAATCATTCATTTGTTGAAAATAAAACTGGTAAACAGCAGATCTGAACCTTTGTGTCTCATAATTATCCACAGAGGAACTATATTCCAACAAATGCAGTCATAGTCCAACAAAAACAAACAAGAAAAATTGTCCAAATGTGGTCCATATGTTGTCCAAAACACATCAAAATGTTTTATCTATTGCATCATTTAACAGGACCTGCCTCCAAAATCTTAATACTTTCATTTATAATATAATCAAACACCAACGAATGTTATCAAAATGGTTCAAGAACAGCATTCAATTGACTTTATAAAGAAATATAGGCAAAATTGAGTGGAAGTTTAAAGGGTTAATAGAATTCATAGATTTAATCAACAGCAGGTAACTGGCAGAATGTTTTCAACACCTATCTATTATCTAATCACCAAAATCACAACAGATTGCAGGTGCATATTCCTGCAAACCTTCTTTTAACTCGTCACTATTGTCTCAGTCGATTTCACACATCTAATAAATACTTGTAAAAAAAAAAAAAAAGTGTAAATTCCAATAACACCTAAATACATTTCATCGGCTTCTAGTTTATTTATAAAAGCCTGAGCTAAAAATGTACCCGAGGAAATAAAGGCTTGCTAAGGATTTTACATCTTTTAATTCCTGTGGTCAACAAGTCATTTGTTTTAAGGAATTATAACTATTCATCACCAGCGCACACATACAAGCATGTTGTCTCGTGTGTTACATTGTATATATAGTTATATTTGTCTACATTTCCATTCCTGTATATACAAAACTAAGAAACAAACGAGGCCACTTCAAATTTCCAGCTTTGAAACTCCTTGAAAACCACTGCAATGTGATCATGAGGAAGATGGATAGTCACACATTGTCTAACAAAGCCGAGCTGCTTGCATTTTTGTGCCAGGAATGACATAAAGCACCCAGCAGCATTGGAGAGCGCATGCCAAACTGGGATTGAAAAACAGGGAAATGGTGCCAAAAATTGATTCGTGAACTCTTCTGAAGTTAAAGCATTAGGATTTTGTTGTTTGAAAATCAATCTGAACATGTGCTGTCATTTTCAACAAATACAAACTTCAAATGTTCAGTCATTCCTAGAAGAAATAAAGCTCCGACACTTCTAAAATAGTAACAACTAAAGCTGTAGATGTGTCTATAGACAGCTCCAATGCCTGGTTTCTTTAATTTTTGTGTACATAATGTTATTTTTTCTTAACCCTGTGTTGGTAGAGGGAACTTTGAACCCTGATATCTAATCTAAATTTAACCCTTTGATACTTGGGCAGTCAATGATATATTCAGGTCATGCTAGTATATATATATATATATATATATATATATATATATATATATATATATATATATATATATATATATATATATATATATATATATATATATATATATACAGTGGTACCAGTAGTGAGCACTAGGGGCAGTGACCCCCAAGCTGGGAGAATGGCTCCAGCAGATACCAGGAACAACATCAGAGATCTCTGTACAAAAGAGCGTATTGCTAGGAACAGCTAAGATCCTGAACCCTCAGACTCCCAGGCCTCTGGTAGAGGACCCGAGTCTGAAGGAGACACCGCCCAGGTGGGGCGAGAGGAACATTTATTTATTTATATATATATATATATATGTATATATATATATATGTATATATATATATATATATATATATATATATATATATATATATATATATATATATATATATATATATATATATATATATATATATATATATATATACTAGCAAGGAAGAAGACCATTACTGTGACAACACCTCTACTATGATCTTTGTTTGGACACAAAATTACAGGCTAGTTTTTTTTTTTAGTAACTTTTACAGAGTCTATTTTACATAAATAATCCTCATCATGTTTCAGAAATACTTTGGTATTCATGTAATAATTTTTTAAAAACATTGTGAACCAAACGGAAGCGATGATAGTAAAGGGTCATGAAATGCTAATGCTAATCGCTAATGCTAATCGCTACAAACACAAAGACTTTATACATCTAATTTGAAGCAAGTCACAAATTATGTTGGTGAGATTAGTCAAGGAACAATGTTTGAGTTTTAATAGTTTAGTTAAATTTAGGGTCAGTTAAAAAAAAATCTATGTTTTATGTTATAATAGTCCCTATGAGATGGAAAAAGAAATTATTGTGATTTTTTAGTTAGTTAGTGTTACTAACAAAGGGTTAAACTTGTTATATCACACACACACACACACACACACACACACACACACACACACACACATGCTGTGCCTACATAAACTTTGCTCTCAAGAGATGTCATCATCCACCCTGCAGAAGGACAGCAGGCAGACTGACAAGTTGCCAGCTAATAAAAGCACTGGACTTTCAGTGAAGTGCAAAGCTCATCACCCTTTGCAGCAGTCACATCATCCTCGAGTCAAGCTGCAGGCAAGAAGATGCTTGAAATGAATTATTTCATGCTTTTTAAAAAGTCATTTTCCATGGCTTGTATTCACAGTGTGGCGTCTACATCCCACAGTGCTGAATTTGTTAGAATGCAGGTATGAATGAAGGCTTTTTCTTCTCTCTTTAGAGTGTTTGTACTCTCCAGGTGTGGTTCCGCTGGCTACATTTAACCATTTATCTTCCTATTGTCTGTTTTATATTCCTATTCATGTATTGCTTTATTTTCAGCTCCACTCTTCCCTTAACAGTAATACTTTCCACAATCGCCTAAAAGCTTTTTTATGTGGCAACAACACTCTTGCCAATACAGCAGTGCACTGGTTCTTGTTTTCATATCTTGCCTTATCTTGTCTCTCCCCAAGCAGTAGACACCCTTTTATTTAACCTCAGTTTATTTCAGAGCTACACTTCATACTTCATATAACTCTTATCAGACCGGCCAGCTTGGCTGTTCTCTCCAGCTGTGTCAGACTGCAAAGCTGCACTGTCTCATATCTGTGAACAGGAGAAAAAAAAAAAAAAAAAAAGGGGGTTACTTTTGGTATATGTTCTGTATAAATTCATTAGAAAACATAAAACAAGTTCCATTTTAAGATGGAGAACTATTTTTGTGGCAAATTCCAAATGGATTTTACTCTACTTTTAATGTTTCTAAGTGATTTATGACCAGTTATTACAATATTACTCAATAAATGTAGCATTTTCTTTAGTCAGGATCAGATATTTTAAAATATATTACAAAATACATTGGGGCAGTTTATTACAAAATGCAGGTTTATTACAAAATCAAATGAAAAAGTTATTACATTTTGGATGTTTATTTCAAAATGTGGCTCAACATAGCTTCCAGACCTTCTAGTCTTGCCTCTTTTTTATAACCGTATAACTACTTTTGTGGTGACTTCCAAATGAATTCCCTTGGACATTTAATCTTTTCTACCATCATCTATTATATTATCCTCTGTGATTTGTATTTTTCAATTAAAGTCTAATGTTTCCCTATGTTTAACTTATTGGCTATTCAAAGATTATTACACCAAAACATAAAATACTGAAGAAAAATGACAAAATACACCATTAACTGGTCAGAAAATAAGTGTCATGTACTGGCATTTATCAAACTACATGTTTTACCACTGGAAAAAATTACATTCTTATTTTACTCATTTCTAGTCCAAATATCTCATTGCACTTAAAATAAGACATAACCACTTAAACAATGACTTTTCAGTGAGATATAAAGAAGTTATTTTTAGGCAACAGATCTTGAAAACCTTATTTCAAGCAAACTTACCAAGATAACTTTCACTTGTTCCATTGGGAGATTTTGTATATATTTTTTTATTCTTAATTCCAGTAAAAACAACCTCCCAAAGGAAACAACGGAAATTATCTTGGTAATATTACTTGAAATAATGTTTTCAAGATCTGTTGTCTAAAAATAAGTATCTCACTGAAATGATTATCATATCCTCCTGATGGGTGTCAGGAGGATATGATAAAAGTGAAAGTGAGAGTGAAAGGAACCGGAACCTGCATAATGAAACAGTTTTTTCAAATACTTTTTAAAAAAAATATTTTTATTTATTGAGAATTTATTTTTTAATGGAATGTCATTCACAATGGACATGATTTTTAAAGTAAAACTGTAAAACTTTTGTCCCTTGAGAACAAAAATACATCAGAGGGTGTGAGGAGGTTAAGGTAATTATGTCTTATTTTAAGTGTGATGAGATATTTGGACTAGAATTGAGAAAAATATACGTGGTAATATTTGGATTTTTTTGTCCCCCAGTGAGTGGTGAATTATTTCTGTAGAAAACAACAACAACCTCTGAAGTTCCACAAAAGTCCTTTTACCTGAATGGTTTAAACATAACATATATAATGGTTCAAAAGTTACTAAACATTTCATATCAGTGGATGTTGTGGCTATTTTTACTGTAGATCTTGGAGCATTAATCTAACTCTAACCATCCTAAATCATATTTCAGACACTGTTGTCAAGTTAGAATGCGACTGATTGCATTATCGTGACCCTATTACAGAAAACCTAAGACGTACATTTGTTGACGTCAGCCAGAGAGCCAGCCTTTCAAATTGATCGATAGAAGCTGAAAAGATGGGCAGAAAATGAAGAGAAAGCCAGACAGGGCGGCTTCACAGATACTGCTCATCACCCTCGTGACAGACGAAATATGACTTCTGTGTCATGCACCCTCCTCCAGCTTCTCCTCCAGTCAAATCTAACCTTCTGATATTAACAGTTAGACATTATTTTTACTGGCATTGCTCCAAACCTAGGCTTGGTTTTCTTGCTACACGGATGAATTGATGGTAACACGCTAAGGTCAGAATGACGACGATTCTTATTCATTGTTTTGCTTAGACAAGTTTTACAGAATAAAGTGAAGACAGGATCTTTCATTTTGTTTATACTGCTCATACAGATGTCAGATAAAGGTCTATGTTTGGACTTGGCACCAAGTGACCGATAACACGATAATATTCAACCGGTTCTACGGAGGTCAAAGGAAGCTAACATCACAGGCGATGTTAAACAGTTCCTCACAGTAATATTTCAGATAGCTACTGTCAAAACATTTTCTGATAGCCGACCACTCATGTTACAAAGACACTGTAGCTTTCAACAACAGTCTGTAGTATCTGTGCTCTGTTTATGTACACAGTCAGTGTGACTAAAACAAAGGCAATACTTGGATTTCATTAAATAAATATGTGAGTCTGATGTGTAGTGAGTTGACTTTCTTAAACTAGGTCTGTACAGTCGTACAGTCTATTCACCCCAAGTTATATATTAAATACAAACAAGGCAGAGACAGCAGACCTCCACCAAGGCTCGATATGGCGACAAAATGTGACATGATGGAGCCATAGGTGTCGACCCATCTGATGTCCAAAGGTAAGACAATGTGAATGCAAAAAAATTTAAGATTCTATCTTGTCTGAATCCTGAGATATTACCACTGATGTGTTTTAGCTGTTGACCTTTAGTGCAACCTTGAACTTTGACCTTCATTGCGTAAAATCTAATGGATTCTTCCTTGACTCATTATCTATGATTCCTGAAAGTTGAATCAAAATCTGTTCAGAACATTTTGCATAATCCTGCTGACAGACAGACAAACAGACAGACAGAAAATCTACACAGAGCGTGGGAACTTCGCAAATTGCATGCAATCTGTGATTTTGTCAAATCACTAATACATCTTGTTCACGCATTACCATGTAAAATCACCAGTACATGTTGAAAACGGAAGATTTCTGCTGTGATGACATGAAAATTCAATATGGCGTCAGACCAGAAGCCGTGAGTTGATTTTACAATTTATTTTGAAGGCTGTCATCTTATCAATTATCAATCAGGTCAAACAAATGTGGTGTTAGTTTCTTTGTGACACTTTTACTGCATGTAAAATCTACAAAGATGCATAAACTGCAGGAATATGTGTATAACTTGAGACTGATGTTAGTACCATGTATAATTTCCTTTTTTTTTAGCTGCTGTCATTTTAATTTGAAGAGGTATTTTTAAGGTGTTTTATGCAAAATCATCCCATGAATGTTAAGGAGTTAATACATCATTATGTCACAAATGTACACAGTAAATTTTGCAGTGTTAAATCAACACTTAGAGAGTTTATTTAACTTCTTCTAGAGTGTATTTGGTCCCATTGTCTCCAAATTAACACTGCAATATCTACAGTGTATGGGGTGTGAACATTTTTTCCCACCACTGTAGTAATTGAATGCATTGGTTAATGCATACCCTAATTAAAGCTGAAGGTTGTAAAACTTTTTAAGGGCAGACTGTGTATATCTACATTGTTACCCAAAAACTTGGAATAAAATAAAGTTTAACTGCGACTAAGGACGTAATCATTGGCCCAGATCTAAGGTAATTATCGATGTGTAGAAATAGGTATAGAAAGAGAAATGTGATTATTACTTTATGAGCAACAGTGCATTCATAGTTATAAAGATGAGAATGTTGCCATGAAGCCAAATGTGTTCTACAAATAGTGCTTCTTTAGAACTAAAAACATGTGCATTTTCAAAATACTTATTATACATAGAGAAAAAACTGTAATTATATATATATATATATATATATATATATATATATATATATATATATATATATATATATATATGTATATACACTTACCAGAGTTACAGTGCTGAACTAAGTTAAATAAGATTCCCCTTTTTGCTGTTGACAAACATACAAATGCACAAACTGATTGGAATGTCTGCAGGTTTGTACATGAGCACACTGTTTAATAATACATATGTAGGAATGGCTTGAAAGACTTCATTTGTCGTATTCAGCTGCATTTACATTTTAAAGATCATGTTTAACAACAACACTGACACGTTCTTGAGCTGATTTTGTCCAATTTAAATTGTGCAATAAATACATTTGCTTCATGGCTGATGGTCAGTAACACAACAACCTGATGTGAAATGAATAATATGTGGAAATACTTGTTTGCACTTGTATTTATCAACAGTCTGAATCAAGTCACAAGTATGTGAACAGTCAGTGAGGTGTAAGTTATCCTTACCTGACTGGCACAGTATTTAGTCCCAAGTCTGGATCTTCTTTCACAAGTAGCCTGTAAAACTACACACCTTAAAACATCTACACTAACATGTAAAAAAAAAAAAAAGAAAAAAAAAAAAGAAACAAACATTCCAAACGGAAATGACCATATCAGTGCAAATATGCTCTATTAAGTGTTCTGATGTGGGTTGGGTGTTGCATAATAGGAACAAGTAAATACATGTCATTAATGAAGTACAGTATCACAGTAGAACAATGTTGTAACCAAGACTCACAGAACATAATATTTTTCCTCAGATGTTTACTTCACTGCTACATGTACACTCTGCACCATGTTGTGTACAATGTCACTGCTCTATACAGTTTAAATAACACACACTCCTCTTGCCAAAAACAAATTTGTCATGCAGGTTCCTGTTTATTACATGGTTCACTGATAATGGCGCACCAATGTGGGAGTTTATATTGCATTACATTGCCTGCTTTCAAACTGTCACTGGATTTGTTAGGAATAAAAAATAAATAAATTGACAGTCATGATGGAGTTCTCACCACGTACAGTAGCTTGTATTTTTGTTACGTTTGCCTGTTGTGTTGTCAGCAGTAGTTTTTTTGGCTCAAACAGATGGTGCCCCTCTGATGGATGCATTTGTGTCGACTACAACTGTAAATCCACAGGAACAAAGTATTTTTTCACTTTAGCTGTTCTAACTGTTATTATCCTCCGGCACCTTTTCAACAACCACTAGTGTCCCCAGGAAACTGACACACAAAAGTTTGGTCTCCTCAACTGCCATTAGTCTTCACACTCTTCCTTCTGTTCTCCTTGGTTACTTAACTGTCTTGTTGAAATAGCCCCCCTCCCGCCCCCCATTTGTCCCGAAGGTGATGAAATGCAAGTGAAGAAACCCTTTATAGAAAACCCACATTGAGAATAAAGAGAGGAGGATGTAAGAAAAAAAAAAAAAGAGGTGAAAGGTTGGTTGAAAAGGAAGGGAGGGAGGCGATACTGGACAAACTCCAAAATCTGTTCAAGTGAAAACCTCAGTCTCAAAAGTATTAAGTATTGTGCTAGGAAATTTGCATCAGCTCAATTTAATCTTTTAATTTAATCACACATTTTATTATATATATATATATATATATATATATATATATATATATATATATATATATATATATATATATATATATATATATATATATATATATATATATATATATATATATATATATACCCTACATATTTCTTAAAATACTATACTTTCATCTGTATGTGCATAAGTGTGTGTGTCACAGTATCACCTGTTGACAATAAATAAGCAAAACATAAGAAGATACAACAAGCCATAACAGCTCAAACTGCCACCTACTCAGATAAGGTCTTCATTGCCTTCGGGCTTTTCTAACAGAGACACATGCGCATTTGCCAAGGCCAGCTATGCAGTTTGCACCTCAAAGCCAGGAAATCAAAAGCCGTTTGTATTCACCGGCCCCGTTTGAAGGAAGAGGGCGGTCGCTTTCCTGTACCCACTCCACCGTGCAGCCGTAGGGGTACTGGCAACCGCCTCACACCCCTGTCCGCATCAATAACCCTGTGCCATTGTGACTGACACAAAGCCTGTCTTAGGACAAGCCAGGAGAAATAGGTGCCACTCTTTATTCCTCCCTCGTCCCCTCACTTCCCCCGAGCTGTGTCGAAAAAGAAAGTCAACAGCAGCAGCAAGAGTGGAGACAGAACTCTTCAGTAACGCCTCCAAAGCTAACAGCATTCATCATTGGTTTACACACACACGTACTATATAAATAAATGTATGCACTTGTGGATAAGGTCACATTAATGCTTTGTCTTAAATACAAAAAATTTATTGACAAAGATACAAGTGGCCCCAGATATTCCTGTACACGTGTTCATTTCCTCTCTTAACAATAACTGACCACATTACAGATTTACAAAGGTTATTAGTACAGACATCAAACATCAATGTAATCTAGGCTAAAATATACACAGAGCTGCACAATCATTTCTCCAGAATGATTACTACAGATACAAAACAGAAGTGATTATCTGTCAACACCAACATTTAATTTGAGGTATCTCATACAAACAATTCTTCAATATGTTGGTGGAGTCAAGCAGATGATAAAGTATGTGCGTATATCTGTTCTGTTCTTTTTTATTTTTCCCTATGTTACGATAAACACTTGTAGAATTAAAACTGTGGTTAGTCAGTGATTCACTAATTCAGTTTGATACACGACTCATGCAATAAAGATCTCACTTAGTGACTTCAAAACACTTAACTGCACAAATTTGGAAACATCAAAATATCCTGTACAGTACACATTAAAACATTCACTGTAGTAGTACCACCGTATACACAAAAAAAAAAATACTGTAAGGATTATTTTCTCATTTTTCTGTAAGGTACAGATTACGCACAGATAGATTGTAGTAACAGAGCTGTTGCAGGTCTAAATCTCAGAGCTGTCAAAATGAAAAACTATATGAACACATTCCTCGCCCAGTCAGTAATAGATGGAGAAAGAAATGAAGAGTGATAGGTAGCCCTCTGAGCAGAGAGTCCTCCGTCATAGTGCATTACAATATCTGCACGGCACATCCATGCAGCAATCTCAGGTTCAGTGCATTTACCTTTTCCCTTCAGCCATAGGCGCATTCTTAACCACAAGCTTGCACCTGTTTAATAGCTATTGATTAAGTATTGGCTCAGTGGCTAGAAAAGGGGTGCTATCCATTCTCAAACCTATTTCTCCTGAACAGGACATTACTGCCTGCAGGAAAACCTTTTTCCCCAAGCTTGGCTGAACATAATGCTCATTTTGCCAAGCTGTAAGCAACACTAACTATTCAATAAGAATGAATGGCTCTAACATTTTAGAGTACATTACAAGTACAGAACAGTATAATACAGTAGCTTATCAATGACACACGCTCATCAACAGGCTGCAAACCAGTGATGGTTATCACAGGGTTAAATGGACTATTTATCCTACATGTCTATACACTATCATCTAATGCATTTACATACAGTCTTTAGTCCACACAGTGCATTTAATTATTCTATTCCAGGTCCACTATGGATATTAAAGTCCACAGACAACCAAATCCACACCCATGACTAGACAAACAGAGGCCATCTCAGCTCCAGTTTACAGCCTCCGATCACCGTTCTCCACACACTCCGCCAGGCTATTGAGTGCTGTTTCCTCACTCTTGGACTGAAGGACATTATCTCCTTTCTTTGGGGGCTTTTTAGTAGCCCGAGACAACTTCCTCCTAAAAGTATCTCCAGCCAGGAAGTAAAGGATAGGATCCACGCAGCTGTTGAGGCTGGCGAGACCCCGTGTCACCTGGTAGGTGGCATATACTCGGTTGTTAAACTCACACATATCAGGGCTCTGAAAGTAGAGCCGGGCCCTCATGTTGAGGTTCTTCATGACATGGAAAGGCAGGTAGGAGACCGCAAAGACCGCAAGCACGATGATAACAAGATGTATGGATTTCTGCCGCAGGGGTGCGTTGTTCATATCATTGTAGATTAAAGCTTTGACAATCATGCCATAGCAACAAAATATGATAATAAAGGGGATGCAGAACCCAAAGACAGTCAAAGTCATGCTGTAGATAAAATAACCTGGTAACTCATCCTCTGTGGTTGTATCATAACAAATGGTTGCATTGCGTTTTAAGCCTGTTCTGGAATAATAAAGGATAGGGGAGATTCCAATTACAACCACAGCCCATACTAATGCACTGGTAATAACTGCATTTTTCTTCTTCAGTCGACCTAGAGACTTCAATGGGTGCACCACCCCTGTGTATCTGTGAACACTGATGCAGGTCAGAAACAGAATGCTCCCGTACAGATTGACGTGGAATATAAACCGCTGTAGTCGGCATAGAACATCCCCAAATATCCAGTCAGTCTTATTGAAATAGTAGAAGATGAGAAAGGGTAGAGAGAGGACATAGCAGAAGTCAGCCAGAGCCAGGTTGAACATGTAGACTGAGATGCTGCTCCACGGTCTCATGTGACACACAAACATCCAGATGGCCAGGCTGTTTCCCACCAGTCCTGTGATGAAAACCATGATGTAAACAGTGGGCAGGTAGTAGAACTGGAAACCTGTCTTTGTGAGGGAACATCCTCCTCTTGTTTGGTTGTGGAGATCTGTCACATTCAACAGGGAGGTCAAGTTCAGGTCTGTGGTCATGGTGTCAGGGTCACACACTGGTCCGTTTACTGCTGCATGACACAGATGGACATTCACCTTTAAGATTAGTATCCTGTTGTATAGTATCCAAATAATGGACTAAAGTGAAGGAATCTGTATGTTTATGTTGTATGGAAAGGAAAGTGCAGCGTCTGTGAATGACATATAAATCTGTCACCCACAGCTTGGACTTTTTACGCTCCAAACTTCATTTTCCGGAACGCCTACGTGAAATCCAACAAACACTTGTGTGCGCAGGGATAGGACGAGGAAATGGTAAACGTATTACAACACTCACCGCGGACATAGACTTGTATTCCACATTCCTATAGCCTTCACAGTTACATGGATCTCACTCGAACACATAGATGGGGCGTTACGAACTGTCAGGTGTCTCCATTCAAGCTCCGAACACTGTTGGAAATTGTTGAAAAGTTGCGTTCCTTCGGGTTTTTGCGCAGACGCTTCTAGTCAAGTTCGTCATGCGGAGCGACGTTTTCCCATAACAGCGGCACTGGGACGCAACAGAGACAGACAGCTGCAGGCTCTGGCATGAAGACTAAGAATTGCAAACTGGCTCCGTAAAGCGAGAGGAGGCTCCTGTGTTGTGGAGGGAGAGAGAGAGAGAGAGAGAGAGAGAGAGAGAGAGAGAGAGAGAGAGAGAGAGAGAGAGGGAGGGGGTGCGGGTGGTGGTGGGCGCGCGCAACACTGAGCCACAGCTTCCCGTCTCCAAACGCGCACTACCTCCTCCTCCTCCTCCTCCTCCTCCTCCTCCTCCTCCTCCTCCTCCTCCTCCTCCTCCTCCTCCTCCTCCTCCTCCTTTGGACTCCTATCAGTTCTAACTGACGGAGACGTGGGTATAGAAAGGTATGGACACGTGCACAGTTTGAATCACACCAGATCAGCTCGTGTGAAAATGGTAAAACAACCTTACATTCATTTGCAATTCGTGCGCAAATTATTCCTGAAGAATATTGGAGACGAGCTGAATGGATCGATTACAATGTGGAAATGTAATTTCAAAGCAACAGGGTTTCCCCACAGCAGTGGATTAACATATTAGAAGGCAGATGAAAATGAAAATTCATAAATTATCATTTAAATAGAAATTTGGGAAGAGGCATCATGGACTACAGCAGGGGTATCAAAGTCATTTTAATTCAGGGGCCACATTCAGCCCAAATTCATCTCTAAGCCAGACTAGTTATATGATAGCATATTAACTTAGAAATAATAAGAAATCCCATTTTTTTCTCATTGTATTACTGAAAAAAAAAATACAAAAATGTGAATAAATTAGACAACGTGATATTTGTTCAGAATAATAACGACAATTTTACCATGAATACACAACTTATGATTTATACATGTACCTTACAGATCACCGTGCATCTACAAAGACACAACACATTTAGCAACAGGCATAATATCGTTAAAATTTAGGAGTTTGGGAATTCAAATAGTTATTATGCTCTAGTGTAGAGGGTACAAAAGGACATCATAAAAAAAAACCCTCCCACTTGAATCCCACTCCCAAAGAAAACAGCAACAAAGGTTTGTTAAATCAAAAATAAGCTGCAATGTATTTATCTCAGGGTGAGAAATGCCAAGACAAAAAAAAACACAACAAACTCAAACACTCTAAACTTCACTAACAAAATAAACTGGACACTTAAATAAAAACAGGAGAAAATATAATCAAATGAAGCTACTCACCCTTATCTGCTGCTAATAATGTTTTACCATTTACAATATTTACACAACACAAATATGACACTCAGAAAATACAAAATATCAGAATTGATTGTGGGCAGGGATAGGTCATTATTTATAGGTTATTATGTCATTATTTTACTGGTCTGACCCACTTGAACACATTGGGCTGTAAATGCCCCCTGAACTAAAATGAGTTTGACACCCTTAACCCTTAACCTCCTCAGTGTCATTTGTGCAACTTGCAAATTCATCCTATGATCCTGGGGCCAGAGTGGAACTTTTAGTAGGCCTGTTTTGGCACACAGACTGTATGTTTGACAGGTCCTGGACTGCAGTGATATGTCATAGTAATGAGTCTGTCATCGCCATTCACATTTTGCATAAAATTATCCAGTATCACTGTCAATCATGAACAGTGAGGAGGCCAATAACGCCACTGACTTATAAGAAAAAAGAGAAAATGTTAGATGGATGAGGAGGAAAAAAGGGATAAATCATTTTGGGCATTTAGTAGCTCCAAAGAGACAGAGACAGACAGCTGTCTGACAAACTGAGGACAAAGAAGACAACAGACAGAGAGAGGATGGTGGAGAATAGTGAACGGACTGAGGTGCAGAGTGAGAGAGCCAAAGGTTAAGTTAATTATACTGTGATGCCAAACATCTTAAAATAGGACATTACGTGGGCAAAGGTTTTAGTAATAATCTAATGGATGTTATAAAAAAGACAGGAAATAAATGGCCACTATAAACTTGGGAGCTGCATATTATGGTCCATCAAAGCATATTAGGTAAATTGGATGTATGATTTGGTGATTTCATCATGTAACTATGAAAGAAAACCTTATCCAAATGTAATGTAACTATGTGCCTTTACAACACTTGGAGTCAAAACAGTGTTCATGAAAACAATAACAGTACATTTTTCACAGTAAAATGGAAAAACATGACAAGAATAGATTAGTAGAACCTGTATTTTAATTTCAAATGAAAGGATGCAAATAGGGAGCAAATAATAGCAGAATGTTTTGGCAAATGTGCTGACTAGGAAGGAAACATTGTGAGCACTTTAGTGACAATAGCTACTTCTATTCTAATGTTCACATTAATGTGTGGTTAATTTGTTGGAAGGATCTGAGGCATATGTAAAAGTCTCAGTTTAGGGAAACTTGCAGCATGGCAACTTTGATGTCTAATCACTTCAAAAATATCAAACAGAGCACATCTGCTAAAGCACAATGAGAGAAAAAAAATATGCCCCTTGTGGTTTGTGTGCAGTGCATACAAAAGTAATGTGCAGCTGTTGGCAGCATGGCCCCAAGACTTCAGCAGGAGCAGAGATCTGTTGGCATTATGACTGAACAAATTCATTTTTAAAACAAAGCTGAGGAGCAGGTTTGACATGTTTAAGTGCATCTGCTTTTGCTCATACCTGTTCATGTCCTGCAGTTAAAATGAAAAGCATTGGTTCTATGATCCCAGCCTCAAAGCCAGGTGGGCAAACTTGGACAGAAATGGTTTCTGCACCTACCATTATATTTTCTTCCAAGGACCCTCTACTATTTGGTTCTGACCTCCATTTTCTACCCCAGAGGATAACAGAGACAGAGACATATTGAGCATGGCTGGATGCACACTGTAAGATGAATTTGAATGTGTTAAACACCCACATTGGCGAGGCCAGCAGACCTCTGTCAGATGAGCTATAGTGGACTGTTAATGTTTTTACAGCACTGAACCCCACTGGAGACTTTAATTTGATCTTTTTACCTCAATTTAACTTGAATCGCAGCCATATAAGACATAAAAAAATCCACCTTTTTTTGTATTTCAGTGAGACATGCAAGAAATGCATGGTATGTATGCATGGTAGAGATGGTATGCATCCCAGATGTTTCCAATAAAAAAACTATTTTCCGTCACTTACATGCAAAAGTGAGGATCAAAATATAAAACTCCCTCTATGTTGGAGCTGGATCATTCTTTTTATTATTTCTCCATTCTTAAATATGTTTTTAGTTACATTTCCTGATAAAGAACAGCATATACTGATCATCAGGGATTTAAAAAAAAAAATCCTATTTTATTAGGCAGCCCGATCCTCGTTTAGTTCTTCATTTCAAATCTTTTGGTCAACCTGCCAAGCACACTTTGCTTGATTGGTCCTTTTCAAAGAACCTGTTCAGCACAGCCGAGGACCCCTCCCTGCTCTGATTCAGCCCAGCCCCTGCTGAACAATGTCTTTATGAGCTGACATGACAGCTAAGTATAACTACAGTCAAATAAAAGGTACATGCAATGAGTTTTTGTTTAAATAAGAACAGTTGATAATACCATAGTACAAATGTATGTAAATAATGAGCTTTATTCTGTACTTAGTGTATAATACAATCTGTGGATACATAGTGTTGATTATTTGGCAGTTTTAATAGTTTTATTCTGGTACATGACTTTCTAGTGTTAAGAGTTTGGAGTATATAAACTACTTATAACCTCCTGAAAAATATGCATACATTTACATTTATGCATGAGCATAAATACTGCAGCAATCAATACTATGTAATTATTATGATATTCATACATGCAGGTCATCTATCTTGTTGTTTTTCTTCTTCATTTACTATTTAAAATCAGATTCTAAAATTATGTATACACTTCTTTTCCTATTTTTCTTTAATTACAACCTGTGGCTGTTCTGGTTGTCTATTATGTACTTGAAAAATACGTGAATAAAGTTAAATAGTTTTAGAATCGCCCACAATGAGGACACTTTTTAGCAGCACGTTGTTAAGCATTAAATTCAAACAAACCTGTGCCTTGCTTGAGGCATGAGTGCAACAACCAACTGAGAAGGAGTAAATCACAAACACACACATTAGATGTGGAAGAATATAGAAGAAGACTGGAGTCTCATAAAATGGAGTCTACCCAGGTTTCACAGAGTAAAATATGAAGTAGATAATATTAGATAATATTGTAAAATGTGAAAATATTGGACTGAACTGATTCTGAATGACTTTTTATATATGTCTACTAAAGCCAGCAAATCCCAAAAAAAAAAACAAGTATCCACTAAAATCTAAAATCACCCACTAGCATTAGTACATGTGATGATGTACACAGTGTTCCAGCTGTTGGTGAGTCAGGTGTTCCCAGTCAGAACCAATCCACTTCTGAAGTAGCTGTGCCAGGCTGCACATGCTTCCAGGTGTGAAGTTAGATAAGGCCTGGTTGAAATTACCTTCTGTACCTTCCATCCTGTCACATAGTGAAGCTTATGGATCACTGCCCTCAAACCCAAAACAGCCAAACCAACGGCTAAACTTGCTAAAGCATGACGTTATCACACACAGTTTAAAACATGTGTGAGCTACAGCTGAAGGACGTTCAGAGCACATTCTTAAACTTTAACAATCCTGTTGAGCCCTGTTATTTCCCAGTTGCAGCAGTGGATTTAGTCGTGTTGCCAAAAGCCTGAGAGCTGATCAGATTTGATAGCATTTCTCCTCATGTCCCAGATGTAATCATAAAGACAAGAGTAAAGCATGCAAGGAGAACTCTATTTGTCTGAAGCTCTGACCTGTATTTCTTTACATCTCGCTTCGCTGGCTCCTCTGACAAACCAATAACCATCAGTGTCCTAACAGCAAGCAGTGCTTCCTGCTTGTGTCATTCTCATTAACTGTGGTGTAACTGGGCCTCGGTGCCACTAAGACAGTGTACTGGGGTGGAAATAAACCGCTGTATTAGCATCCTTTGACCCGACCAGCATGGATCTGTCTCATTAGGAAGATCTGATTCGACAAATCTGTGCATTTGTGTGAAAATAATTAGCTTCTTTTCTCTACATGATGTCTTACGGTCTCAGTTCTTTTTTTTTGTTTGTTTTGTTTGTTCTTCCATTCATCCGTATGCCTCTGCCACTCATTCATCCTCTCTTTCTCTGTCTTTGTAGCTAGACTATATATGTTCTCTGTATTTCATTCATTTCCTTCATTATTTTTGCTCCATCCCTTCCCTCGCCGGCCACATGTCTGTAGGAACGCTACAGGCGACGCACATACACAGTGAAGATGAGCATCTCCGCTGGTATTGATCTCTCTTATCAGCCATCCAACAGACCAGGCAGAAAAATAATTAATTTTTTTGCTCCTCTTTTCTGTCACTCTGTATTATTCCACCAGTGTGTTTCATTTTGCAATTCCTCTTTTATGTTTCTCTCGCTCTCTAGGCCATTTATCTTCGTTTTTCAGATGAGCATCCTCATTTCCTTTTCCCCTGAATGAAAACCAACTTACTGACTCGGATTAAGAAAAAATTTTAACTCACATGGAAACTCTCAGTTGTCTGCATATTCTGTGTGTACAAAATAAACACATTTGCCTGAGACATTTGTTTTGTATTGGGATGGCGTGGGAGTCCGACACATTTGTCCATATTTCCCATAGTAAGCACGTCTAATAGCCCTACTGACTCTTTTCCCTTGGGACTCAGTGGTAATGACACTGTGTACTTCACTGGTACCAAAACGTCAGCTGTCAAAAATGTTCATGTTGTGTTTAATCAGACATTTCCTGGTGATGTCTTTTACTCTTTATTTGGAATAAAATAATATTTATGATGCTAAACATTCCAGCGTTAAAACAGACTGGCAGAGGAGGATAGTAAAGGAATAAATAGATATAAAGTGCAGGCCTTTCACTGATAAACTACTTCAACCTCACGAATATAAACTTCTTCTGCAGCTGTTGATTTTTATAAACACTCTAGTATATACTGTATATCTGAATGGACATTAACATCATTAATATTACTAAGTTTGGCTGCGATTTTATTCTCAAAGCATTCCAAAACTAATCTGTTATCTGTGCTATTAATTTTCATGATCCTTATTTAATCTTAATGGATCAAATGACTTCAAAGTGAAAACAGTCAGTGATATGAAACCACACAGAAGTATCACCCGTATCTGTTATTCTCACAGTTTCTGTCTCGTACATTCAGTTCTTTGCTTCTGGTTCATTCTCGCCATTCACAGACCACAGCCAACCACAGTTTATCAGTTAAGAACCTCTCAAAGATGAAAAATAATGTCTACACTGATAATAAGACACAAACACGTACCGTTTAGAGACATTCCCTTCAAATGTCAGTGAATATAAACACAGCTAAAGCTGGAATAAATACCTGATTTACAGGTACCAACTTGTCAGTAGAACCAAATTTAGACTCCAAATAAAGATTGTTGTGATTAAATAAAGGTGCTTTCGCTGCTAAATAAGTGCATATTCATCAATTAGGGCAATCATGTTTTTATAGGTTTTCAGAGCCAAAAAAAACACAACTCTAAAAGATACTGGATAGACATGGAACAGTTGTGTGGAACAAGAAACAAAACATAAATAATCATCAAATTTACTAAATGCAACCATATATATATATATATATATATATATATATATATATATATATATATATATATATTAGGGCAGACAAATTATTACAAATTTGAATCAGATTAATCACAGGGGTGCTTTGGATTAATTTCAATTAATCATGAGTAATTATTCATGTTTAATCTATATTACAGTAATTGTGTTTCATTTTTCATGAGCCAACGAAGTCAAGAAAGAAGGGAATATATATCTGCACTTAACACATTTGACCAAGCAGGGCGATATTGTTTATTAGCTAGTTTATTTAGCTTTATTGTTATCAGAATGCCCTACAAATGCACTGAATGGTTCACATTAATGTGGTATTTTAAGAAGGAAGTATTTCAGTGAAAAGAAACTCCATCTTGCAGAGTGTGGAAAACACTTCATGTCATGTCATCTAAAATTCCCCAAAAAATAAATTAACAAAAGAAGCAATGAAAAATTCAAAGCAAACCCTTCTAAAATACAGAAAAAAACACCCGAAAATGTGAAAAAATATCCACAACATATGCATATAAATAAATATATATTTATAATATATAATATACACATATTTATAATGTATATATATATATATATAAAACTGACATAGCACAGACCATGTTGCCATAGTGACTGTCGGGAACTAGCTTGGAAACATGCATTGGCCTTGATTGAGTGTATAAAAACAAGTACTCAGCCACTAAAAATAGAGTAATGTTGCAGACCAAGGTGTGGACATAACACTCATTTCAACTTAACACTTATTTTAACTTATTTTGGATTTGTACAGCAAAACTGACTTAACTGACTCCATAATTTTGTTGTTGCTAACAGTTAGCTTAGCTGGAGAGTATGTGGTAGGTCCTCTTATCTTTATTCAAGATATAATTGTTGTTTTGGGGAGCATTGGTGAAGTCGTTTGACCAGTTTTTGTGTATTTGTCTTCCATGTTGAACTGCTATGTGCAAGCTAATGGTCAGTGCTAACGGCTAATGCTAACAAGCTGGATAGTGCAGAGTTGGAAAAAGAGTATAGAATGTGAATATAAGTGTTTGTTGATGTGTTTACATCAGATTAATTTTAAAATCTGAATTTAGGTTACCTTGTAAATTGACCTGTATTTGGCCAATAGCAATGTTTCTTGTTTAAACGAACCGTGATATTTGCCTTGCAGTGTAATATGAGACAAAAAAAAGGACATTATAATTCGGAAACATCAAACCTACACTTTTTCATTTGTC
The DNA here is from genome assembly GCA_020466265.1 of Siphamia tubifer. NCBI lineage: Eukaryota > Metazoa > Chordata > Actinopteri > Kurtiformes > Apogonidae > Siphamia > Siphamia tubifer. The sequence goes on along the minus strand of CM035795.1, from coordinate 36,775,735 downwards.
AGCACATTACTTGAGTTGCAGATATAGACGCAAATGATCTCGATAAAAATTTAAAAAAAAAAAAAAAAGGGACCTTTAAATGTGATATTAAAATGGAAATGACAAGGAAGTTACCTCAGATAGCCGTCAACTGATTAGGGGGCATAGCTAAGCCTTCATGTTTTCCACAGATTTGGTAAAAAAAAAATTCCTTTAAATCTGGATGGAAATGTGAATAGATTCTGCAATCAGAACATGGGGAACATTTTTATACAAGGGAGAAAGGGTTAAAAAGGAAAAATATTATAATTAAAGTCACACTTTTCTGATGTTTTCCAAAGAAAATACAACTGCACATATAAAATAGACCTTAAAAGAAAGGTCAGTTAAGTCAGGTGCACTCTTTAGTTTTCAGGAAACAGCTTGGGCGTGTTCCCACATACAAAGGTCAGCATCTCCCTCGGGCTTCACTCACTGCTACTGTGATCAACAGGCTAAATCTCATGACCATCTCAATATGTAGCCTTCTCGGCTCTTTTAATCTCAATTTTCTGTCCCGTCGCTCTCCCTGTATATCTGTATCACCATTTGTCAATGCAGCCTAAATCATTCACTTTTCCCATCTATATCATTCAGTTGACTTTTTAAATAATCTGATCAATGCTGTTGAATGTCACAGAGGCTTTCTGTCAAGCAGAGAGAAGGTCAGTGTGTCTGCTCTGTGTAAATGCCACTGTAATGTACGTAGTTCCACTATTTGACCAGTCGTTCTATAATGTAGCGAACCGATGTATCCTGATATTTTTGTATTTTTGTATGATAATTGTAATGGGAGTACATTTTGAAAGTTGCATTCAGAAATTACACTGGAACAAAGTCTGATTTTAGTGATGTGTGAAGCGGTGCCTAATTTGAGCAAAATATATCACGTAAAAAATAAAAATAAAAATAAAAATCTGATTCCCCTAGGCGGATGATTTTCCAACACATTTCTCACATCTATTACAGTTTCACAGGCTCCTAACACATATCAGAAGCAAGAACAGTTTGTAATGGTGTGAGTCAGCTTTTCCACTGAAGAATGCTAATGATGTCCATTGACCTTAATTTCTTACAGCACCCCTAGTGTGATGGGAATCTGTCCATTACAGTCTGTCTCGTCTTCTTTTTCAAAGGTTTTAACATGTTTTTTTTTTTTTTTTTTTTATTGTTTACTTTCCTGTAACATTTTCTTCCCCCTTCCCACACATATAAAGGCAAATTAGATCCTTCTGGATGTAAAACAGCTCAACCACAAAGTTTCATGTTTATGTGTTTATGCCACACTCATTCATCACTGTGAGTTAAGTACCCGCAGTAAACATCAGTAATAATAATGATATGCACGCAACGTTTCAATAAAACCTTTTTTTTTTTTCTTTTATTTACCATGTTAAATGTGAAACTTAACATAAGGTGTGTGTGTGTGTGTGTGTGTGTGTGTGTGTGTGTGTGTGTGTGTGTGTGTGTGTGTGTGTGTGTGTGTGCGCGCTAGGCAAACAAAAGATATTCTTGGAACCTACTGTTCAAAGCCAAGATCTAGTCTGGCACATGATATACTGTAAAACAGCACAGTTGGATTTTTTACACTTTATTTCTTGCACATATTAAATGAAAATATCTAACATCCTAATGAATGAGTTTTGTTTTGAAATGAATGTTTTATCAATCTTCTCACCCCAGTGTGTCAGTGAGTAAATTGTATTTGTATTTCTGTCATTTTTAATTAAAATACAGCTCAGGGAAACAAATGTTCAAAGTCCAAGACTTTGGAATGTGATCAAGAAGAAGATGGATGGTCACAAGTCACCAAGTAAAGCCTGGCTGCTGGCATTTTTGTGCCAGGGGAAACAAAACACCCAAAAGCAATGTGAAAGAGTGGTAGAGAGTACGCCAAACAGCACAAGAGCTGTGATTGAAAACCAACTAAACAGTCATTTATCTTCCAGAGTTAAACTTTAACATTGTTGTTTAAAGATGGAAATGAACTTGTTTTCTTTGTATTATTAATTACATTTCTTTACTGTCCCTAATTATCATTTTCTCAGAACAAATGCTTGAAATACCAACATTGCTATTTGGAATATGTTCTGTAATTTTAAGAACAACCAATATGTTGAATTTACTTGAACATTAATTGTAAAAATCATCTTCCTCTTATTTTTCCAGAGCTGTATTTGCATGGATAAGAGGCTGGCGTCACATGCTCATTAGCAGAGCGGAGATAAAAATATCCTACCACGTAACCACTACCTACCTGATGACTGGATTTAATTTAGGAACACGAAATTAGACACATTCCATCTGTGGCAACACATTCTCTCTGGTTCTATGGAAAACAGTTTATAGTCCAGTAATGTTTGGCAATATGCGGTTGTTTTTATGCATAATGTGAAACAAAACGGCTCCTTGAGGGTTCCAAATGCAGACTGTAAAGTGTTATCACGTCAGTCTGTTTAAACAAGTGTCATAGATAAAAAAGAATTACATTTTTATGTTCAGTTTATAAAGGTAAAGCTTTAAAAACTGACTAAATGAGAGGTAACGGGTCAAATGACAAGAATATGTTAGTGATGAGTGTCAAATGTGAGAAAAGTGAATGGATAGACGGGTCACATAACAGGGAACTGATGCTCTCTAATGGAAAAGGATGTTTGTTACTCAATCATTTGTTGCCCCAGTGGCTGGAAACAAAGATGCTGAGACGCTTAGAGAAAGAGTAGGGGCTAATGGTAAGCATTAGTGCAAAGCTCTTTGTGTGGTCATTTACTGCAGCGGAGCTAATGCTGACAAACAGAGACTCAGGAGCTCGGTGAGATGTACAGGATGTACATTACTATAATTCCAGGAGAGCCTCATATCGATCTCAACTCTCCTAGTATTCCAACAGAACTACACACAATCTTAATTTAATATTTTCATGAAAACCTCTAGGTTTACCCAAAAACATAGTGTATGTATGTAGAAGACCTGTATTTGAGTTTCCATTTATGTGTATATATTTCTGTAAGTGCTTTGGCTAAATGTGCTGTTTGTATGGATGTAGATAACAGTGTGAATAAATGCCTTCATCTGACATTATGGTCTTATCTGTGAAACATACTCACTGGTATGGTGAGATCTGATCTGCTAAATACTTTAATGGAATAAAGCCTAGTGATGAAAATATGCCTAAAAAACAAGTACCGTATTTTCTGGACTATAAGCCAGTACTTTTTTCATATGTTTTGAACCATGAGGCTTATACAAAGGTGCGACTATTCTGTGGATTGTTCTTCCACCACTAGGGGCGCTCTAACTGGAATTAGAATAAAAACTACTAAGAAAAACAGTTAATTATTTTCAAATCTTACTGGAAAATACTGTTTTTTTTTCTTCTTCTCTTGGTTCCGTTCTGTTTTAATCAGTAAAGTTGCTGCAGTATTAAAAGGCACTGTTAGGAAAAAAAAAAATCTGTTCAGGTACATACATGTAGCTACATTTACAGTTCAAAACCATGCAGTAAATATCACATTTTTCAGCATAGATATCTTATATCATTATAGATTATAACCTGGTGCAGCTTGTATATGTTTTTTTAACATTATTTTTTTAAATACAGCGGATGCAGCTTATATACAGGTGCAGCTTATAGTCCAGAAAATACAGTATAGGAGAAAAGGAAGAAGAAAATAATTTTGTCAAACTTTTCCGCATTAAGCAACTAATTATGCAAATATTAAGCAAGTGTAAGATTGCTCAACACTACAACTAAAACTGAAGGAGGTTATGTACTGTAGGTACAGGTTGTGTATTTAAATAAAGTAAAACTAATGTGTATTCAGTGCATTTGTGTGCATTAAAATAAATATGTAGCAAAGTATGTTTAAAAATAGAACCTATTATATGGTGCTCGTCTAAACATGCTGAGGAGTATTAATGCACATTTGGCAGCGATATAATTCAGCTCAAGCCTAAGAAAGCGAAAGATAAAGAAGTGGGAGAAGTGAAAATGGCATGATGCAACAAGTATGTGTTACTCTGCCCCTCCCTTTACACAGAAATACTCCAACAATGCAATCTAGAACTCAACATTTATGGAGAAATTGCAATGCATTAACCACATTCCATGACTCACTCGCCCAGTTTTCAGCTTTATTTCACGTTTCTACTTAACATGTTGCCTTTTTATCGCATGCCACGGCCATGACAGAAACAGAAACGCTTAATAGCTGTGGTTGTACACACAAATACCATTTAAGGTTTAATTATAACAGGACACCATTACAAAAACCCACAAGCCACTGAGGGCAGCCTGCCAAATAAAACAAGTCAGTAATTCAGAGCCGAAAACGTGAGATGCAATGTGCGGCTTCGTAGTTAAGAGTCTATTTGTCAGGTTTATCTCCATCACAGGAGAGGCATAGAGATGTATGTAGCACAGGAGGTGAGAAGGCTTAAAAGGCGGATGAATGGGTGGCGTGTGGGGAGAAATGAGATGTGACAATGGGAAGTATTAGTGGCAGAGGATGACCAGTGGGTGAATGAATAAAAGAAAAGCAAAGAGAGAGAGAGAGAGAGAGAGAGAGAGAGAGAGAGAGCTCGGAACTGAGGGGAAACCGAGAGATATGAAAAGACAGAGAGAAAGCAACAGTGTGTTACATCTGGGAGAAAGAGAAGCGCCAAGAATTAAACAATCCATCCTTTCTTATTATTGGAGGCAAAGAAAAGGACGGGAAGGCAGCAGTGCAGCATGGGAGTTCTGAGGTATTTTAATTGGGGTTGAAGAGAGGCAGACGGAGAGCCAGGTTCAATCTGTAATCTCAGTCCAGTAAATAATTTTACATTTAGGATGAACTGTCTACCAAAATTCAAGCGTAACTTCCTAATTTATCTAGGATCTGATAAGTGAGAACCAGTGTAAAGGAGTTACAGTAAAAGTTCGTGGATGCCTTGCTTCATTTTTCCACCTTGGTGATTTCCTGCTCTATTCCAATTGGTTTTGACTGGGTCCAATTGACCTTTTTGTCAGCAGACATTTGGACTTGTTAGAGCGAACAACACATGGGTAATTGGATCATTAAATATGGCTGATGCTCATTCACACTGTAAACCCGAATAAGTTAGCAGAACTCAAAACATTTAAGGCAATCGATTGCCTCAATTATTTTAAGTTGATCAAACTTAAAAAACACAAGTTTCCAGAACTTAAAATGTAGATACTTATTAAAGTATACTTAAATTAAAACATTACTTAGTATTCTAAGGTTCTGTCAGTCGTACTGGGAGACTAAGTCAGGGTTCAGTGTCTTTGTCCAAAGACACTTGGACATGTGGACAGACAGAGATGGGACATGAACCTCTGACCCTTCAGTCACTGAACCACAGCTGCCCCTGAATAAAATGACTGTGTTTCGTGATTGTATTTTCTTTGGTGTGATAGATATCGGTGGTTATCTGGGCTGCTCTGACATTATATGTCATCATCTACTACATCAGTTAAGTTTATTTTCTTCAATCATCCTTATTTGAAACCATAGAAATAACAGTACAATATCATTCTCAGCATTTAATTACTTAAGTCCACTACGTTGTACCTTATCTATGTTTTTAAGTTATGTTAAGTAATTGAGATAAAAAGTCATCATGAGATTTTTTTTTTTTTTTAAGTTAGAAATTGTGAGATAACTAACATATAAAGTCACAGTTTCTCTCCTCCACTGATTTTCTCTCTGAAGCCACTTATTTTTCACACTGTTTAGTTTGAAAAAGTAACGACTCTCTTCAGAGAATGTAAGGAGTATAAAGTACAGATATTTATACAAAAATATAGGGAGGAAAAGTAAAAAGTTGCCTGAAAAATAAATACTCAAGTAAAATACAGATACCTGAAAAATCTACTTAAGTACAGTAAGGAAGTACTGTTACTTTGTTACTTTCCACCTCTGAAAACAAAACATTAGCCTAAACGTGACAAACAAAAACACAGACAAAACAAACAGTCCATACAAATTTACAATTACAATATGTCAGTCCAATGAGCAGTGAAAGAAAATCCTTTAGATGACAGGTACAGTCCATAAAATGAGGTCCCAACTCAATGCCCAGGAATTATTGTTTTAAATTTAAATAACAGTGAGATAACAGATATACAAAAAAAAAAGGTACATTACCAAAAACCTAAGTGTAACTTGTTAATCGCTGTATCATTGTCACTGTTAATACATTCAATGAAGGCTCCTCAAATCTTATGAAACTTGGCACAGTTGTCTTTTGACAGTGTGTCCCGCAATTCTTCAAGATATAAAGAAGACACCATTTCATTCATCCATTGTTTAAAACCAGGTGAGGAGTTAGATTTCCATTCCCTAAGGATCAGTCTTTTTGCTATAACCATACCAAACATAAAAGCCTTTTGTAGTGACATTGGGAGAGTTATAAAGTGGGTAGAGCAGTGTAGTATTACAAATATACCATCTGGTTGCAGTGGTGTTTTATAAATGGCACCATATAAATGAAACATTTCACCCCAGAAAAGGCTTAGTTTGGGACAGCCCCAAAATAAATGAACCAATGTCCCATCGCTTGACTTGCACTTGTCACATAGAGCTGATACAGAGGGAAATATTTAACTAGTAATATAAAGGTAAAGTACTGTCATTATATGCTGTACAATGACCTGTCTTTGTTGCCATTGGGGGCATCTGTAAGGAGCAGTGGGCACCCATGGGTGGCACCCCGGGGACTCATCTCCAGATGTGGAGCCAGGCTAATGGACAGAATCATCTGGCTGGAGGATTTTACCCAAACAAACATGTTTATGGGTGATGGAGGGAACTGGAGCACCCATCCAGACACAAGGAGAGAAACATGCAAACTCCACACAGAAAGGCCTGCACGGTCCGGGAAACGAACGCGGGTCTTCTTGCTGTGAGGCAAGAGTGCTAACCGCTCTGCCACCAAGCAGCATCATGAAAGCGATGAATGACATAATACTGAATAAGTTAAAGTCTATCATTGATTAAACATTTTTTAATCCATTCCAGCGCCTTTGTCCATTGTTGGTTTGAAACGTCTTCATTTGTGTCCCGAACCCAAGCATCTGTCAGGTGACCCAGATGTTTCCGAAAATATCTGCTCTTTGTTTTGAACTCAGTTTGTTGGATTTTCGGCACGTCTTTGCCCTCTATTTGTCAGATATTGGGTTTTTTCATGGTCTGTTTGCCTGTGCACCAAACGCAACTGGACGTAAAGATAGTGGGTGGGTTTCCTTCCAAATGTATCAAATTTTAACCCAATTTTCAGAAAATCTGTGGGAATTGGAATGTGTTTCCCTCCACTGTTGTTTTACAAATTGTAAAAGCTGGTTCCTCATCATGTTCATTATCAAGGTTAAATGTTCATACAGTAACAGATTGTTCTTACCTGCTGAATCATACTATTTTCCCCAAATCTTGCATAGCTTGGCAAAGTAAAAATATCCTTCTTTTTTGCAGTTCTACAAACATGGGTGCATTTCACTTCTCTTTTCTAATAACTGTGCAGTTTCTTTTTCTTGGAATACAAAATTCTTCCTCATGACTCCTCACAAGTAGACACACAATAAATCTCTTTCCAAAACTTTTTTTTTATCAGTATGCTTTCCAATGATAATAAATTGTGTTGTCCATGAATCATTGCATCACATTTGCAAATCTAAACAAAAATAAATGTGATGGAAATGCATTTAATGTTTGGGACTTATTCCAATCTGTTATGCTTTTAAGCAGGGGTCACCAATCCTGGTCCATGAGGGCCGCTATCCTGCATGTTTTAGATGTACCCCTCTTCCAACACACTCCATGGTCATTATCAGGCTTCTGCAGAACATAATAATAGCTATATCATTAGAATCATTTGTGTTGGAAGAGGGATACATCTAAAACATGCAGGATACCAGCCCTCAAAGACCGGTGTAAAAACTTCAAGTTACCCCCAGTAATCTGAAATCGATTTCAGATTACCCCTGGGGTTTGCCTGAGCACAATTTCATCCTACCCCCTCGCTATTCACATTACCCCCCTCATTAGTGCCGATGTATTATTCATATAATATATATATAGCTGTGTCTGTCAAACATCTTACCCACAAAAATAGAGCAGTAGAGAGTAGTGAGAAAGATCATATTGTTAGACAGTAACTCCTTATAGGTTGTGTTTTATTAGAATTTGGAGTATTTGAATTTGTTATAAATATTTAAGTGACTAATTAACATGAATGTTTGATATGCAATAAAACATGATAAAGAGACAACATTGTCTAACAATAAAATATACGAGTATTTTTTTTTTAACCCGCCAGTTGTGTTCATGTCCCGCTCCCTACTTTAGTGTTCCCAGTTAAAATCTGTTTGAACTGCTCTTAAATTAGCAGAAAAAAACATTTTCACCACCAAATTTTTATTAAACATTCTTTAGCTGTGAACGTTGTCTCAAAGTAGTATTCAATATGAATTTATAGAATTAGACATAAAATAACTGGAGTGAGAATACAAATAGGCACTGAAAATGTAATGTGAAAAAAAAATGTATGTAAATCCAATGACCAAACTCCACATGAAGTGGTGTGTGTGTGTGTGTGTGTGTGTGTGTGTGTGTGTGTGTGTGTGTGTGTGTGTGTGTGTGTGTGTGCCACTCATGCACATGTGTGCCATGTTACACTCAGGTCAGAGTGGGCCTTGCAAACACAGACATTACATTAGCAGTAATGTTGCACTGATCGATCGGCTGCTGATCATAATCGGCTGATATTGCCGAAAAATTGTGGAAAAACATGCCAATCAAAAAGCCATTTTCAAACTGGCAAATACACTACAGAACATGTGCATCTGGTCTGGACTGTTTTTGTACTTTTTAAAATATAGTTAGTTCATACTGTAAATAGTTTTATTTCTATAAAACTTGCTAGTAGATGAAAAGTATGGAAATTTAAAATTCCTTCCATGATCAGCAGATCAAGTGTTTTGGTGATCAGTATCTGTGATTAGATCAAAAAATGCTGATCATGCATCACTAATTTGCAGCATATCATGCTCCCAGTGCTTCCCTTTTCTGCCCATGCCCTTGTTGGGGCAGAGCAGCCAGGGCTGGGGCTCACTTTACCAGACTGACAGAGGCTGGTGTGTGGGGAATGTGATGGTGCTGTTGAATAAAAGGAGCCACCAAGCTTTCTCTTGGTCTGCTAGGAAAAGTCTGATCTGGAAACTCTAATACCAGGTTGGCACAAAATCAAGGGAAAGAGATGAGTTCACATAACAGACACCTGTAAAAATGATTCACTGATCAGACTGGAAGGTTTGGTTCAGTGGAAGGATGGAGTGAGTGAGTGAGTGAGTGAGTGAGTGAGTGAGTGAGTGAGTGAGTGAGTGAGTGAGTGAGTGAGTGAGTGAGTGAGTGAGTGAGTGAGTGAGTGAGTGAGTGAGTGAGTGAGTGAGTGAGTGGTGTGTATGGGGATGTTTTCTGTGTGATAGATAAATATATTCTGGATTCTCATTCATTTCCTATGGCGGTCACTTTTGACCGAGAACACCACAGATGTTACAAGGTTAATTAAAACATTAAAAATTCAATGAACAAAGTGATCATCACTGTTATATGTTGAAGTGTATAGTGTGGAGGATAACATAAGGCCTTGAGGCAATCAGATGAAAAACACAATATTTATGGGTGTTTTAAATTGTAAATCGGTCAGATTTGACCCAAACAGAACCAGAGGGTTAAATATGTGAGTATGTTGTACATTAATTTCCAAAAAGCACATCAGAACTAATTCCTGATCAAGAAACAGTAAAACCTATTAAGTTTAATAAAAAAAAAAAAATAAAAAAATAAACATTTTCCCATATAAAAGAATCTTCATGTCTATGAGTTGGTGAAATTAATGAATGTTATAAATGGTAAATGGTCTGCACTTATATAGTACATTTTAAACACCTGTGGGTGCCCAAAGTGGTTTACAAGTCACCCATTCACACAAATATTCACACACCAGTAGACAGCTGCTGTCTGACCCTACTGGGAGCAACTTAGGGTTCAGTCATTTCACCAACCAGAGCCAGGAAGCAAACCTCCAAGCCTTTGATCATTGGACGACTGGCTCTACCAACTGAGCCACAGCCGCCCGTAGCATAGATGTATAAACATGAGGCTTTGTTGATGGTTTAGGGTGCATTCTTTATAAAATGTAACTACAGGATGGAGATGGATTTCTCTAGAACAGTGCTTTACTTGGCACATGTCGCTAACGTTCCAACACTTCCTGACAACAACCACTCACATGACTCAACCAGCCAATCAGCAACCAGCAGCAAATGTGATCCAGAAAAGCTAATTCAACAGGTAATACAAACTACCCACCTATAACAAATGAGAACAATTAAATGTGGAACTCACAATGCTGTAAACATAAATGTAAACAGTCTATTTGATGAACACTGCCAATATATTTTAACAAATACATGAATCAACTCATTTTCATCAAATACATGAACCCTCTTAACTCCTGAGTCTTACAGATAAACAAATAATAATGACATGAAAAAGAAATATGAACAAAAACAACACACAAAATAATTAAAAAAAAATTACAAATCAAATCAAATATAGTTGGTGTAATGCTTATAGCACTTTGGCTTCAAAGAAAATAGATTCTAGGTTTCACTCTCTGTCAGTTTCTGTGCTGACTACCTGTTATCTCTAGGGGTTATTCCCCCATTAAAAACATTACATCACAGAATATGTTACTGCAATGGCAGCTTAGTGCTCCTAATGTACTATATGTATAATGCTAATAGCTGGGATAGGCTCCAGCAGCAACTCCTGTGACCCCAGTGAGGATGAAGCAGGTTCAGAAAATGAATGAATAATGGTACAATGTGTGTGTTAAGATGAATGGAAAAAAAAAAGAATTTACCTAAGCAGATAATAAAGCAAATTAAGCTATAATAGTTGTAAAAAACTAAATGATGGATGAATAACTAAATGTTATGGACTCCGTTATGTGTCGTCTATGTTTTGTGTTTCCTGGTGACTCTTCTGTGCTACAGTAAGCAGTATATCAAAAGGTATGTAGCAAAACAGCTATAAGTCTAAAAATGCTTCAGTAATTACACCTTGAACTGTGAGCTGCCACTCTAACTCTACCTTCCCCTTTTCACTTTGAGAGATTTACTCTGTTTCCTTCTTCTTGGCACATTCTTTAGTCTTGACCCCCCCCCCACCCCCACCCCCCTTCATTCTCAGTTCCATTAAACCAAAAGAGCCGATATGCCACTCTCAAAACTTCATATTAGATAGCTGCATGGTCTGCTGAACACCATTTTTCCAAGCCTAATAAGGTGATAGAACGGATTAAAAAGGAAGACAGTTAAAGTCAAATACTGCTTTAGTATTGACTAATTAATTTTTAGGTTATAAACAGATTAGTTTTATTTCAGAGCACATTTTCTTGGGTTAAAATATTGCCTCTGGTTGGCCCCTGTGTGATAAAGTATGAGTCTGAGTCATGGTGCTATTGAGAATTATTCACACACGTGTTCGTGAGAAACTGCCTGCCTTAGGTTTGCCTGCCGACATGAATACATTCAAGCTGAAGGTCACATCGAGGAGCACGGCAGAGGGTTGTGCTTCAGAGCAGGAAATAGCAAAGAAATTGGACTGATGTGCTCTAAATAAAACAGCAATTCACTACTTCCCTGCACAGATTTCTAACTCTTGTGTGTTTTGAAAATCAACTTTGTGTAATGACAGTTTTGACAGCAGGCCAGGTTCTGTACAAGGACAGTAAAAAATACAGATAAAATAAGCAAAGGACGTCTCCTGTTCTGCGATTACCATCTTTGTATAAATGCCAGTCATTTCTTCTCTCCTGCTTCACACCAGATAATTATGTAAGAATGATCAAATACCCACACAGCTAAGCATGTGTAATAAAATATGGCATCAGGGCCAGAGAGATGAAAAAAAAAAAAAGATGTGTTAAAGCATCACTTATACATTATGGGAAATAAACTTAATTGCATTCTTGCCAGACATTCAGATCTATCAAGAGACTGTCAGAATGTCATTGTATATAGATCAGAAACAGGAAGCTGTGCCAGTTGTCATATTATTGAACTGAGGCGTATATCAGTGTTCTCATCTAACCTAATTTACAAAAAAAAAAAAAACCCCAAAAAACAGAAATAAGAGTAATATAAATTGATCTTTTGAATCCTGACAGAAAGTTTCAGCAACAGAAGCAGCAGAGGAATAATTACTTAGAAACTAACTAAATATCTCAGCAAAACTGGGATAAAAATATATCTGAGGCAGAAACTGAGAGCCAGGGAGGGATGTATAGGTTCTATATGATAAAATGCCCATCTCAGCAATAAGCTCTTCTCACTCTACTTAAATCACTGCAAATTAATTATATCACCAATGGTTTAGTTGCCAACTGACAAAGCACCCACAGCTCAGTGGTAGTTTTAGTGAAGAGGCTGCTTTATGAGTTAAACATGGCTGTTTGAAAGACTAAGAGAAGACTAAAGGAGAAAACACACAAGGAATTAAAGTCATTAATGACAGCGATTGATCACAACATGTACATGTACATGATCACCATAATGATTTACAGACTCAAGTGCACATTTAAGAAAAAAGTGTTAGATTTAGAACCAATAAAACAAATGTTCATATTTTCTCCACCTTTATAAACTGACACTGTAAAAAAATAAAAAAATAAATAAATAAACAAAAAACAAACAAACTAGCAGCTGTGATTGTTAGAGCAATTTTGTAAAAATACCCAAACAAACAAAATCACACATGTCAGACCCTCCAGGATTTTACAGTGTTGCGATTTGCAAGTTCAATGCAAATTCAGTCAATCCCTGTGAATTCAGTTTAACCAATCACCGTGACTTTCCCATGAAAATGTGACATCCAGAGCCGCTCCTTCCACCTTTTCCTCTTTATCTTACAGTACGAAACAACATGTACGCGGCTAAAGGTTCGCATTTGATGACTAAAATGATTCACTAGTACCAACAGGTACATTTGGAAGAGTACTTTTTTCTACATTTCTGTCATCCAGGTAATATTTTATTTGCTATATTTGAAAGGTTATCTTAATATCTCAGTGTCTATGTTTTTTGTTTTTCATGACTGGCTGAGAGATTTATATTATGTTTTATAACTTTGTTTAGTGTTGTGAGGTCATATGCACTTTAACCTTTGAACCAACAGGTGCATTTGGAGAAAATTAATTAATTAATTAATTTAAAAAAAATATATATATATATTTACTTGCATTTTTGTAATCCTCATAATCATTTATTTATCATCTCGGTAAAAGGTACTTTTGAGGACCATATCACAATGACTTTGAATTAATTTTCATCCAGTGTCAAGTCAGTGAAGACACGTTTACCCACTGAGACCAATACATTAAATCTAAAATCTAAATCTACATTTTCTTTTACTTTTAACACATATTTCATACAAAATTGAAATAGTAAAAATATATATATTTTTATATATATATTTAGGGGGTAGTGTTGGGGGCCTTGGAATGAACTAGGCCTTTTATATGTAAAATCCGACTCTATTTATGAAACTTCACAGCATGAAAACACTTCTAGACCAAATTCATTTTGTAAGTAGAAGCACCACTGTACATAATTTCAACATACAAACCTGGTTTTATTATTCTGGTCTGTTGTTCTTATACAAACAGTTGCATTTGATATAATCATTATCACAAAAATCTTTTTGAAATAAAACTTGTTGCAAATTTACAACTGTTTACTTTTAATTCCACAGTCATTTTTTACAGCGTATGACAAACCTAACTTTGGAAAGGAAATGATAAAGAGCTTTGGGCATCATGGGTGCATAAAATGTGCTACATAAGCTCAGTCCATTTACCATTTAAACTAATTTGCCTCCTCGCTCATGTGACTCCTCATCTCATCCTCTTAGCTGTCCACAGAGAGTTTTCACAAAGATGAAGTTTAGCCTACACTACAGCTGCTACAACAGATTTTTTTTTCGTCCTTTCTTCCTGTGAGCTCTGGTATCACAGTGGAATCTTTCTTCAGGCACCGGCTCCCTCTCTCTGAGCAGCTCTTGTGTTCTGTCAACATCCTCTCCATCTCCTCAATTTTCCTTAAATAGCACCACAGTGATATAAAGAAAGATGAAACTAATAAGTGGCTAATGGGCTAACAATAAAAACCTATTTTACAGCATGTTAAGGCCCACGCTGAGGCTTCTTTGACTTTTTATTTCTTCCCTTTATTTCAGTCTTTGTTGTCCACACGTAACACAGAGGAACATCCTGTCACCAAGTGAATAGTGGTTGTTCATGTCTGGGTACAGCTGTGCCCTCTGTACCCTCTTTGTATGACCCATATTCTGTAAGGAAAATGCCCTAACAGTTTTTTTTTTTTTTTTTTTCATGAATTATGCTTCCGCTTTGGTCCAACAACTAAAATATTCAATGAAGGATAAGTTGTAAAATCCCCTCAAAAAGGTTATGCATAGATTAATAGTCAAACCAAGATTTTACTAGTTTAATTTCTATTCACATAATAGTACTTAATCCTAAAAATCAACCCAAAAAAAGTCACATGCATCATGTAATGTTGATCTGATGGAGATCTAAAAATATTTATTTTAAAAGAGTAAATATTACAGTCGAGGTTAAGTTGGTTTATGTCAATGATGCAATGAATTTATTGTATATCAGTTGAATGTAGTTATAATACTATACTATAATACTATAAATCATAAAATTAGGTTTACAATTATTGGATATTTTCAATGTTTTTGAGCTAACAATGTAGTGCTGCAAACCATTGCAATAGCAGAGAAAGGTGGTTATCATTAACATAAACTAACGAAATGATGAAAACTAGAACTGAAAACACATTTTCATTCATTGAAATAAATAAAAACTAGAGTATAAGTAAAAAAAATAAATAAATAAATAAAAAAAAATATATATATATCTGAAAGTGTTTTGTGTGCTTACAAACCTAACTAAAACATAAAACATTATGGATAGTATTTCCTTTGCTTTTGTCTTTGTTAATGTAACTAAAGTTGGAAAAAAAAGCAGCCGAATCCTTATTTAAAATACAACAGTGAGGAAGGTAAAATATGTGACAAATAAATTACTTAATTTTTTTTTACAAAATAAAAAAAAAGATATAAAAAACTTAAAGTAATATAACAACTAAAATAAAACTAACAATTTAGAAAAACCAAAACTAATAAAGACTCACAAATCTGCTTTAAATCTAATTAAAAACAACTAAATCAAAGAAAAAAAAAAACCCCTCAAAACTGAATAAGAGTAAACTATAGTGAAAAATCCAAAACTATTATAACCTTGCAGCAGACGTATAGAAGAACAGGGCACTGAAGAGCTCCACAGTAAGTAAACCTAGAAAAAAATCTATATATTGTAGGTGTGATCTTGGATGTATAGGCAAACAAGACCATTGTTGGCTTAGTAATGGAGTTACATAATATCATCAAATGGCCAACTCCCATAAAACAGATGATGCCACACATTTTACATAAGCCATGTTCCATAGTGCAGCTTTACGTCAGCTAAAGGACTGTACTGTATCTGCAGTCTGCTGACAATGTCAACTTCACTGGTCAATGAAATACATACAGCTTTAGATATTCAGAAAATATTCATTTTACTTATGGCTCATTTTCTGTGACCAATTCACACCAAAATTACATGGAAGTCAGCTGTACAGTAAAACAGTCATGGGCCAAGTTTATTATTATTATTATTATTATTATTATTATTATTATTATTATTATTATTATTATTATTATTATTATTATTATTATTATTATTATTATTATTATTATTATTATTATTATTATTATTATTTATTTTATTGCACATACAGTAAAAAATTAAAAAGCTTTTTAATTTTGTGAGAGACGCCACTGTTACGTTTTCATTGTTCGACGATGATGACGCGATTAAACAGCACTGTAGTAGTGTCCGAAAAGTTTTCAATTGAGTTCACTATGTAGCGCAATACATTTACTTCCCTAAGTATGGTGTAGGGGGTAGGGAGTGAGGGAGTGATAGCTAATGTCACTGTCACTGGCCATAATACTGGTGCTCTAACAGGACTTCATTGATATCTACAGGTGTTTATTTTGTATTCTAACCATCGATCACCATGAAAACTAAAATAATGGAACAGTATGCTGTGGTATTTGACTTCTGTCCCATGCTATACAACTGAGTGTGTTTGATACACTAAGCTAATAATGCTAATTTCCTCTTTAAGAGTTCAATAAAGTATATTTAATTTTTTCTACTTATCTTTATATGGCCACCTTACAAGCCTGCACTGGTGTTGGACTCTACAGTAGACTACATAGACTTTAGAAAAGTTGTTAAAAGTGATGCATTTTGTGAAACTTAAATTGGCATTGGTATCAGTTCGTGGTTGTCAATGTTCAATGCCGATGCTGTGTCAGGTTGATCAGTGAAACTAGTGAGAAGCAAAGAGGCTTCAGCCAGGCACACACACACACAAATATATGTTCTGTGTTGTATAGTATAGTTAGACTTGCATAGAAATATGGGAACACAGACGTGGGAACAAACATTCCCCCTATAGTTTGATGTCTGACTGTACAATACAACACACTTTTTTCAAATGATGGCAGAATATTTAAGCAATTTGGTAGAAGAAAACCAAAATATAATCCAATCCTAAATTCTGCTGACACTATTCCAGTGTTTTCCAACAGTATTGAGTTATATAACCAGAAGAAGCACAATAGAATCAGATGCCAGCAGTGCAGCAGATCGCTAGTGTTGAATACCATGATAAACTTCAACTGGCTCAGATCAATACCTACCCTCTTCCAGCAGGAGATGCGATTACACTAACCTGCTTCGACTCCCATTCTATCAATGCATTACTGTAAACAGACACAAGCACAAACACTTACTGTAATCACAAACACCTGGATGTACACACACACACACACACACACACACACACATACATACACACACACACATACATACATACACAGACATCCTGGAGGAAATGGGATGTTTGAACAGTGTTCCAAGTGGTTCTTAATAAAAGTCAAGTGGTGACTCAGCAGAGTCTGCAACAGGGTTCAAGTTGAGGAGAGACTGTACATGAATATAAGAAAATGACTTTGTTGTAAATGTGTCAAAGAGTGAATTACATTGATAATCAAACATGTTATACCTCGAACTACCTGCCTGTCTTTCCTTTCATTGTGATTACAGCTCAATCTCCATTTATGATTTGAAAAGATCACAGCTTCATTATTTTTTTTATGTAATCATGACTCACTTTCTACTATGGAAACAGAGAGAGAGAGAGAGAGAGAGAGAGCGAGAGAGAGAGAGAGAGAGAGAGCTCTAACTCCTTAGCTCTTATCACTTGCTTCTTCTCAGCCTCCATCTTGGCATCTCCTGTTATAATCTCTTACATCCACTCCCTTCTGTCATTTACTGTGTTTCACATTGTTTTCCCTCTGCCTCCCTTTCTCTTTCTTTTTCCTCATTATTGCTTCTATAATGCGGTCACAGTACGGGTCAGTAGAAAGAAAGAAAAAAAAAAAAGAAATTAAAATTCAACTGCTTATCATATGCCTTAATTGAACAGACCTCTCATATCACACATTTGTCTGTATCTGTAATGTAGAAATAAAGTGTTCAAAATTGTATTTCTCTGTATTTTCTTCCCCTGAGAGGTAATTCATTAAATGACATTTATTGTGTATTAATGGACACTTACGGCTGAATGCCTACAGTTCCACATGACAACTTGGTGGGGTGTGCAATCTGTCTGTACATGCACAGAGTCAGCCACCTACACACACACACACACACGTGCAACCATTATTGAGCTTTCTCTGTAGTTTTAAGGGTAGCCTAATTGAAAAAGCTTGGTATGTTGAGGGGGCAGTGGTAAGTGAGATTCATGATGCGTTGTGGACATGAGGTCGTACATCATACTTTGCGACGCGGGCGACAGAAGCTGCCATTATTGGATCAGCACTGCTTCATTAAGTCTCCACACGACAGTCTGCCACTAATGCCTCTGGACAGAGATGGAGAGCAGGCTAAGAACGAGGAAAGTAAGATTATAGAAACAAAGAATGGGTAAAAGCTACAGGAAAAAGAGATGCAGAAGCAGAGACGGAAGGAACGGCGAAGGAGCTGATGACAGCGAAGGAAGGGTGGGAGACTAAAAAGTTACGTAAAAGGAAAGGTGATTGACAAGAAAGAAAAACGTGGATATATAGCGATAGACTAAGAAAAACAATCTACTATTTTATGCAATTTGATGTGATTTAATTACTTGTACATGCATAATCTTGCCTAAAAATCTAAGGAAACGGTGCATTAGCGATAATGGACGGCAGCTTCCTGTTTGCGCCTTCACACTCAACATTTCCACACAACTCTGGCAATGTGTTGGCAGGCCTTCCAATAGCTGACGAGATCCAAAATTCAGGTTCATTTCCATCCAACTATCTCTCTCTCTCCAACCATCTGTCCTCCCAATTTCGCTGACAAATGTTGCCATTAAGTCATTTGATTAGATTGTAAAAAATAAATAAATAAATAAAATTAATTCTCAGCCAATGCAATGCTTTGATAATGCAATAATAAATACATAAACGTTTGATTAATGCACGCCTCTGATCCAAGTGTTGCTTACTTTGTAACTTTAAGAGCTGTGAGACCCATTTCAAAAAGGGATGGTGCCATCTGGTGGTGGAAATGAGCATCACACCCTTTAACAAGCAGCTTTGTTTCTGTTGAGTAGTGTGTGGAGATCGGTTTTATTTAAAGGTATCAGACAAACATGCCAAACGTGTATGATGTTATATATACACATAAAGTCAAATCATTTTTTATAACCACTAGGAGACACAGGATTTCACATATCCTCACATATTTCATCTTACATACTGGGTCAATATCAGCTGATTTAATTATCAAAGAAGGAATTCATTGCTTATCTCCATTGACTTAATTGGTTTCCTAAAAGTCAAATAGTATCAGCACTTGATAGTTGGACACTTTCTTTGGTCTTCTTTCGGGACTTTGGTAACTTCAAGAAACTTCTTACCCGTACATACAGGCTATGGAAAAATTAAGACACTACTGCAATTTCCTATGAAATCAAATGGTCTGTAACTATGAAAGCCATGAACTCCAACACAAGCACACCTTATTTTTACTGAGTAAACAACTGATTCATGTTTAATTTAAGAAGAACTATAAAAACCACTACTGTGGCCACCACTATGTTCTTACAATAGACAAAAACTGTCCTTTTAGTATTACAAAAGTCACTGCAATTAAAAAAAACAAAAAAACTACTGGACTTCTGCGCTGACAATGTTCCGTAAGGATTGTTTTTTCTATCAGGATAATGCTCCTGGCTGCAGGTAGGTCCATAAAGGTGGAGACGACAGACCATCAGATGAAGACCCTATCATGGCCAGACCAACCTCTTTACCTGAACCCACTTTGAAAACTTCTGAAGGAAGATGGACGGCCACAAGCCATGGAACAGTGATGAGCTTCTTGTATTTCTATGCCAGGAGCTGCATAATGAAGCAATGGTGGAGAAGCAAGACACGTGAAAGCTGTCACTGAAAATCAGCGTCCACTAAGTTTGGATGTATGAACTTTTCCTAAGTTAAAACATTAGCAGAGGTGTTAAAAGTACTCACATTCTGTACTTAAGTAGAAGTACAGCTACTAATGTGAAAAAATACTCTGGTAAAAGTAGAAGTACTGATTCAACTCCTCTACTTAAGTAAAAACTAAAAAGTACTATTTCGCAAGTAAAGTAAAAAGTAAAACTACTTTTTTGTTGTTGCCATGAATGCAATAACACTTATTTAACCAGGACAAATCTGAAAAGTTTCAAAAGTATCCAAAAGTAACCTTTAAGAGTGAGTTACTGTGCAGATAATGTGTTTGATCAGGTCACAGTACTCAGTTTTCTGGGTATTCACAGGAAACTTTGGAGAAAAAAATGGCACAATCGATATAAAAAGTAATGGGATTAAAAAATGCACAATTTTAAGAGGAAAAAGTTAAAATTGTGAGATGCCCTACTGATACCGTTTTACCTCGAATAAGTGTTGCTCTGTACATATGCTCCATTGAAGTACATTGAGCAGCAGCTTTTGCTCACTTTCGAGAACTTTTAAGGGGCTCAATGTGAAAGACCTGAACCATTGCAGTAAACAGAGCTGTCACCACTCTCTCTCTCTCTCTCTCTCTCTCTCTCTCTCTCTCTCTCTCTCTCTCTCCAAGACTCTACTTCTGGCAACTTTTCAGAGAGCCAATAGCAACTTCTTGTGATTTTTTTTTTTTTTTGGCAACGCTGTATGCAGCATTTTTCATTTGCAGATGTTTTCTTGGTTTGCATCATTTCTCCATTTGCAGAGAACTTGATGATTCTACATGTGTGTTTGTTTCTTGTGGTGCATTTCTTTTCATTTGCGTTCATTCAAATCTTATTTAAATTTGTGTTTAAGGTTGTGACTTTGCATTATTTCCTTACAGTTTTTTTCTCTGACACAGTGGGTCATTGCAATGTGTTTGACCCTTGTTGTCCACCATCATTATCTTCAAATACAAGCTCTAAATTCTAATTTTATTTACAATTTGGGGAACATAAGTTGCCGGTAAGTTTAGAGAATAGAACAAAAATGTAATTTTTTACTGAAGCACATCCCTATAAAATCAGAGCTGTGAAAGAAATGTCCTCCATGATCTTTGTTTTCCTATTCAGTGACGTCTGCTAATAGTGAAGTTTGGCTGTGCTCATTGTCAGACATTTTGGTAAAGATTCATGGACAGGGTGGATTGATTATCTGAAAACCACATGAGTCAAACAATCAGCCTCCATGAATTCACTGGTAAGGGGACAGTCTGTGACATCAACGAGGTCTGGATGTTCTGACAGACATGAAAGACATTTAGCAACAAGTGAAGTTTGTGTCCTTCTCACTTTATATAATAATAACAATAATGGATTAGATTTTTTATAGCGCTTTTCAAGGCACCCAAATTATTATTCCATTATTCATTCACTCTCACATGCTCCCTCTGGTGGTGGTAAACTACATATGTAGTCACAGTTGCCCTGGGGCAGACTGACAGAAGACTGGGGCAGACTGACCACCACATTCATACTCATTCATACACCAGTGTGAGTGACACTGGAGGCAAGGAGGGTGAAGTGTCTTGCCCAAGGACACAACAGACTGACTAGGACAGAACGGGAATCGAACCACCAACCCTTTGGTTAATGGACGACATGCTCTACCAACTGAACCATGGCTGCCCCTATATGGTTGAAAGGCACCGACATGTGGGTAGTCTGGTGTGTGAGTGTGTGTGTTTTCACATTATTAACAGTTTCCCAGTATCACCTCTAAGTGTCGCCAAAGGTTCCAAAGCACTAGAAACGTGACTACACCAGGTGTGGAGTTGGCGTGGAGCAGCACACATTTCCACGGTCACTCCACTCTTTGTGCATTCACATTTTGGGGCATATGCACCTTTTGTAAATGAGGCGCCTGGAAGGTAGACGATGGCTGATGCGACCTTGAACAAAATGCCTCATTTACTCCTGGGTCCTCATGGCACAGTTAACCTATCACTACATATTCATGATAGCTTACCTGTAATGCCTGCAAAAAATATACAGAAAAAATGCTAAAACTAAAATAAAATCCCCCTCCTGGGGTTCACACTTTCACTTCTCTTACCAAGGAGAAGGAGCAACGAGATGCCACAGTCTGACCCCCAGAGCTTCAACGGTGCTCAACCCTGGTCCATGAGAGCTACAGTATTATCCTGCATGTTTTACAGTAGATGTCTCCCCCTTCCAACAAACTGGATTCAAATGATAAACCTCTCATCAAACTCTGCAGAAGCCTGATAACAACCATCAGGTGTGTTGGAAGAGGGATACATTAAAAACATACAGGATAGTAACTCTCCAGGACCAGGATTGGGCACCCCTGCTCTACTTTAAATATATGTTGATTAAATATGGTACAACTGTCAAAGAAAAATGATAATGAAAAAAAAAAAAGAAAAAAGAAAGAAAAAAGAAAATGATAACTTTAGATTATATTTTTAATGTGGCATAAAGTGCCAGTGGGTGACGTGGCAATGTTAGATCACACACACACACACACACACACACATATATATATATATATGTATGTATATAGGGTGCGAATTACCATAATACCAGAGGAGGGGGTACTTATTTTTCCCCACAGAAGAAAGCTTGTGTTGGATGTCCTGACCCTCATTCCCATGTGAACAACATAAATGAGGCTCAAATCACTAAATAAACATTTAAAATCAAAGATTTTTTTTCCAATGGTGCAGTTCATGTGGCCTTTTCTATTTCCCTTTTGGGGGGGTCAACTTGGAACAGTGTAAGGGCTGTACAGTTAAGATGTAATATATAAATATTCATCCAATGACTTATTTCTGTGTCTCTGGGGTTGGAAGGTAGGATATGAATTGTGTTCTTTTGTCTTTTCTTCTTTATTACTCTGAATTGGCAGAATTATGTTTTACCAATTAGGAGATCTTAAACCATTATCATACACGACATGGCAATAAAAAAATATCTTGAAAAAACAAAACAAATGCAACTTCAGATTGTAGAAAATAAGTTATAGTTCGTATCATCCTGGTTCATCTGACCACTAAAAATACTAAAATATAATAAAGTGTGTGATGTGTGCACACAGGTGATCGTAGCCCCTCCGTCCAGCCTCCTTGGTCCTTCATGCATGTTTTAGGAAACTGAAACACCCTTGAAGGTGACACACCAAGATTGATTTCTGGGTCACAATCGAGTACTGAGGAGTCGAGGGAATTGGGAAGAGCCAATCCTGTGTTGTGATGGTTACGTTTCCTGTTTTATATTTTGACATTCATCAGTCATTACTCTCATGTGTGTGATTAACTGATTAACCACATTTACTCCTGTCCTGGATCTTGGCCTAGTATTTGCATTCCCTCTTGTCCTATGCAAAAACTGTCTTTGTTTATCCTTGTGTGTTCCATTTTTACACTTGTAGCTGCTTGGTATCGATTTCCCAGTTTTTGAAGTGATCCATTTCCCTGTGTATGAACTACCGATTATTTGGTAAAGATCTTCCCTTTATAGTCTTAAGTTTCCTGAACCATCACCATTTCAGAATCTGCACACACACCAAAGCACTGCAGTTTCTATAGAAATATTTGTTCATGTTATTGTTATAGGATAGTTTGTAAAGGTAAATATTTTCTCTTTTTTTTTTACACTAAAAAGGAGAAAAACTGAAGTTGTCATTATTTATAGGCTTAGTGTGAAAAAGAAAAATATATATATATATATATATATATGTGTATATATATATATATATATATATATATATATATATATATATATATATATATATATATATACATACATTTTCTATTGGTTTTCACTACAGTCTTGGTCAATATCGTCTTAAATCAAATGACAAAAGAAGTCTTCTCGAAAACAACTTTGTCATACTTCAGTTCATTTGTAAATTTTTATTACATTTTTTTTATTCATTACAGCAAGAATCAAATATAGCAGAGCAGGCCCCTTGAAAAAATATGTCAAGGACTTATCTCTTACCCAAACACATCCATCAGAGTTGGCACAGCACACCACAGGTTATACTAGCTACCATTATCAGTCATTACACAATGTCGTAGTTATTATAACCCCAGCAAACACATATTCCAACCAGTATCACAAAGTACTGTACATTTTTCCACCTCTGTTTCTTCCAGGATTCTTCTCTTATGTTTCATTCTGATGAGTTTATATTTTATGGCTTTAGACGGTGGCGATCAGCAGGTTTTCCCTACAGGTTCTTTTCAGAGGAGGTGGCCAGCATCACAAACCTGACAGATCCTTTCAGGGGGCCTGGAACAAGTAAAACAAGCAGAAACAAACTGCAGCAGAAGACAGAATACATCATCTTAGCACTACAAGCAGAGAAAACAAACAACAAACAAACAAACAAACAAAAAAAAAGTTCAGTTTACATTATATCATAAATGTAAGCATGCGTGCTTGTAGGAGATGAGAGACGACAAAGATGATCAGGACAAAATTCCAAACTGACGAGTTAATGACCAAACTACAATCTGAAATTATCTTTTTATTTTATTTTATTTTTTTCTTAAATTCTGCCTGATGTTGAACTACATTCCTGTTTGGTCAGTTTCATCTACTAGAAGCACAGCTTACCAACATAAAGAACGTACTTATAGCTATGGTGTTTGTGTTGCATGTATTTTAACTCTCCAAGTGGTGAGACCTTTGTGAGTATATTCTCATGATTTTTTTTTTTTTAAATAAACCACTATTCTATTTTTTTTTTGTATTTTTTATATATATTTTATTCCATTACATTGATAGAATATTGTATACTGTAAATACATCTTTCTGTGTAACATGTTTTCTTATTCAATATTACTGTGTCGTGATTTTTTTACGGTATATGTATTTCCTTTAACATGCATTCCTCTCTGGATAAAGTAAAGAGACAGGACGGGTTGTGATTGGTTGGGCCTGGGAGGGCGTGGCCATGACACACAGACCTGTCAGTACAGGCAGGTTAGGGGACCAGACAAACCCAGTCAGGCCCTTACGCTGGAGGGTAGTGGACACCTCCTCCGGAAGGTTACCTGGCAAACTACAAGCTGCTGACAAAAAAGAAGAGCAACACTTGGCCTTTTCTGAAAGGGGTAGGAGTGAGAACTCAGTGCCCTTTGATGCAAGCATTTTTGTTCAGCCTTTCATAAGATTTTTTTTTTTGTTATCCTAGCAAAATTCCTTGTCGTTATAGACATTATTTTTTTTTATTCAAAATAAGATCTCAATATACATGATTCTCTCTTTTTTGACTATGTACAGAAGTGCAAAAAAGTCCACCTTTATCACCTTTATCACCTTGAGATTCCCCCCACCCTTGGTGTTTGCAGTTGGCTAAGTAAGAGATGAGTGCGCAGACTCTGCCCCCGACTCACCACGTTCACCTGACCCCACCAACAACGCCCCCCAAAAAGTGATCAAATATGCAGCTTGTTTTCCAACATGGCCCAATTTCCAGGGAGAGTAAAAATATTAAAACAATAGTTACTATTTGAAATGGATACAGTAGAAAATAACATCTTTACTCTAAACATCTAAGAACTAGATTTTTATAATAGTCTTTTTTTTTCTTATATGACTAGTTACAAACCTTACAATCATTAAAATATTACTCGGTTAACGGCGACCGTTGCCACAGTGACAACTTAGCCTCTCTGTTCTATTATTTCATCACTGTTAGATACTCATATAAAACATCTTTGTTCAAAGAACACAAAAGACTAGAGAAATGAACAATATGCATACAGTTCAACAATATGCATAACGTAGAAAATATTGAGTTTACAATCATAATCATACTAAAATTAACATTACATGGAATTTCAGGAAACTGTGCATGAGGAACACACAAACACACACGTTACCTTATATTCATTATAAGAAAGATAAATATAATAGGCAAAAACTAAAAATCAGAACTAAATATCAAAATGTCATCCAAACAAAATAAAGTAAAACACGCCTCATCTAAAGAAAACTATGACAAAGTTAAGAAAAAACACAGACAGAAAAGTGACAATTACATAGTGCTCTGTGTGTGTTATTATGGCGTGGATTAGGCAACTGGATGGTTCAAAATGGCGTGTTGCATTGTGCTGACCCGATGGTACATTCTAAGGCTTTGGATGAGTAATACAATCGTTTTATTCTTGCCACTGTCCCTGTACTATCCACCAATTAAATATGCCTGAAGAACACCCAGAACACAACGAAAACAAAGACTTCTAGAGATCTACTCTAAACAAGCGATCTACCTTCGGGCTCGCTTAATCCGCCCCAAACATTATTCAACTTCAGCCCCACTAGTCTACCGACAATATAGCTAATAACAGTGACACGAAAAGACTTTGGCTGACTATCTGAAAACAGTTCTCAGGTAGACGTATTAAACACATATTCTTAAATATGTCCAACTATATACACTACACTCAATCTATTTTGACAATCTGCCTTAAAATATCAATAACCATACAAATGAAAAACAAATCAGGTCATATAAATCACACATCTATCACCTGTTGCATTTCTACTTTTGTGTCACAGCAGTTTGCATACCAACTAAATGCCTCACTGTTTCACAACTATCCTTACTTCGTCACCAGGAAAGTCTTTGGAGACATTTTCTTCGTACTCATCTGACTATTAAGAGTCAATAGATTTAATAATCATGGAGAGATCTGTGTCGGCACAGATCCAGTCATTTCCCATCTGGATAAGTGACATCAACAACAAAGTCTGAGGGGGAAAATATACATATAGAAAACGTATCATTCAGTAGAAGATGTGAGTTAAGCAAACAGTTTAGGACGGTAATTGAATCAGCGGTGATGCCTTGAGATCACAGGTAATGACAGGTTACGACAGTGGACGCCACATGCTGTCCAAGAGAGAAAAAGTCAGACGTATTAAAGGGAATTACTGAGTGGAACGATTTGTAACACTGCTTAAATACCATTTGTGTATTTTGAGATGTATGGCACTTTACAGGGATGCCTGCAAGGTTATAGACATGTGCTTAAGAGATAGAAAGGTAGGCTACAAAGGCTTGAAAGACACCTCACAGACATTCAGATGCTAGTTTGCCTCTGAGTGCATTCGTAGTTTCCCTTATCACTGCTTTAAAAAAAAACAACAAAAAAAAACATAATCATTTTTGCATGCATATGTGATTGAGTCAGATTATTAATTTCTGTTACCTCAACTGAAATACAAGGTGCACCTTTGTGTAAACAAATGAACCCATTTAAGTCAAAGACCAACAACCAATGAACAAACAAACAAAATAAGTCATGATTCTTGGTCAATGGACGTACCAATCAAGCTCCACACGTTTCACATTCAAAGTGTGTCTGGTGAATAAAGGTAACTGGCCTCTACAGAGTGAAAGGCAGTCTTTGATGTAAATGATGCTCTGTTCTGTTCTGTTGTATAATAGTGTGTATGAAATACACGTGAAAACACTCCTAACAAACTGTGTCTCCTATGTTGACATGCAGATTTATTCCAAACCGACTCCGTTTTACTTCCGATGTTACAGGCATGAAGGGTGACTGCTAATCTTGGACTCGACACCAGCACACTCCAGTTCTGTCTGGAAAGAAACAAATGCAAAACAGACAAACCATGTGAAGAAATGGTTGGAATACATCTCTTTTGATGTGATTATGTTGTTATGAAGATATACAGTTCCATCAACTTCCTAAAATATACACGGTTCTTTTTTTCCCCTAACAAAATTTGACTAGATCGCATTGAGATTATGAAAATAACACAATTCATTTAAAATTTCAAATACAACCAAATTCTGAAATGAAAAACCCAGAATAAACAGAGTGAAATATTACATTTATTGGCTTTATGCTAGTTAATTCAGTCCATTTTAACATCTAAAATTTTAATATTTGCTATAATTCAGTCAGTAAGTTCCTGAATTAAAAAAGAAAATTAGATATACTTTTAATTATTTAATTTATTGCTTTTATATGCTAAATATTCAATGTTTAATGCAATATTTATATTCATTAAGGTGCAATACTATGTACTATATTCATTTTAACATACTTGTAATCTCTTTTGACTATATATAATGCGTGTGTATCCAGTAAAGTGGGTTTGATGGCAGTTTCCATAGTGACCCCACATGTATTTGCCCACACCAGAATCTGAATCACAATTAGAATGTCTTTATTGTCATTGAACCAAGGAAATTGAGGCAGAGCTCTCAGGTTCAGTGCAAAAATGTATAGACAGACAACAAATGTTAGTTAAAGGCACAGTTATTTACATACATTTTTTTTTTAAAGTGTTGCAAACTAAGATATATGTGGGAAAGAAATCTAATTTTAGTTGTGCAAATAACATGAGAAGTAGTGTAAATGACATGTAAGATAAATATGGCATAAATAAAGTGAAAAATTAATAATATGACATATTCATATCTCTGATTCTGATATGGGTCACCATGGAAACTGTGAACAAACCCCCATGGGATCTGTATATGCAGCCCAGATGTAACCCTTCTGGGGCCCACATGGACATGCTGACTGGGTATTTATTATCTTTTTACCTTATTATACATATTTTAACTGTGCTTTTTAATTGCACTCCTGTATGTACAAGGTGAGATACTTCTTTCTTTTTTTCTTCCCTTCATTGACTCAAGAAGAACTGAGCAGAAAATCTTATATACTGTCTTGTAACAGTGTAAATAGTAATAAACTCCCTTTTTCTCTTCATAATTGAACACTACCGATGTATGTCGAGTATCTAGTTTTGTTCAAAATTTTAACAAAAAAACCCCCAATAGATATTACACATATAATTCTATCCTGACTTGCTGGCAGCGTTATGAGGGATAATTATGGACTACTATTCACTGGACATTTTCTCTTTCTCTGACCATATTCTGTGAGCCTCAGAGATGGTTGTGTGTGAAAATCCCAGTAGATGAAGATTTTCTAAAATACTCCGAACAAACTCTATGGAACCAACAGTCATCCCACGTTCACAATCTCTTGAAACACCTTTCATCATCTTTCTGTTGCCTGGTTTTAAGTTTTTCTTGGCCATGTCTACATGCCTACATGCATTGATTTACTGCCATGTGACTGTTTTATTAGAAATAAACAGATGTACCTACAGTAATAAAGCAGCCAGTGAGGCTATTGTAATTCAGCGCAATAATTTTTTTGCATTTATTTTTCTCTCCCTTATACTCTTGGTTTCCTCAAATGCTTCGGGCATGTTAGAAGTCAGTGTCTCCACTCATAACAGAGTGTTTTTTGTGATTTGTTTTAACATGACACAGTATTTTAATTAGTACTGATAAAAGTAGAGTAAGAAAAAAAAACGCCCAATGGATTCAATTTGATATCTGCAGGGTACTGTGTGGAAAATGTCTCCTTGTTTAATGAAAGAACTAATGAATTCTTTATTTTTTGGTAGGATATGTAGTGACAGGTTATTTTCCCTGCATGAAAATATGTGGACATTTAATTTGAATTTGTGTGACCTCTTTAATATGACTATTTCACACACAAATACATGATAATAACAATCAGAAAATTTACATTCCTGGGTTTGTAGCAAGAAAATAAACACTAATATGATAGACAATAATCATTGTTATAATTAAAAGTGCACCTACACATAGTATATTTTTGGTGAAGTGAAGAAGTAAGTGGGAGCAGGCCAGTTTAATTATCAGTAACTATGAAAATATAAAAAACAGCCATGAAAATATCTTATTGTAATTAATACTCAGACTTTCTTTTTGAAAACAATTCTCCAAATCTATGACATACCCCTGCAGAGTTAAAGTATGGATAGGTTTCAGGAACCTGGATGAGGTGCATATAAATATGTAATAATTAATATTAAAATGAAGGTAAAATACAAAGTTTATATGGTAACATAATAAGATATCCCTGTTACATATTAATAATTAAATAATAATATGGATGCACTTAGGTGTATGGGTAAATATCATTCTATAAGATTGTAATGTATTAAGAGTTAAAGTATGAGAACACCAGCTGTTATGTATATATATATATATATATATATATATATATATATATATATATAGTTTGGAAAACAGACTAAAATGACTGAAACTTTGGCTGGGTGAGAAAAACAGGGAACTCGGTCCTAATACAGAGTGTGAGATATTAGAAAAGACATGCAGTACATACTGTTCTGATCCTCCTACATCTGGGTCACATACTTGTGACTAGTCAGATGGTCTGCAGATATTATTGGAATCTGATTGAGAGAGAGGACGAGTGAGAGGAAAGAGGGAGAAGAGAAACACACAAAGACACATGAGTTGAAATGAGGGCAAACAGCTTTTACTCTCTCATTAATTCAGTCTAAATTGATAATAAAGTTCAACATAATGTTTATCTACATAATTACAGTATGAGTTGCTCTCAGAAGCTTGCAAAGATTATGAGATGAGCCTCATGCATTCATGCATTTTTCATTAATAGGCACATGGGAATCCTCATATCTAAAAAAAAATAAATAACATAAACTAATAGATATAATAAAGTCAGAGCTGATAACTGAAGTGAAAAGAGAGAGAGAGAGAGACAGAGAGAGAGAGAGAGAGAGAGAGAGAGAGAGAGAGAGAGAGAGAGAGAGAGGAGGCCGGAGAGGAGCAAACCTGATTGGCTGTTGCGGTTGCAAAGGGAACACTTGTGGCAGATGTGGTGGCTGCAGACACAGTGGCTGGAGTAGCACCGTGCATCATGGGTACTTGGAGGGAAAGATCACACAGGCAGTTGAACCAGAGCAGATTTAAAGCTGTCATGATCATACTTCATTTTATGTCTGTCTGTAGAATGCTAATAAACATGAGAAATCTGTACACTCGAGAACTTAAAACATGTTTAATCCTCATACTCATACTTCCTTCAGGTGGTATTACTGTATGTTCTTTAATTTACTTCCTTCTTTATATTCATCTTGTACATTCTTATCAACTAAAGGTAAATTGTTTTAACTCTATAATACTGTTGTCTATGAAAAAAAAAAACAATCATTACTGCTTTTTTTTTAATTATTTAAATCCTACACCTACTAAAACCAACTCCTCATGTTTATGTGGCATGTATAGCCAGACGATATAATGAGGTGTCCTACAGGTTAGAGAGCTTAGAATGGAAATATAATGAAGCAGGGGATTTGAACTGCAACAAGCATTAGGTGACAGACAGAACTGTGGCACAGCTAAATGATTGACTGCACAATGTTATAAAACACAACAAATCCAATCCCATTTAATTAAAAATTAAAAAAAGAAAAAAAAAGACTAACTAGTTTCAATTGCGCCTGCATGGAACAGAGATTACTCTTGGCTTTTGGGGTAAATATCAACATCTAGTCTTTAAAATAATAATAAAAAAAATAATCATTTAAAAAATGGGGATTGTACTCGCATTATATGGTGAGTTGAGTGGCAAGTGAGAGACTAAAATGGACTCAAAAGATAATCAGTAAGGAAAGCTGGCACCTACCAACACTTGTTGCAGGTGTCATGCACAATATCGAGCCTGCCCATCATGCATTGCAACAGGGAGTGAATAGGGAAGAGAAAAAAAAAAAAATCAAGAAAACCAATTACAAATGTTATAAAGTCAGACAATATTGGATTAAACTTGGATACGAACAAACTGCATTCTGAATATGGTACCTGTTGGATTTAATACGGTGACTTTAACTGAATTTTGAATCAATATTGTTTAAAAATAATTGCATAACGCACAGACCGCTGTTTCTGTTATCACATGTACTGTGCAGAATATAAATCCTTTGCAGCGATTGTTTGGAGCACTTGGTACTCTGGCTGTCCAGACTCAGTTTACACTTTATCACTCACTGCTCCATTAAATACAAGGGCAAATTAAACACCACCAGTGGTCCCATTTTCCTGTCAGCGGCATAGCAGCTGTGTACACGCCGGTAGTTTTGAATGACCTGCTTTCAAAATCCTCAACTTGTGTAGCAGTGACCTGACTGTCCAATAGAGTGGGACATATGAGATTTTGAGTATCCAAATCTCTCACAGGAGGGAATCGATGGCAGGCTATTCTTAGGCTGTCAGATGAGAATATGGGACACAGTGTAAGATGACGATGCAGTGGCCAGAAACATCTAGATCAAATAAGCTGTGTGTGTGCATGTGTGTGTGTGTGTGTGTGTGTGTGTGTGCAAAGTATACATACACACATGCACTTACGTTCATGTAGTTCTGTTTATTCATCAGTGAAATCAAGTAAATTAAGTACAAAATTATGACTAGGATGTGGTACATTTGTGAAATAATGGCTGAATCCCAATTCACCACTTACCCCTACCCCTCCATTTTGGGTTAGGGTTAGTTGTCCAGATTTTCAATTATTCAGAGGGGAAGGTGTAAGGTACAGTATACAGTGTGTAGCCATCGAAACAGAGATTTACCAGAACCACAATATGAACAGAAGGTTGTGGAGAAATCTGCCATCCTTCTGTTCAAATCATTGACATGTGATGAAAGAAACACACAAATGTACATCATTTCTTTGTATACAACTAAATCATTTGTTCGATCATTTTATAATGTTGTTTCAATGTGTTACTGTATAGATCACATATCTGTGGTTTATAGATAATAACCAAAAATAAATATGATCAAAGACCATGGAACAGAGATGGTTACACCTACTGACAGTATGGGGAAAACCTTCGGAAACAAAGTTTTCACATCTGTTAATAGTGACATCGATTATGACATCTACTGATGATGTACAGTAACAGGTGGCGAAGGGTTGTTCCATTTAACAGGAGCGCCAAGCAAGGATATTATTGATAACGAAAACTAAGGAAATGGCCAAAACTATAATTTAAAAAAAATGTTTTGTTCACTGAAATAAATAAATAAAAACTTTCTTTAAATATGATGGCGAGGAAGATAAAAGATATAGGAAAAAAAATTAAACTAATAAAAAAATGAAAACTAGAATTTAGGAGGAAAAACGTGGGAAAACTAATAAAAAGTTGAAAATCTGCTCTAAAAACTAATTAAAATTAACTGAATTAGAACGGAATAGGAAAACAAGCCAAAACTAAATTAAACTAAACTATAATGAGAAATCCAAATGTATTATAACCTTAGTGCCAAGTGGCCGGGGTTGGGGTAAGGGGGAGGTTCGAGGGGTGGATTTGGATTGGGCCAATATGAACCGACAACCAGAAAAAATGGGATCAGTGGCACAAACATGGATTAGAAAAGAGTAGAAGGAGGTTGGAGCCTTACCTGATGGTATGAAGGCAGCCTGCTGCTGAAACTGCATGTTGGCCAGGGCCTGTTGGTACTGGAATACGCCAGCATTGAACATAGTAGTGGCACCGTTGGCTTTTTCAAGTGCAGGTCTCTTTGGTAAAGGAGGCAAGACAGGAGGGAGCCCCTGATGGAAGGGGTGGGGGGGGGGCAACACCAAAATAAAGGGATGGGAGTGAGGGAAATCAAAGGATGGTAGCAGTGACATTCAGGACAGAGAGAAGAAAGAATTTCATTAGAAGATAAAGTTGCCCTTCAGAACAGCTTTTACAAATACTGGCAAGCAAGCAGTGGACTACGCTAACTGTGTCTGAACAAGAAGTACCTGACAAACTCTGAAACCCAGAAACAACAAACGACAACAACAATTCTACAGTAGAAGTAAACTACAGCTTTTCATAAACAGGGATAAATTATTATATTGGCTATAATACACATTATTGTAATGATTGTGTGATAGAAGTGATGTAGTTAGGGAAATCTGCACTGCCAGCTCCATGATAATTATAAACTATCATGACACTTTAACAGTTAAACATGCAATATGGAAAGGAACAAGATCATGCAAAGATTACCACAACCTTATTAGATAATAAATAATTACATTTACATGCCCCTATTTTTTTGGACTTTTGAGTCCTACTTTAGGTGATGAACTGATCGATGTTGACAAATGTAGCTTATTGTTTTCATGTAATGTAATGGGATTTTTTTTTATTTTTCAAAATGCTGCACAATACAAACGTGACAGCTTTTGTCAATCAGTTCATCACCTCTCAGTGTTCCTCATTCCATCCATGATCTACTGCTCTTTTTTTTTTTTTTTTTTTAGCCAAAATTACAAAAAAAAGTATCTACTACACCACAGCTACATGCCAAGCTAAAAGGTGAAAGGTCATAGTACCAGGTCAAAAGTTGCGTCGAGGGGTCGCTTCGGTGATTTGACAGCCGACTGAGTCTTAATTAGCAGGCAGCGAGCACATGATGGCAATGGGCCAATGGGGTTCAAGCGCATTAACATAAACCAGCAAGCGGAGGTGCGTCATGGGGGCAGCAGTGCAGTGTGGGTTGGTGAGAAAAAAAACAAACAAACAAAAAACAAACAAACAAATAAAAAAACAAATCATTGGAATGCAATATACAACAATAACAAGACTAGGGCATGCACATTCATGGCTTTAGGGTTACTGAAAAGAGTTATGGCCCCACAATTTATTATCACAGGACATTTCTGTTTAATAATAACCTACAGTACGATTAATAGAGATGAGCCAAAGAAAAAGCAATTCAACAAGTTTTGTAAAATCTCAAACATCCAGGATTATTATGCAGAATATACTTCAGTCATTGTATAATATAATCCTGGTAAATCCCAAAATGCCCTGAAAAGAAACAGTAATTATTGGAGGTGAACTCATTCCTAACCCCTGTTCCTGCATTAGTTTTCGAGCTGCTTCCTTTGCTTCTGCTTATGTCTATCAGCTTTAATTAATACCAAGACTCAGTGTTAAGGAATAACTTTTATTAAGCTGTCAGAGAAAATGAATATTCATAGTAACGTGTTTGCAAATGTGAGCAAAACTAATAAAGATTATTACATTCATATCCGTGGTCACCATTTCATATTATCTCAATCTTGTTATTGGATTTAATATGTTAGTATCTCATGTGAAGTGTATGAACACAATTTTGTCTGTGAATTGTCTGTTGTGATTAAAGCCTCCCATCAGTGGTAAAGGTTAACTGACAGCTCTCTGCATGAAAACATTTATTCTATAGTATTCGCTTGACCTGACTGTCTCCCTGTGAAATTGAATTACAGAAAAAATAAAGAAAAGTTTCGTTGTTTCATCGTGGTAAAGTGAATAAACCTATCAGATGTAAAGTGCAATCATTTATATACAGCAAATTATATGACTAATAAAGCAGCAAAACAAGGAGGAGCAGGGTAGGGGAGCAGACTAGCACCATCGCCACAGTCCAGCCTGCTGCTAATAAAGCCCATATTAACTTGTAGTATTTTCTTATAGCAGGAACAGCAGAGACTGAAATATGTGCTGAGCGCTTGAGTGGAAGCAAAGGGTAGATGATATTGACTCAGGCAACTCTGTACATATCGCAGTAGAAAACAGAGGCTCCTATCTGTGAATACGAGTGTTTGTGCTCCAGTAAGTCACATAGGATTATATGGGTTCTGTTTTATCTGGCCTTCATTAACACTACAAGAGCTTTAGGGTTTTGCTTTGGTCACCACATGAGAAATGGAGTCTGTTACAGTAGGATGATCCTCAGCTTTGGAGCGTCACCTCTGGACAGATACCTACCATGGCTGCAGCGGCCGCAGCCTGGTTGACTTGGTGTTGGGCGGCTTTTATCTTGGCCTGCAGGTGAGCTGGAGGGTGAAAGTACTTGCACTTCTCCCTAGAGCAGCGACCTTTAATGTAGTCCATACACACAGTGACGGTGTTGTCGTTGGTGTCAATCATAGTGCTATCTGCAGGGTG
Organism: Siphamia tubifer; assembly: GCA_020466265.1. NCBI lineage: Eukaryota > Metazoa > Chordata > Actinopteri > Kurtiformes > Apogonidae > Siphamia > Siphamia tubifer. Next base: position 36,740,118 of record CM035795.1, on the reverse strand, counting down.
AGCAAAGCGACAGTCGTTCTCGCCACGTGTACAGTTACCCCGCTGGTATTCCCGACATACCTGGTGCACACAAACACACGCACAGTCATTTGTGTACTTTTATATGGTGGTGGGGAGGGGTATTTTGGGACATCCCATGCATTTAGAATATATTTCATTACGCATCACTCATAAGGGGGATTATCCAGAGTAATCTTGATTTTAGCTAAATTTTTATATGATTGGGAGTACATACTGTACATAGAGTTGATATTAAAATCACGCCATTTGGATGTACACTGAGAAATATGAATTTTGCCATTTTGAGCCAAACTGTGTTAATATGGAAGTGATTTATTCAAGGTCTAGATGGTAAGTATCCCAAAATATAAGATGTGGACTGCATTGGAAATTATCCTAGGTGGTCCACATCCTGTAAGAAGTAGGGGCACATCCTCTGTTGTAGTCCCAAAATGCTAAGATAAAAACACACTAAAACATAATAAAAGCCTAAAAAATACTAAGATAAACACAATAAAATATGAGCAAAGCTACAAATGCTAAAAAAAAAACAGAATAAAAACTACAAATTAAAAGATAAAATACTAAGATAAAAACACATTAAAATATAATAAAAGCTACAAATTAAAAGCTAAAAAATACTAAGATAAAAAGACAGTAAAACATAATAAAAGCTACAAATTAAAAGTGATTAGGGCATGCCTTTTCACCGACACGAAACACTATTTTTAGACCTCTTCTAAAGTTTTAAACAACCTGTCAGTAGACTAATGATTTCTATTGCATACAGCTTCATTTCAATTTCTAATTAAATACTGTACTATATATTTTTTTTTAAAAAGAATGCAACAAAATCGTGAATTTCCAGAGTGTGTAACTGCAGTTGACAATCGACTATTTCGGACTTCCTCCTAAAGACTGGAAAAGTACTGGCTTGAGATCAGAAACTCTGGACACAACATCTGATGACATGAAGACCTCAGGACACTTCAGTTTGTCTTTAGGGACCCTCTACTTACTACCACGTAAGTGTGATGCTGTTTAGAACTTTAGAAGAAGTGTAAATATAGCGTTTCGTATCGTGCCTAATCACTTCCATGCTAACACAGTTTGGCTCAAAACGGCAAAATCTAAATTTCTCAATGTACATCCGATTGGTGTGATTTTGATGTACTCCCAATCATCTAAAAAATGAGCTAAAATGAATTTTACTCCAGATAATCCCTTTAAGTCAATGTCACGCTCTGTTCTGTGGAGGTTAAAACTGGATGTTTTGGTGAGATAATGAAACTCATCCAGGGCATGACATGTTGAAACTGTCAATAATTTAGTTTGGTTATTTGTTATTCGAACAAGAAACTGAAATCTCCTTTTGTCACTCACTACGTTTACATGCACACTGAAGCCAAACTATTGGTAATAACCGATGTAACTGGAGTTTTCCAGAAATCTGAGTGCACATGCGTGACAAGAGAATGTAATTATTGTGTGAGTTATGATCCACTCCAGACACGAGGTGGAATTACACGCCCGTTCAAATTGGTATTCTTCCAGTTGGGGTCTTAGATAAAGAACAATTACTAAACAAACATGACAGATTTGAAGCGGACACAGAAGGACTACAACACCGAGCGAGGATATGGATGACAACAATGCAGCAGCTCAGTTCATTTCATATAAACTGTAAAGCAGGACTCGCAAACATGCTTCCAATGCCGGCCCTTGAGATGAATTTGCAAAGTGCGATAATTCCACAGTCAAGGGTGTGGAACTTATTTTAGTTCAGGTTCCACATACAGACCAATATTATTTACAGTCAAATAACATATAAACCCACAAAAATCGGTTTGATGTGAAAATGATGTGATAATGACAATGACATGTCAAATTCTTACCTTTGTTTTACTTTTAAAAAATACTATGAAAATATGGAAATATTTACACATACAAACTATAATGAAACAACAAAATGTAAAAAAAAAACCTGAACAAGTATGAACAACATGAAATGTCTAAAAAAAAAAAAAAAAAAAAAGTACAAGTTAAACTTTTTTTTTTGTTTCTCCATGTAAAAATGATATGTTAAAGCAAAACATTGTTAAAATTGCGTTTATTTTTCCTAGAAAATTTTGAGGTTTTTTTCTGGATATTCCCATCTTTTTTGTTTGTATAGTTTGTAAAAGAAAATATTTTCATAATTTAATGGGGCTGTTTTACACTAAATCAAAGACAAAAGTTTGGAGTTATTATTTACATTATATTCTATTATTTTAATGGAAATCAAATCGGGCTAAATGTGGCCCTTGAAAGAAAATAAGTTTGAGACCCCTGCTGACTTACACATAAGCTGCATGCTTCTTCTTTGTTGTTCATTATCTGGCACTAATAGTCTGATTTCAAAAACTCCAGTTTGGTTTGACTACAGTCTGACTCAAGTGTATATATTGTACATATACTTATTTCATGGGTATGTACAGGTTTCTATCTGTTCTTTTATATATAGTAGCTGTTTTTATATAGTTCTATGTCATCTTGTGTTCTTGCTTTATTTGATTTGATTTTGGGAGCGACCACACTACAGTTCCTATACGTCCTGTACAAATAGCAAATAAATGTCTATTCTATACGTCTTTTGAAAATGTCAATATTAGCTGGACTAAGGCAAAAATTAAAATACCTTAAAGTGCATGTAAACATACTGTCTGCCTGATGCAGCTACATCTTTTAAAAACACAAATATTTAATATATAATAATAATTAATAGAATCTCAAAGTCTGAAAACCTTTTTTCCCATTACTGTATGTTTTACTTGAGAGCAATCCTAACTTGCATCATACCATCAATGTTACTGCACACACTGTAGTCTCCAAATGCACACATTATGAAGTTAATGCACTACTGTTACTTCAAATTTGATGAACTAATCCATCGCTTGGGTCGTTTGAGAACTTGACAGTCACTTTACCAGACAGAGCTAACTAATCTTAATGACAGGCTGAACCATTACAGCTGATTGATAAGCAGAACAGACTGTAACCAGGGTGTACAGACTCATCAATCACATAACATTTATCCATTATTCAAACGAGCTGTGTGGCTGTTGTTCCTGAGGCAGACAGAAGAGGGCAGCATTAGCGTGGACCGTGTGGGAAGTGAGTATCAGCCTGAATGTGGAGGCTCAATGAGGCTCATGGGAAATATGAAGCTGGTTATCCCCATGGGAGGCTGTAGCCTGTAGACGTAATCATCGACCCATACACACAAACACACTCATACAAGGTCCTCGTATAAATTATGAGACAGCGTTTTTTTTTTCCTCCGCAGAATTAAATTTTGACACTTTAAGAGCTGTGCAATAACTTAAGATTTCTGTTTGAGTACAGGCAGAGACCTTCGAGTCTCAGTTGTAGGCTCCGAATACCGTCCAAACCGAATAAAATGTAATTTCATGGCACATTGTATCGATCTATCAGTTATTTTGATTGAACAAGCTATTTACCAAATGTCTGTTTACCAGTCTTACTGTCTGCATGCATAAAGGATTTGATTTGTGGTGGACCGGCTGCCAGACAAAAGGCCACCGGCGTTGTTATCTACAAACTAACCCTGCTCCGTCTCCTGTCATGACAGCTCATCATCCACAATCACCGATCTGTATGAGCAATGGGACCAGGATTCTGTGTGTGCGTGTCTAGTTCTCCATGCTCTCATGTACCTCTGTCACGCATTCACTCAGCATTCACATTTGTACACACCTACACACAGAAATTCACCACTACTGCCACCATCATTGTTGCTGCCACTGGTCTTATTTAAAAAAAAAAAAAAAAAAAAAAAGGCGAGACTGCCTTGTTGTCAGGCAGATGTTGAAGAAGCGGGTGTGGGAGGGAGGAAACAAGAGAGAGAGAGAGAGAGAGAGAGAGAGAGAGAGAGGGGAAACATGTAAGAGTGGCTGATGAACAAGAAGTAAAGGACAGAGAGATGGAATCAAGGATACAGAGTGAGGGGAGCCTTTGGAGAGTAAGTGTGGCTGACACAGAAAAAAAATTACAAAATTAACCCTTTGATGCATGAATACTGTCAAGTCAATATTCTTTTTTTTCTTTTTTTATATTCCACTTTGGGCATGAACAAAGCAATGTGACTGAAATATTTTTAATGAACCTCTTTTTCATGGAGTTACACAAATGTCCACTCAGCTGGACAACATGTGTTTAAAATGCAATATTAGAACACTACGAAACAAAACACTTTTAATGCAATTTTTGTTTAAGAAGAGACTGTTAATTACAGTCTAATAACAACAAGCAATTGATTTACATGTAAACATGTTAGTGCAGATCAGGTATTAAGAACAGACCAGTTACAGTAATGATATGAACCGACTCATATGGAACTAAAACAACTAAACTACTGTACTTTCAAGGTAAAGTACTTTCTTTGTCCTCTGCATTTAACCCATCCTTCATGCCGTTGGGGCACCTGTAAGGAGCAGGGGGCAACCATGTGTGGCGCCCAGGGGACCCATCTCCAGCTGTAGAGCCAGGCTGATGGTCAGAATCACATACATACAAACATATTTTTTTTGGATGATGGGGGAAACCGGAGCCCCCGGAGGAAACCTATCCAGACACAGGGAGAGAAACATGCAAACTCCACACAGAAAGGCCTGCTACAGAAAGGCTGGGAATCGAACTGGCACCTTCTTTCTGTGAGGCAACCGTGCTGCCTGTGTATAATTATTTATAGCTCGATTGGGGACCAGCGTACAAATGTTGTACTTTGGAGGTGAACTGGTAAGACCATAAAGATCCTTAAAAAGCCTTGAATATACAAGAGCACAGCTGTAGAAGAATTGTCCACTGTAGTGACCAGTATGCATCAAAGGGTAAAAAAAAAAAAAAAATTCAAGAAAAAGGGAATGAAGAAATGGAAGCAATAGGATGCTGCCTGTACCAGGTGTGTATTTGTTAACAGTGGTTAATCATGCATTAGAGACAGCTAAACAAGTGAAAGTGCTTAGTTGGACAAACACATAAAGGCCTTGTTAATCATATTTCAGTCCCCATGGTAACTATCCCTCTGGACCATGTGCATCACCACGGTCGGAGGTAAGCAACATATGACTTCATGCATATTGAAATGCTGGAGTATAGATTCATATGAGGCTGGAAAAGAGAGAGAGAGAGAGAGAGAGAGAGAGAGAGAGAGAGAGAGAAAACAACTGTCTCCTAAAATAGGTATTTCTCTCAGCCTCAAGGAACACAGTCTGTAACACATCGACTGACGGCTGCATGCACCGGGCCACAGTATTTCAGCTATGTTTATTTTGAACGACACACATCAGAAAGTAAAATATGGCTGCCCCTTTTTTCGATGGTATTTTTAGCAAACCTAGTTTTCGACAAATTAGGCTAGGAAAAGGATTCTGTTGGTCAAAAAAATAAATAAAAAAACCCCTCAGCAGTACATACAGACTAAGCCACAAGGCAGCCCTGACCAGTGGGAAAGGGAAAGCACTGAGAATGAGCAGATTTTCCCATATACTGCCAATTACTGCATTTGCCTAATAAATATTTCATCTCTGTTTGTCTTGCTTGCTGGAGTTTGATACAGAATGATATCAGTTCCTTGCCAGATGATTTGTTCAGTGTTGCTTGCATGAATAAAGAGATTCTTGTTTCTCCTGTAGCATAGGGTTTCATAAATATTGCCCTTCTGAACTTTTACAGTTTTCTAACCAAATAGGTGAAGAACTGACTGATTAAGCCTTTCGTGCATGAATTATGAAATGTTGATGATGTTTTTTATTCTTCTTTAAGGATGAAAAACACACTCAGAGCAATATGAACATGTATACACATTTTAACATACTATTTAGTACTTTAGATGTTACTTCATGTAGATATATATTTTTTTAGATAAACATAAAAACTTTTTGATTATTTTGTTCATCAAGAACAGCAAAGTTACAGTAATGGAATGAATTGCAGTGTATTGGATGATGCATAACCCACAAAAGTCATGGCTATAGAAGAGAACAGCTGTGGAATAACTGTCCACTGTAGACTGTCCTACAAAGTAAAAAGGCAGTAACTGCACAGACACCAAACTGAGAAAAATTACCTTAAAGTTCTCTTGTTGTTCAACCCCAGTATATATATATATATATATATATATATATATATATATATATATATATATATATATATATATTTTTTTTTTTTTTTTTTTTTATTTATTTATTTATTTTTTCCATTCATACTCATTCATATAACAGTGTGAGTGACACTGGAGGCAAGGACGGTGAAGTGTCTTGCCCAAGGACACAACAGACTGACTAGGACAGAGTGGGAATCAAACCGCCAACCCTTTGGTTAATGGAAGACCTCCTCTACCAACTGAGCCATGGCTGCCCCTTGTCAGACTATATGGGCTCCTCTGTTGTTCCAGAAAATGACTGACTGATAAATGTTTTTACTTTCACTACTGAGCCTCTGAACATTCAAATAAGACATGTCTGATGTTGAAACTGAGAAACTGAGTCTTACCTCAGTTATTTAGTGATTCAAACGTTATAAACCCCTTAGAACTGTAGATGCTTTTGGTATACAGTGTTTTTTTTTAAGTCTTTGCAGGTTACAAGAGAAAGTATATCTTGTAACACTAACAGCAAAAGAGACTTGTGAGTGGCTCAACTTTCTATTTATATATTTTCATAGTCAACTTTCTTTAATTGTCCACGATTGACAAACTCCATATATATAAATGATATATAAAACTGTCTTTTCACATGTTTTAATTGTAAAATAATGTCCCTTAGAACAGCCAGGGCTTCATTTTTCTATTTTTAAGTATTTTACTTCCAACAATATTGACTGAAAAAGTAAACTAGTGTCTCTGTTACAGAGTATTGAAAAAGTCTCCTCTACCAAGACAGCAAGTTGGTTTCTCATTCCACACCAGGTGATCAAGATTAAATTCCACACTTAAAGACTTAAATGAATCTGAATCCTAGTCACAGTCACATTTACTCAGGTCAAATAATTGACTTAATCACCTCTTCTTTGTTTTTGTTATGTTTGTCTCTCCTTTGTGAGCCCCTCCCAAGATGACCACAACAGGTCTGCAAATTGATTTCCAATCTCCCCCAGCGTCTCCTTTTCCTGTTATTGACCTGTTCCCTGACTCTGCATGTTGTCCACTCATTTATCGGCACCGGAGACTTCCTCAGCCTCACCCCCCATAAATTACCAAGCTACCTAACGTTACATTTAAAATATAACCTTCTTAATGTTCTTACCCACCTCCTGCCTACTTTCAACGATTTCCTCATTATTCGGCTGCAAGTGTTTCCCGGGTGGGGCTGCATAATGGATGAGATTGACTTACTGCCCAATTAATGATTATCTGAACACAGCTCGAGGACCAGCACTCATCAAGTTTCAGATGACTGATGGCTTTCATAGAAGTATTAAAGATTTTTTTCAGAAAAATACACACTGGTTCAGGGCTGGAGCCAAATAATGCCGTCTCCAGCCTGTTGATAAGATGCAGCATTGACAACAGTAATGTTTGCAGAGAGATACTCTCATTACTGTCTTTCTCCCTTTGCTTAAGCTTGGGTAATGACTATATTATGGTAATGGGATGTAGTTACTGTAACAGAAGCTATGTAGCAGCTACATAATTAACATCTACAAACAGAAACTGTTGAGGCAAGACTTTCTAACCCATGGTTTTAATATTCAAACAGGCACAGCCCGCATTTCAAAGCTCAATCTGTTTGTGTAGATGGCAAAAAGATTGTCATGAGTTTAATGTTTACTGGAGTTTTGTTAATCTATTTTTTAATCTGTGACTGATATTAGAGGCATAACATAATTATGCAGATCCTCTCATGTGTGCAATCAGCAGTGAGTGTGAAGCAGTCATCATTTTTACCTGAACACACATTCAGTGCATACATGTGTGCGACTGTGTGTGCTTCTCACCTCCAGTCTGTCTGTTCTCATAAGTTTTTGTGCAGCAGCAGCAGCAGCAGCTGGTACAGGGACACTGGGGTTGCTGGTGACCAGTACGGGAGCACTGGGCAGGATGTCAGCAGGCATCAGGCCGGGTGACACAGGGCCAAGGTAGGGGTTAAATGCAGCAGCCGCTGCTGCAGCAGCGTTGGCATTAGTTGCAAGGCTGGGTGTGACTGAAAACATGGGCTGTGGGCAGAATGACAGAGTAGGTTAAAATACAACCAGGACAAATATGCACATATTATACCTATTTAAGCTTCAATATTCTGGCTACCTGTTGGTTTTAAGATTCTGTTTGTATATTTTATTGATTATTTTTACACCTCCTGCCCTGTGATTCCATTTTAAACCTTTTAACTCCAGATCAACTGGTGAACAATCTGTGACCCTTTGACCCATTTTGCTCTGTCCAGGATGAAATGTAAAATACATACAGTACTTCACAGTTTAGGCTCCAGACATACCTTCATCAGATGGCACATCCTGTTTTCTTCAGAGCTGCTTGTTTACCTTTTGAGATAGCTGATGTTCATAAACTTTTTTTTAATACCCTATATACTACAGAGTCTCTGTAAAGCACTTTGTTCAGTAGTTGTTTGAGAATTACACGATAAATAAAGATTATCCTTACCATAATCATTACAAACTCCAAAAATGAGGATGGTTTACAGTTAATTATTGTATATGTATAATGCCATCTGTCCACACTCCTACTCAAACTAACCCTTGATGATATATGAGAAGAGGTGAAACAAGAGACGTAGATGTTTTTAACAAGCAAACATGAGGTAAAAACACAAAGGAGGATAAGAATAAAAATACAAGTTCCTTAATCATTGTTTGTCTTGTGTTAACACTAACACCATAATAACATCTAAGCTCCGTATGTGGTGCCACCTTCTCCTATGCACAGATCAGATAGAATCACATGCTTCACACACCAGAGATCACAGACATATAGAGGAAATGAACATGTGGGGGGAGTCAAGCTGTGTTCAATGTGTGAGATGCACAGGGGCTGCACTGAACCAAACACTACAACGATGTGCAAGAGTTTGAAAGAGAAGACGTCCTTGCTACAGCACCGTCATTTGCTTTCTGTGGGAGCAAGGCTACAGAGTGCACTAGCTGACATAGCGCACTGAAAGTTTTCCCTGCACGTTCCTGACCTCAGCCCCAGTCTGAGGATTGTCTCTAGAGCCCCTGCCAACACGACACAGTGAGTAATAGAGCAGCAGCAGCCATGGCTGGACAGCTACATTCCTCCCAAAACCTCCTCACTGCTCTGGGATGACTCAGAAAATCAGGAATAATGGCAAGGAGTTTTTAATTCTTCCAGTACTCTCTGGAATGTCTGAAGAATTATGTCCTATCACAAAGCGCTATGGAAAAGTAGATGGGTTTCAAGCTGCTCAGATGTCAGTTGGGGATATTCACAGCTCAAGGTTGGGATGAAATAGGTATGAGGTCATTGAAAAGACTCACAGTCATAAGGTTTTACTGAGGCAATGATGTCATGAGGCAGTTTGTGACCTTGCTAATGGTCATTTGTGGTTTTCTATGGTCTACTAAACAGCCATTCGTGTGTAATAGTGATATGACAGCCGACATTTATACCATAAATCACAATAAAAACTGGAAAAACTACTACTTAGCGGTGGGTCTATTTTTAACAGTGTCCTCAGTTTTCATACTCTGATTCTAAGTTACAAAGAAGTGTGATCATTCACCTCAAAAAGTGTTACTGTTCAATAATGTTGTATAATATAATAATTATGACAAGACATTTTATTTGTATAGCGCTTTTCATGCAATTCAAAGACACTTTACAAACAGCAGATAAAAACATCAACTAAGCACATTGAAAAGAGATTTTTAGTTTTTTTTTTTTTAAAGTAGGTGGAAAAGGCAAGAATATGAATGTACAACAGTTAAACATTAAATGCAATCTCAAATAAATGAGTTTTTAAAAAGGATTAGAAAGTGTTGAGGTCGGAGCAGTGTCAGTTGGTAGGTGGGAGGGAGGGAGTTCCAGGGGGTTTGAGCCTGATTATTAACATGTACATTGAATTTTTCTTTCATGTTGATGTTTAATTAGGCGTTTCAATAATCAAGGTCATTACTGTGCGATGTGAAAATTATAAGAATTAAAGCTGAAAACAAAAGCATATAAGCACTAAGCTTGGAGAACTATAATGCTTTTTTTTTTGGACATATATTGATGTAGCTGTGGTCTAATTCAATTTTGCAAATTATGCCCATAGTCCAAGGTTTATTCATAAAATACAAGATTTATTACTTTTACTTATTTAAGGCAATCCATTCCTACTGAATGCATGATGCTTTATAGATTTTGTATTCTAGTGAACCTTGAGTTTTGCTGTATGTGCATAATGTCCCCACAATGTAAGATTTCACAGTATTTGTATTTTAACACCATTGGTCTTCTTTTATAGAAGCCTGTGCAACAAGGTAATATAGATTTTATCTACCTACCTACCTACCTACCTACAGAAGTGATGAAGTACAGTCACTTCCTTGTTTGACATGTAGTTTTTTTTTATCCTCTTTTCACTATAGTTCCTCTGCACACAACATGCATCTATGAGATGAAGTGGATCTTTGAACGATACAGTAAACATACATAGATGTACCGTGGGCTACAAACTGATGTGGGATCTATAATAAAAAGCATCAGGAGCCCCATCACTTACAGTCAGCTCTAATGGACCCTAATTACTTCAGTCTCTGCACAGCTCCAAGTGTGAAATGAAAGCATTCTCCTACACACATGACAGGGGTGCAGCTGCAGACAAAATAAGTGAGCGAGTAGCAAATAAAATTTAGTAGAGCTACAAAAAGAAGGGCCAGGAAGCAAAGCTGAGGCACAAGGGAGGGATGGAGGAGGAAATCTCAGCGAGGATGGTTCCTGGAAAGGCTAGCAGCCGGTCTTAGCCTTTGTTCACTTCGCAGACACCGTGGCTCTGTTTTCTTGACTTTTCTTTGTAGTGCAGGTCTAAAGCCATCTCTCACTGCTGCTATCTCCTTCACTTTACCTACCTGTCTTTGCTCTGTCCATTTATCTCTTCCTGCCTCGCTCAGTCCTCTCTTTCTTCTTCTGCTGTGTCCTTCTCTGTCAGCCTGTCTTCCGTCTCCTCTCCTTACTTTCTCTCTCCTCATGACACAAACAGAAAGGGAAAGCTTCGCAGTCCCAGGGAGATCTATTGCTCCTTTAAACCCCCTTTTCATGACTTCTCATCTCAACGGACCTCTCAACTCAACCCCTCTTACCCAGATAAGGACGATAAGCCATCGGGAAAATGTGTACGAGTGTGCATGTGTGTGTCCAAGCATGCAACATCTGAAACTCTTTTGAATAGTCTCAGACAAATTCACTTCTCTGCTCTCTTTCTGGCATAAAGGCAGAGAAAAGGAGACAGAGGAATTCCTTCAAGCCTGACTGACAGATCTCATTGAGTCTGTAAGGTCTCATGGACGGCGGGGGAAGGATTCATTTGAGTCGACTGACTGGGGCTCCAGCCATCACCTTGAAGCGCTTTGAAGCATACAGCATTCTGACAAAGCAATTTCTGTTATAATATACAGCATACGTGTGTGAACACCCTTGCAGATATTTGTGGCTGTACATTGGTGATGATATGATAAAATATGATATGTTATTGATCGCACCAGAGCAAAGGGAGGGATGGAGTGGCACCATTCTTCAGACATTGCTTATTTAATCTCCACCGACACAATCTTGATGAAAAAAAAAAAAAAATCATTATTTTATTTCTCCTCCAGCTCATTCGGCGCCTCATACATGATAATAGCATTAATATGTTAATACTGGTTGTAGTAATCTGAAGAAACAGCCTGTCATTTACTGGCCGTCAAAATCAGTACAGGATGAGTGATGACCTTTAAAAGGTCATGTTTCTTCTCATGATTGGATAGAACAGCTCTATTACTGTACTTTTTCTTACTGAATCTACAGTTAGATTTAGTTTCAAATCATCTAAATCTCACCAAGTGAAAATACATGTAAGAGGAATTCATGATAATTTATAAGCATTTTTAAATTCCACTAGTTTAACTGTCAGTGTTACTGTCAGGAGAAAATTCACCAATCTATTATTTTTCAATATGATTTGTCAGTTGTTTTATTGCCCCGACCCCTGAAAGGAAGCAAAGGGTATTGGTTTTTTTTGCCCATTTGTTTTATTTGTCCGTTCGTATGGTTGTCAGCAACTTTACGTAAAAACTCCTGGACCAATTTCCATGACATTTTCAGGAAAGGTTTGAGGTGGTCCAGAATTACATTTTGGTTAATGTAGGTCAAAGGTCAAGGTCACCAAAAATATGTTGTCACTTGAGTGATCTTGAAAGGTCAAAACCATAGTCTCACATTTTGAGAGATGTTTGCAAGGGGTGGGGTTTGTTATGCCTGACACCAGTTGTTTTGTTTTTTTTTCTTACTGAAAATGTCAACATTTTCTCTATACTGTTTTGTTATTTACTTGATCATGTTTATGCAAAATACACTTAAAAGTACAATATGTAACATCTCAACTCCATCCATTTACAGCATATAACACTGTTGACTTGTGCACTTAAATTGTGCTCCTGACACTTCAAATTCCGAGATATTCAAATAAAACAAAAAACAGTGATGATGCCCTTTTCACAACAACCGCCTTTTGCCCTTTTCTTTTTCAAGCACCCGATTCTGTTACATATTTACATTTTGTGTTTTTTGACCCAGTGATGCATCTACAACCACTTTTTTTCTCCAGTTTTATTCAATATAATAGTTTGTTTTATGCGGGGAACAGTAGTAAACACTGCTTTTTACTTCTGACAGTCATTACTAGTGTTTTTCTGCAGGGCTGCTTTCTCACAGATGATCGATCTGGCTTGATTCTAATTCATCTTGTACAGGTATGGTGACCTTGACATGATTTCTCCTTGTGGCATTTCACATAGAATTTCATGAGCAATAGTTGTGAAAAACACCCAACTCCCATCACGCCACACATATTCCACATTGTCAAATTAAACTTTGTCTTTTATGGCTTGACTGAGAGACCCCTGGCCACAGATATGATATGGGGTGCATTTTATTTCAGATTGCTTGAAAGACATTTACCACCCTTTTGCTATAATAGAAAGATGTTTCGGTCCAGTCTAACGCCCTTATCCATGAGAGCTTGAAAACCCCTGTGTATTACCTGCAGGTATGTGTAAATTAAATGTGTTGACGCATGTATCAGCCTCACCACTGGCTGTAGCTGTGTACCCGGCATCATGGCATTGGCGAGCTGCATCTGCTGGGCCAGCATGGCCATGTTTTTCTGCTGGATGAGGTTGTTTCTTCCATTGATCTCCAGCTGGGTCTTTAGGTGGGGGGGGGGGATGCAGGTACTTGCAGTTCTCCCTGGAACAGCGGCCCTGGGGGGGAGGAGGAGAGGGGGATGGGGGGGGATATAAAAAAATAAAGAGATGTGAGGAGGACAGAGATGTAGCAAGGAGCAAGTGAGAATAGTGCTTCTCTTGACTGTTGCCTAATGTAAAGAAGTAATGAGCCTTGACTCAAGTTGCTGCCCTCTCATTTGGCAGGGTCTGACCTACCAGCCCTGACATCTGGTTTGTTGTACAGAAGACCGATCAGTTCTGCTTTCTTTCCCTTCTTTGCAAACTAAACTGTGCACTCACAACCTTCCCCTATTTCCTTATGGCCCCAGTGAGAAACAAATTAGCTCCATGACCAGCGATAAAGAGGATTAGCTGTATATCCGTTTCCTCTTATAGATTTTAATGCACAAAAGGGACAAAGACAAAGAGAATGATGACCCTTCCAAAATGCTATCCTCTTTGGGCAGAGATTGGCTGTCATCTTACATTAAATCACCTTTAAACCCTCACATGTATTAGTTAGTATCAAATAAATAAAAGTAAGACACAATGGTGCCGTTACTCAGCTCTAAAAAGACATGAATAGTGAATAGAAAGAAGTATAAAAAAGGAGGAGTATATAATAGGAACACACAATATACACACAGGAGGCTTCGTGTTACCTTAATCTAAAACCAATACTGTAAAGAATACTGTAATGTATAGGACTGTTTTAATCTGGAATGCATTACCCTTACAATCTAATAGCTAGATCAATTTAAAAAGAAATTAAGAAGTGCAGTTATTCAGGAGGAAACCAGTTTCGGCTGCATATGCAATTCTTTCTGTGACTGTGCACCAGGATAATTGAGCAATTACATGTCCTAGTATATATTTAGCCCACTAATTCTTACTAACCTTTCATTATTGATGCTAAGAAGGTGAAAAAGGGTATTTTTTTCCATCTTTGCCTATATTATGGATTATCATCAATGTGATGTTTGAATATCCTGGACCCTGGTTATAACATTGCCTAAGGGCTGCACAATATGAGACAAATCTGAAATATAAATTCTTGCAGAAGCCACCAAATTGACACCACTTAATCCCAGAGTAGTTAATAACCATCTTTGGGTCCATCTTATTGGGTAGATGTTAACATCAATTTTGCACAGTCATCACAATTCATGCACGCTCAACCAAGAAAATATTGTTTATTGGTTTATTGTACTGCATAAAGACAATAAGTGATAGTGCTTGTAAATAATGTTGTGAAGGAATGAAGCAATAAATGTAAAGTTTCGGAGTTTTAGAGCAAAATCTTTTCTACAGTCTCAGTCCTTCGATGGCCATCACCTCGACAGAAGTCCCACTTAATGCCGGATGTTTTACAAGGTCTGCTGAATCACTATTGATCTCCTCCCAGTTGACACAAATGAGTTATATGTCAATTTTTACACAATTTCAGAAGAGAGCATGCCAGGCTGGCCAACTGACGTAGGATCTATAAGCACATGATTGGAGACTTCTGTGAAAATAAACATACACATCACAACGCTCAATCTAATATTCTGTGGGTGTCTATAGAAAGTGCAGTACGTGTTTGAATGCTTGGTGCTGTTGGTGATTATATTCATCCAAGCAGCCGGCAGCCCAAGGGGAGAAGGAGGGAATGTAATTTACACTCTCATAATGCCTGCTCCACTGAACACTCCCCCGGATAGGTGTAATATCTTAGATATCTCTACCTCTTTTTTCTCTCTCTTTCTCCTTCCTTCTCTTCCTTTTGTCTTGATCCCAATACATCCCAAGCCCCGCGCTGATATTTGCTCTCCTCATACTGAATACAGAGCAGCGGAAAGCGCAGAGGTGCCGCTGTGATCTGTGTATTCGAACATGTACATGGATGTGTACAGAATGTACCCAGCACAAGTACTATGCCACCCCTCTATCAAAACACATCCACTCTCCAGCACTCTCTCTCTCCACCTCTTACCGGTTACTTTTTATATAAATCTATTTCCAAAGGGATGCAAACAACTCCACCAACTCCACAGTACCACCTCCCATGGGGAATTAAAGGTTGGCTGTCATGCTGCTTCTTATCTCAGTCAGATTACCTGCTGCCCACTGCAGCCCAGTATGACACCTGCTTTCACAGCCTAACACACACTGTCTCCCACTTCCTCCCACCTCGCCTCCTTCTCCTCCTTACATCTTCTTGTTTTGCGCTATCTTTCCATCTCTGCCTTTTATTTCTCCATGCTGCCTGTTCTGCCTGGCTACAGCGGAGGAGGTACTTTGCATTGGAGAGCAGCAGAATGTCAAGAGTTCCTCCTGCATTTTCATTGGCTGAGAGCTGAGGCTGAGAACGATAGTATTCCCAACCCACCGATTGGCCTAAAGGCACATATTAACAATACTCCTAGTCTGGCTCATCCCACTGTGGCTGGGACTATTGATCAGCGCTAATTGGTTAATGTCTTTTGATTTTCAGGGGCACATTCCCTCTGGGTGACTAGACACTAACATGTCAGCTTCAACTGTGTGTCTGTGATTAACTGTAACAATGCAAAGCTTATCATTACAAAAATAATCACTATTACTGAGCATTTTCTGTACGCTTTAAATATTTCATGCTTCAGACACACACACACTATGAAGCTGCTTTGGGTCTGCAGTTAAATAAACAGTTGTTTATTTACACATGTAGGAGACAAAGAGCCTATTCCCATTCATTTGGTGAGCCTTATTTGGCCATCTGTGCCTCCCTTTTAGCTTTCAGCTCACTCCTCAGGGAAATATCAGGCTGTTTTAGTTAAATCCTCTGCCTTTTTCACATGCTAGTGGCAAACTTTGTCTTTATACTCATTAAATCCGTACAGCAGGGTTTTAATGCTCTTCTTAAAACGGAATCCTGCTGCATCTGGAAATTCTGCAAAATGGGGTGGCTGATAGTGGATCAACAGCAAACTTGCGAGACTTTAAACAATTATTCTCCCCTGAAATGTATTTTTGGTAAAGCTGAAGGGAAATTAAAGAAGACTTGAAGGAAAGGAAACATTATACTAGGTGAAAATAAGCTTTGTTATGGATTGCTTTCTCCTGATGGTTCTAGTCCTCTCTTGTCCTACAGGGCAAACGCAGTGGTTTTAAAATGATTATCAGGGTGTTCTGTCAGCTTTAGTCAGTGTTGTTTCAGGTTTATTCATAATATATGGATTTGAATAGCTATGTGAGAATCACCATCATTTACATTATGCCAAAGACGTAACATGATTTTCGTTCCGTCTGCAGAAAAAAAAAAACCAAAACGATCATCTCAAGAATAAAGGTGAAATTATTACACTTTAATGAGAATTTGCCTCGTTGGATTTTATCTACAGGGTCCAGAAAGGTCAAGTCGTTACATAGCCCTGTGATATGAGTAAAAACCACATTATCTGCAGCGGTTTTGTTGTTGTTTCAATAATTCAATCCTACATGTGCCCGACATCCTAGCAATGTTAATATCCTGGCGTCTCTCCTGCTCCTTTTCTCTGCTGTTTTCCCGCTGTCTAAACAGTGTCAGGACAGGTTAATGGTGAGCTTGTCTGATCCAAAGCAGTGCTCCCTCTGGCTAAAGTGTGTGACTAGCAGACTCCTCTCAAGTTGACTCCGTTCCGCCTTCACCTGTCTTTCTGTCCTCCGCTGAGGCACTAATATGCTAACAGACTACCTGCTTCTGTCTCTCACACAGGCTCCTGATTGCTCTGTTTCCCTTCTTGTCTCTTTTTGGCCTGATTCTCCCCCTCCCACTCTGCCTTTAGACGTTGTGTGAATGTCTAGATCATCCTGTTGTACATGGAAGCCCTTGTACTATGAGGAGACATGAGGACAACATGCTAACTCCACACAGAAAGGTCTCACCCACTGGTGTTGGAATCAAATCCAGGACCTTCTTGCTGTGAGGCATGAGTGCTATCTTCTGCACCATGTGCCATCTTTTTTTTTTACATCCACAATTAAAATAATTTGTGACAAAATACTAAAGAAATTTTTTTTTTACTCTGTAGGTATCCTAGTTTTGTGTTCAAACTGAATAGATTATGTTTCTTGTTGCACATGATAACACACCCATGCACATATTGCCTACACTTTTTGAGAGTGAGGTGAAAAAAAGTATAGAATAGAACAGAAAAGAAAATAATAGAATAACTTTTATTGTCATCATACAAGGATGTACAATTAAAGTGGAAGCGCAATTTTGCATATTTAAGGAAAAATACAAACAACAAGCAGACAATATGAATAAAATAAATACTCTATTAAATTCATTGTGGTGACACAGATCAAAATGTCTATCTCATTTGAAGCTGAAAACGTGTACAAAATATGTGTAAAATGCAGCGAGTTTATGCAGAGAGGATTAAAACCAGGTGAAAACCACTAAAGGTCTGGTCATGTTTAAGCTTTTTCAGTTTCAACAGCTCTGAACAGATTGTGTAGAAAGACAGTTACGATGACATCACCTGTACGATTTATGGCTTTCTACTCTTTCCATTTATGCATTCACATGTGATGTTAGACCAGTTTTTCCACAAACTGGAACCTTGTTGACTTGTAAAGTCTTTTAAATTGACAAACATTTTACATGTAAATTATGGTCAAATTGAAACAGATCAACAAATGTCTATCACCATTTACTATAACGCATCCTTTGGTGAACTCATGTCCCATATGGAAGAACTAGAAGGGTCAGGACTTTAACTCTCCATTAAAATGTCAGAGTACAGACTCAGTACGCATGTATTAAGAAGTAGTCATATCTCTGAGAACAGCATTGAAACTTTTACTTTTGGCTGGTTTTTGCTGTGGTAAAACTTGCTTTTAATTGGCAGCCAATTAAAATGAAGAGAAAAAGCTGTCACAGCCTGACTCTTATGCATATGTGTCTATATGAGAGTGCATTTGCTGGGGAATGGAGCTTTCTGTCCGTATAAATCACCTTGGCCTCATTTTGCAGATACCTTTAAAGATCTATACTCACATGTGTTTGACACCTGAATGTAGCAAACAGGTTGAAGAAGCAGAACATTACAAAATATTATACGTCATTGTTAGGTAGGGTGGTGAAAACACCAAATATCCTGCTAAATTTGCTTTATGAAAACAATAAAGCAAAAATATATACCTACCAAGGTGCCTATTGATGGAAACAGAGCCTGACTGATAATGGACTTCTATGGCCAACATAGAGATTCTTTTTTGAAGCACTTTCAATATTTCGACTGATATATACACTCACTTTTATATCATGTTATTCCTCAAATGAGCTATGTAGCGGAGAAAGGATTATTAACAGTTAAAAGATAAGCAGTGAAATGTAACTCATACTTGTTCACTTCTTCTTTCAGTTCTGTAAAAATGTTCTTACTGTATCTTAGCCTATATTATGCCAATACTGATATTAATATTTCTGATAGATCTACATGACCAGCAGTTGGATTTGACATTAAAACACATGTGTTATTTGAATTATCACTCAAAAAAAATGAATCTGCAGTTTCAAGTACTAAATGTGTGGTTGATTGTGAAATCTGAAACATGGATTTAATCAGAATCATACAATCGTCTGTGACAAGACATCAGTAACACCAGAAGTATGAGCTCAAATAATGCACCCACAAAAAACGCAGTATGTCAGGACGCCACGTATTACAGTTTTAACCCTGAAACATTCACAGACACCATATTTGAATACTGCTCTAATATTCTAACATTGACTTTGAGTGCACTGCATCGTGTAAACAGACAAAAACCCCTGAGCTTTCTCACAGCATTAATGTTTCGGAGCCACTATTTCTTCAAGATTTGAGCATTAGACAAATACTTTCTGTGTAAAGCACTAAGAGCTACTACACACTACATTTTCAACACAAAACATATAGAGGCCAAAAATGACTGACTACCTTGATTTAGTTAGAAGTGTGCATATTTTCTCTCTATTTACTTAGACCTCAACAAAGCAACAAAGGTAGGTGAGTGACATGTTAATGTTAGTCTGCGTCTGCTCGGTGTTTACACATGCATCTTATTTTCAAAAACACTGTATTCTCCAGAGTAAAAGAAGATGCAGGTAAAAGGTATGACTGATATACAGTGTTCATTGTGAGGCAAACTGCAATTTCAGCAACAAAAAAGCCATACTTACAATGAGAACACCTGTGCAACATCAACTGTCAGGGAAATTCTATCATAGTTACAACCATAAATGTGACGTAACCTTGAAATCTGACCTTTGGCCACTTGTATTGTTTCTGTACGTCCTTGAGTCCAAAGCAACAATACAATAAAATTTGGCAACAGTCTGCCAAACTATTATATTACATAATAGGGGATGGTGGCCTGAGTCACCTTCTCACAAAGGCACGAAAGATATAAAAAAAATTTTAACGTGTTACTTCTCATATAATTTGAGTAAATGTTCACCTATTTATCACAAATAGTTCCAAAGCTTATTTGATTGAAGAACATCAAGGTCAAAATGAATCACTGAAACCTAATTAAAAAGGTAATAACCTCCAGTTTCAGAAACTTTCCTTTTTAGAATGTGGTTAAAATACATCATCCAGTTAGTTTTACCTGAAATAGTTTTTTTCAATCATGGAATGGACAAGTAATGAGGTCTCACGACCACAGGAAAAAAAGGAAGTCCCATAGACTTCAATCACTATCAAGGTGACAGGTGATAAAATGCATAATAAAAATAGTGATTTAATTGTGGAGAATTTGAGCTTTATAACAAGGTATGGCGTGGCTTTAACTAACAAAAAAAGTACTGTAGAAGAAGCTTGAATATTTTTAATACAAAATGGCGACTAGATCTTTGGTGAATGGAGGAAAAATCTGTTAGATATGTATATGTTACAAGGTTGATCATTCAGACTGAAGTGCAGTGGTCCCTCATTTGTCGTGGAGTTACGTTCTGCTTAATTTTTTTTATATAATTATATATGTTTTAAGGCCATAAAACCCCTCACCATAGGGCATTAATGACTTCAGTTTTTTTTCCAAGTCGACTTATCCGTCAATAAAGTTAGAGTCGAGTCTTGTCGTGATGACGTCTTCACATTGTCAGCTCAGGAACAACACAGACACGCGGCTAAAAAAATAAAATAAACAAAAACACACGTCTGTACAGCAATGACCAACTTGTATTAAAATTCACTGCAACGCAGCAATGTTCACTGACAAGACACAGGCATCAACATTTCACCCTAACAAAACAAGGGCTAACGTTAGCAAAGAGTTTTCTGTTAAATTTAACATCAACAATGTCCACATTTTGTCTGGACCCATGGTTCTAAAACTGGACTGTCCACACGTCTGTCATGGGTCCTCACTTTTTATATTAAGTGCAAAAGCCGCACACCACACTGTCCACATCATGTTTGGAAAAAATTACCGCGTTGTCTGTGCTGCTGCAACTAAGATTAGCTAGCGGATACTGCTTATATCACGCAGATTAGCTAGAAAATGCCTGTTCAGATGGCCGTGCCATTTTTTTCCATTTAAGACGAAGTGAGGTGAAGTAAAAGAGAGTGACAGACACACATGCGATGTGTCTTAACTGTCTTACCTGTAGCAGCCACGTCTTGTTTAGGTCTGACTGTGTTTACGCGCCGAGAGAGAGAGAGAGAGAGAGAGAGGAGAGAGAGAGAGAGAGAGAGAGAGAGAGAGAGAGAGAGAGAGAAAGAGAGAGAGAGAGAGAGAGAGAGAGAGAGAGGAGGGGGGACAGAAAGAATAACATGCAACTCCATGTTTATTTGTTTATGTTTATGCTCCAAATTTAAGTCAACTTGTGCTACGGGAGTCGATGTTTCTGTTAATGCCCTACCTCACCACACAATTTACATACTTTTCTCACACAGGTATTAACATTTTCTCACATTTCTCTCTTGTTTAAACACTCTCAAAGTTCAAACCTTTGTAGATTTAAAAAAATAAGTACATTATTGTGAAACCAACTTTTTGTGCCATGGTTAACATGTTCCTCTGTCTTTTGGGTGCCTTTGACCGCAGGTGCTTTTGTTGGTGTGTAAAGTTTCATTGGCATTGTGGGTTTTGTCAGAGAAAACTGTCAAACATACAACATTTCAGAGTCACACTACTAGTGATCGAACTTTTGTGTACATTTGGCAAACATGAACGCATTTTGTACTGTACAGGAGACACTGCATAGAAGACATTGATTAACAATGGTCTATAGTCCCTTAGCCAATCAAGAGGCAGAACAAAATGTGCTTTCATACACTGGGTGGAGATAATGATGATGATGATGATGATGATGATGATAATGATTACTGCACTTTAATGCCTGTAGTGCCTCTGGTCTGACTACAACTACCTAGTGTGTTTTTTATTGTGTGTTTTTACTGTATGGGTAGCTTTTTTTAATCTTTCTGGCTATGTCTTTTAATTCATTTTTAGCATTCTTGTCACTTTTATTGATCTATTTATCATTTATTTTTTATCTCTTTATGGTAATTCTTAAATCTCATTGTATGTGTGGTGCGATATCCATGTATCTGTAAAAAGCATGCAAAATTGCACACACACAAAAAAAAAATCTGCAAAACACTGCGGCCACAAAATGTGAACTGTTATAGTGAGGGACAACTGTACATATATCTGATGTGCTTTTCATACCATATTATACATGAGCATAACTTCACAGGGAGGCAAAAACACCATGAATAGTATCATTGTTGAATTTATTTCAACTATTGTACATAAACCAGCAGCATTGTTTCATTTAAGATGCCACAAAACTACAGTATAGTCTTCTAGAGCTGCTCTGTTTGTCATTTTCCTTTTAACCACAGGTAATTTCATTGCATCCAACACTTCATGTTCTTTTCTCTCTAGTGATTGATCTAATTTAGTAAAAGTGTGCTGCATTAGGAACCACAGCTGCCAACCTAATGGTCAAGGAGCTTTGGGTCAAATGTTGGCATTTGCTAAGCTTTATTTATTTATTTTTTTCAGTATTCGCCACAGGACGATGTGATCAAACCCTCATACTGTCACTCTTATTCATCGCCTGTGGTACTTTGGCAGCTCTCTCAAGGATGCTGCCTGTAGAGTCCCGGAGAATAAAAGCTGTGGTAGAATTCTACTCACGGACCAGCGCCAGAGACAAAAACAAGAACAGAAGAAGAGAAAGGTAGAAAGTCAGTGAGGGGTACAAAAACAGTAAAAGGGGAAGAGAGACAGACAGAGAGACAGATGCGGAATGTGCTTTTCCTATTAATATTAATCAAAGCGATCTGTGCGAGTGATTTCAGCAGTTTCTTTGCTGGCAGATATCTACATCCTCCAAGGGTTGAACGCTACATAGCTTTCCACAAGGCCCTTCTACGTGTTCACTCCTGTAATCACCCATTGATTCTAAATGATCTTTTAATCTACCCATCCAGAATGACTCATTCGGACTTAACCACATCTAATCCAGCACTCTCTGATGTTTTCTCTGGTTGTGTCTGACCGCCCCTCAGAGTGTGGCTGCTGCACTGAGAATACCGTGACCAGTGTGACAACTGTAGAGCTCCAGTCTGGACAGCCACCGTCCCAAACCCCTGCGCATTATTCATTCCCTCTCCTCCTTCTCCTCCTCCTCCTCCTCCTCCTCCTCTTCCTCCTCCCCCAAAAGACAACCATCAATCAAGTAAGCGCAGTATGGACGAGGGCCGTGAGGTGAATTAATAAGTATAGACGTGCGTTTTGCCCACACACAAACAGACGTGTGCTTTTTTTTTTTTTTTTTTTTGACCAAAAGTTCCTGTTGGCAGGGATACGTCAGACAAATTATGACATCAGACACAGCACAAAGAACACTCTGTCTTAGGATTGAGAGTGCTGCCAAGCTGGCCAATAACAAACACATGCACTCATACACACACACACACACACACACACACAGACACACACAAAAATACAACGTTTTTATTAACCAATGTGCTCCAGATGCGTAGCACTAGAAAATCACACAACATGGTAGGACGCAAACATGGTAGCCTGAAGGTTTCATGTTCCATCTCGTTGCGTCTCGAAACATGGCGTCACTTCTAATGTTTGATGTCTATATAAATCTCATTATGTTTTTTCAATCAGTTATCAAATCTGGAACACCCCTGCTGCATTGGTATAATAGCCTGGATCAGTTAATGACCTTAAAATCTCATTTCACCGGGCAGAGAGAGATAAGCCGTTGAGACAAAGACAAAGATAGATTTGTGGACAGAAGAATCAGACAAAGATAGACCAAAGTGACACTATGTGGACGCTTTATGTTAGAAGCACTGACTGCACTCTAGAGAAAGAAGTTTCTCTACGTCATGAACGACAGAGTCCGTGGAAAGCTTTTAGCCATAGCGCTCAATTAACCAAAACACCAATTACAACCCCCAAAAGCACTAAGTCTGGCAGTGCTTTAGCATGTTTTAGGTGGGTGCGGGTACAAAATCGTTAACGCAGGAAGCTAATGATGGGGCAAAATCATTAGCCGTCATGGTTAATGACAGCACTCTGCCTCTGTCAAACTCAGCTCTTCCCTCCATGTAGTCCACCACTGTACATGGACGAACCATCTGACTCATTTGTTCTGTGTGAAACGGACTCATGTTTACCAATAATCTGTGGTCATGCTCATAAATTAGGCTTTTGTTAGTGGAGGAAACTGAACATTACAAAAATCTAAATCTTACCAAGTGTATTTTTTTTTTTTTTATTTCTAGTCAATTTCATCACACTTAAAATAAGAAATAATTATCTAAAGAGTAACTTGAAATTGAGATATAAAAGCTCATTATGAGATAATACATTTTGAAAATCTTACTTCAAGAAACCTTACCAAGATCATTTTCACTTGTTCTACTGGCATTTTTATTTTCATTTTTTGCTTATTTCAATATTTTTGGCTTAATTCAAACAAACAAAAAAAATCTGCCAATGGAAGAACTGAAAATTATCTTGGTAAGAATTCTTGAAATAAGATTTTCTAGGTCAATTATCTAAAAAAAAAAATCATATCTCAATTACAAGTTAATATTTAGGTGGTTATGTCTTATTTTAAGTATTTTTTACTAGAAATTAGAAAAATACACTTGGTAAGATTTTGATTTTTGCAGTGAAGAGATGGAGATGCAAACATAAGCTCTGGAAGAATCTAGATTTAATTAACTGGACCTTATATTTGGAATATGCATGTTCAAGCTATTTATATCAATATGAAAGTTAACTTAGATCTGTGGTATAAAATCGTGTTTATGGAGGTGGAAGTCACCACTGATCTGTCAAAACATCTTCAAATTCAACATCCAGTGTTTTCCAGTTTTTTTTTCACATTTCACTTCCACACAGTATGGCAACTGGCACCCAGACAGTCAGGTTCTAACTCCATTCCAACCCATGTGTCCATTCTCTCTATGCCTATTTTTCAATTTTCTCCAGTTTTCTCTAGTTTCGTGCAGGTTTGATGGATTGGAGCCTGCAGCCTTCCTGTGGGCATGAATGTTTGGTTCATCTTTTTTTATATTCCATCTTATGTCCACTCTTTGCTCTGGAGCATTTAATTGACACTGCGCTTTTCAATAGTATAAAATACCTGAGGGCATGTTATCATGATTAACAAAACTTAATGAAATAATGGAAACGGCTGTGGGTTTTAATCCATATGGACATACAAATTATCCAAAATAATTGAACAAAAATAACTCTGAGAAAAAAGTCTTTAGTTGATATTAATTTCTGTTTTGCTTGTATACGCTGGCAGATGGTGTTATATAACATTATTATCCCCAATC
The DNA here is from genome assembly GCA_020466265.1 of Siphamia tubifer. Classification (NCBI taxonomy): domain Eukaryota; kingdom Metazoa; phylum Chordata; class Actinopteri; order Kurtiformes; family Apogonidae; genus Siphamia; species Siphamia tubifer. The sequence goes on along the minus strand of CM035795.1, from coordinate 36,714,850 downwards.
TATCCACACCCAGTGTTATGATGGCAACAATTACGAGAAAACATGCAGGTCACAATTACCGTCACAGTAATATGACTGTATCTTAGAGAAAGTGCCACATAGCGAATGGTGATAAAATATCTGGAGCATTTCTCAAGGGGCGGAATCTCATTTAAAAGCCTCCGGTAGCAGGGCAACCTATGTTCCTACGACAAGGTATCAGAGACTGCTTTGCTCACATTTTTATGTACCGTCAATGAAGTCGTCATTGAATTTTTCTTCACATGTAATGCACCAACTAACCTTGTGTCTGGACTTTCTGTCTCTAGGAAAAAACTTTTTCTGGTAGATCAAGTTTAAATTACACAACACTTGACACCACAAGTGGAGGGAGGCGGTCGCCCCAGGCCCACATGAACCAGCCCTTCGGGAGAGAGCCCACTTAAGCCACAACTATCTGATTTTTTTTTTTTTTATTAAATTATTATATTTATAAATGCTTCTTTCCTGATAGCATGTGAAAATAAAACAAATGTAAATGTGCCCCAGTTTGTTGAGTGTGTTGACTTTGCAAAGTTCATCTGGCATGCTGCACTCTTGCACGTCACCCACAGTGGGTGCACAGTTAATCCAACTTGTACTTACATGGCTTACAATTAATACTGAACAATAACTTAAACTATGAATTATGAAACAGCTGCAGCATTTGAAACTGACCACAATGAACTTTTGACAGAGAAACAGCAGCACAGTGCTTCAGTTTCAGCTTCATTTAATCATGTTTTTTATGTGTTGTCCTTGTATCTCTCAACTCACCATATATAGTGTATACATACACACACACACACACACACATATATATATATATATATATATATATATATATATATATATATATATATATATATATATATATATATATATATATAATGCATTTCTATAGTGCCTTTCAAGGCACCCAAAATGTTGCCTTGTTTATTATTTATTCACTCTCACATACTTCCTCTGGTGGTGTTAAACTACATTTGTAGTCACAGCTACTCGATCCCTCCGATCACTGCCGAACATTAATATACCAGTGTGAGCAGCACTGGAGGCAGGGAGAGTGAAGTGTCTTTCCCAAGGACTGACGAGGACAGAGCAGGATTCAAACTGCCAACTCTTTGGTTAATGGACAATCCGCTCTACTAACTGAGGTATGGCTGCCCCATTTTTTACCAACTACTACACATTTCAGGCAGCCCCATTGAATAATAAAGATAGCAAAAACTAAAGTTAAAGCCAAGATTTTCAAGCATAAAAACTTATCCAAGAAACAAAAAACTAATTAAAAGTAAACTCAAGTTGAAAACAAAGAAGAATAAATTAAATAAAAATAAAAGCTAATGAAAATTGAAAAATGTAAAACTATTACATCCTTGCCTGAGGGCTAGAACACCTTATGAGGAAAAATATGAACACTATAGTGGGCAGTAAAGTCAAAATGTACATCTCTAAGCTGAATGAATTCCATCCGTCTTTTGCCACACATTCACATGATTTCCTTTCAGAGGTTGAACAAATCCAAATCTTTCCGCATACACGCCTGCCTCTTTGACAGATATGAGGTGCTATGGGGTAAGAGTCACAAAAAGCTAAAACAAATTCCCAAAATATAAAAGCCTACAGTGTGCACACTCTCTCCAGAGGTTGCAGTATAGGTGGCAAGTGTTGTGAATCCTGTGGGAGCAGCATTGTAGAACTGTGCAACTCAAAGTCTCTAATTAGCTTTGTTCTCATTAGGTCTACAACACTATCTCCCCTCTGACAGACAAACACACAGTCGCTGGCGCACATGGAAACGTGTGCATTCGCCGACACGCAACAGACACACACATTCACGCACAGATAGTGATGTGGAGAGAGAGAGGCCACCCCACAGCCCCTGAGATCTGGCCCTTCTTTTCTATTTCTCTTTCAATTAACTCTCTTCCTCCGCCCCGTATCGGTTCATCTTTCGCTTTCTGCCTTCATCTCTCCTTCACTCTAAGCGTCCCCTATTCACAATCTTTAAAGTTTAGTCTAATTCAGTTTTATCTCCCATTCACCGTGGCAAGGAGGCAGGCAGAGAGCAGCCCCATTAAAACAGTCTTAATGGAAGACTGGTGAACAGGCACAGAGGATTCAACAGCTTTTAGGCCTAATTATTTTACACCCATCTTTGTAAGTCTCATACTGTAGATATATGGGCCTCACTGACAACTGGGAATACACTTATTTTGTCTAAGAAAAAACCTCCACGCATTTTTCATAGTTGCCACACTTTTCCCTGCTGTTTTTCCACTGCCATACTCTTACTGCCATGGAGAGACCTTTAAAAACACATCTGCCTGCATCTATTTAAGAGAAAAAAAGTCACTGATATTTATTACTTTTTAAAGAAAAACACAGGAGTAGATGGAGTTGTCCTTGTGAATGAACAAAACATGTTTGCTGACAAAGACTGGCAGCTGCCTTTGGTTTGGGCTCTGATCTTTAGTAGCCCTCAAAGTGGAAACAAAAGACGCTGTTGGCAACAGGCAGCGTGGTGCCCTTCGCCGGTGAAAACTGCATGAGTAGACACAAACAACAAACACAGACATAGCGGCGTGACTGCATGGAGACCATTCATGCGTCTTGTTCAAAAAAACTGCTAAGTATAATCTGAGGAAGGATTCAATTTCACTTCACTTCCCCTCATCTTGTTGCGCTCCTGTTAAGATGAGTCTGGATCTGACGCAGCAGAGTCAGAAGGCTGGAATGTTGTTTTCTATTCTTTTGCTGATGAGTCATGGGGGACGTGGCAAATAATCACAAGACCACACCCTGGGGTGTAAAAGTTACCTCAAAAAATGTGAAAAAGTTTTTAACAATGAGTAGACACATCTCCTCGCACATGGACAACCTGTGTATGCCTATTTTCACCCCCCTAAACACACACACACACACACACACACCTGTTCTCCTTCAGTGCTCTGTATCACTATACTAGCATCAGCTGCCAGTGTCATTGCCTTGAGGTTAAAGCAGATAAGAGAGGATTAGCATTCATTACTCCATAAAGTGATGATACCCACCTCAAGCGTGCACACACACAGATGTAATGTACACACACACACGCATGCACGCACACACACACACACACACACAATGGTTTTCATGTTTCATGACAGCCAAATTTATAATTATCACTTGTAGGTAAAGTAGCCATTGGGTAGAGAGGGTAAACAATCATCTCTTTTCTTCTTTTTCCTTTATTTCTCTTTTTTAAAAAAAATAAAAATGAAAAAAGAAATATATAATAAAGACATAAATTAATTAAATACAATAAAAATGTAAATGATAAAAAAACAATACAATTAAATTAAAATGTATTATTATTATCAATAAATAATAAAAAAATAAACACATCTTCAAGTCTTTGAAAAATACGTGTTTTGCTTTAGACCTGTTTCCCCTGTGCTTTATGGGGACTCTAAGGAAAAACTAATTAACGGATTTATAAGGCCATATCATTTACATACATTTCCATACTTCACAGATATCTATATTTTATATAGTGGGGACCTTTATTTTTACTTAAAATAAATTTGGTCATGGGGACCAAAATGTTTGTCCCATGGTGTCACAGGTCCCCATGACGTGACTGTGTAAACAGATCAATGTCCTCAGACATAGGATAGGAATACAAGAACATACACACACACACACTCACGTTTCCATGTCACTGTTCCTAAAGGCCGACCATTCCCACTGCATTCAAAGGGAAATAAGAGTAATACAGAACTACAATGTAATCCTTTGTATTATCAGCATCTGTAGAGCTGGGAAAAAAATCCTTTAACCGAAGCCTCGGGTGCTCACGATGAGTTCTGACAATGTTGGAACAAAGAAAACCCAAACCAAAATTTGTAGTTTTTTTCCCCGCTGAAGAACAATAGAAAAGGATGGAAACAGAGGAACAAATGTCAGAATGTGATGTAAGATTTTTTAATTTATTGATATTTTTGTGCTGAAATATCACATTCTCTATCCAAGAATACTCAGCACAAATGCTTGCAATGCAACCCCCCCCCCCCCTTTTTTTTTTTTTTTTTTTTTCTGAAAAAGAAAGAGCCAGGGACAATTCAGCAGACGCCGAAGACCCCACACCCACCGGAACAAAAGAGCAAAAGTCAGACACAGAGACAGAGTCATTTATAGGTTAAGGATATATTTTGTTAGTGTGATACATCATGGAGAAAAGCATGACACAGTGTATCTTAATTCCCTGCCACACACACACACACACACACAGACACACATACAGTGGGTGACAGAGCAGAGGGCCGCCCCCCCCCTCCCCCCTCCCCCAACCTTCACGTAGCACCTTCCGGCTGCACACTCATCCACATCGATCCACATTGATCAAAGTCGGCTTGTACCACTTCAGCAGAGTGCGGGGGAACATTGGGCGCAATGATCGCCATCATTACACCTCTGTCATAATGGAAGTATCCGTTGCCGCTGTCGCAAAACGAGCAAAAAAAAAAAAAAAAAAAAATCCAGATAAAAACACATAAAAGTCAAAGATACAAGTAAAAAAATTACCTGAAGTTGGCCTGATAGTTCTAAACATCCCCATCCAGGTGTGTTACTCCACATCTTATATATCACACATTTTCAGACATTTGCTTCACATCAGACATCAAATATCAGCGATAGAAGCTGCTGTGACAGAGAGTGCAGTGACAGACAACGTGCTGTCAGCAGACCCAACACTACACAGCTGCTGTATCTCTCTCTGATGGCTGAACCTGATACGGCTGTAATCCAGTTAAAGCCTTTTGAAGAATCACAATGTCCAACAGCGAGCCCTGCAACATGCACTATAACAATAAAGGGATATTACAGACATTCTTCAATCGTGTGAGCGCTGACGAGACGACTGACACGGGTGCCATTCACTTCTACGCTCCATTCTATTATTGCTGCCTCTCCATCTATTCACCATCTAGCCTGTTCCATCTGTCCATCACTGTCCACGCTACACCATTTGATGTCTACGCAGCCATCCATCACTCTTTCACTCTGTTTCATCGCTACACAATCTACTGAATCTCCTCTCCTCTCTGGCTATAATCTACTTGTTGACACTACCCTCCTGTTTGTCTGTCTCCACACACATCACATCTTTCACCTTATATTTAATGTTATCGTGAATGCTTCTTAGGGTCACTGCACAGCAATTTATTTTAGTTTTTTGCTGCAGAGTAGAATGACTTGCATATTTGGGATTATAAAGAAAGAAGCGAAATTTACAGTTTGCTGTAGAATCGGGAAACATTGCTGATGTATTAACTTTTTGCAGATTGAGGGGGCAAAAGAGCCAAAGTAAGGAAAGCCACAGTGAAAGCAGTAAAACACATCCGCTCTATAATGGGCATGAAGAATCAATATTGCATGGAGACAAAGTGCTGCTAAACAGTGTGGTTTTTGTTAATTAGCACTTTTCTAATGATCTCTCTCTCTCTCTCTCTCTTTCTCTCCTCCTTTTTCTATCCCTTGCTTTCTATCCTCCTCTCACTCCTACACTTCATTGCTGGCCTCCATTAAAACTCTCTCTTTCTTTGGTTTCATCACCCGCTCATTCCTCTGTGGATCTCTGTTGATCTTGTCCTCCCAACCAATGTTCCAGCTCTCATCAGTGAAAACAAAGCGAGATGAGGTATCTGAGTTCTTTTCATAAGCCTGATAAATATCCCACTCCTGTGTTTGTGGTTGATGGCTCTCAAGGATGAGATTTAATGAACCTCTCATCCAACTCTGATTATTTTCTAATTAAAGTAGTGAGTGATGGGGCCAATGACTAAATTCATGAATGCATGTTGATAACTGCGGGGGAAAATAAAACAACAAATACGCCGACGACAAAACACAGAGACAGAAGTCCTACTTGTTTCCTTCACTCCCTCAGGAAGTGCTGTTTGTTTGGCAGGAATAAAGGTTCAGGGCACAAACAAATTAAGAGTCTGAAATACAATTATATTTCTGAAGCAAAGTACGCAACAGCAATATATTTTTAGTGCCATTATCTACTTATTCAAGCTGGACTACTAACAAACGTTAGACGTTAACGCAGCTCTCTAAACAGCCATGTTTTAACAGAATCATTATTTTTCGGAAATAGAATGGCATAAGGCTTTTAAATTTGAAACATTAAACAATGAATGAAAATGGTTCAACATTTCATTTCCTTTCCTGGAATCATCCCACTCTGATGCTGGCATAGAGTCGATTGTTTGGGAAATCTCATAAATAATTTTGAAAGCGGTAAGGGTTCTACTTTTCTCAACTCGAAAACAATTTACATTTTCTTTTTTTTTTTTACACTTAACCAATATTACTTTAATTGCCTATTTGTAGATTGGATAAGATTTGTCTGTATTGTCTACAAAATAGAAATATCTTAAATAGATACAATTTCTTAAATAGATCTTAAATAGATAGGATTTGTCTGTATTGTACTCTATACACCAAAATACAACACCAGTAAAGGCAATTAGATAGATAGATAGATAGATAGATAGATAGATAGATAGATAGATAGATAGATAGATAGATAGATAGATAGATAGATAGATAGATAGATAGATAGATAGATAGATAGATAGATAGATAGATAGATAGATAGATAGATAGATAGATAGATAGATAGATAGATAGATAGATAGATAGATAGATAGATAGATAGATAGATAGATAGATTTACTTGTGTCTATACTGTTTATTTACAGCCCACATTCTAATGCCAGACGTTATGGAAATACATGCACAGAATTTTTTTCTTTTCTTTATTTTCTTGACATTTTCTGGAAACATTGCAGATAACAGAAGCCAGCTGTTTGACTGAGGCAGTGACCGAATGGCTGCTTTTACTGTGAAACCTTTTATTAATGGAACTGTGTCTAGTGTGTGTTAGTTCAGATCCAAACTGACATGCAATTAACCTACAGAGGCAGACGTTCAGGGAGGTGAAGCTGGTAAAAAAATGGTAAAAACACACAGTGCACACCTATATGAAGGAGTGTCTGATGGTTCTTCTGCCTCTATTACATTTAAAACTCAATATTTCTGGAGAAGTAGAGCAGAATGTTGCCATGTTTGGTGCAAAGATTTACTTTATTTTGAAGGCTAAAGTTCAGGGGGACTGTGATCTGTGATGTTGGCCCATTGTAATAAATCCAGTATTTCAGGATCACCTTCAAGGAATTCTTTCAATATGAACTTGACCAAAGTTTAAACTACTGTGGTAAAAAAAAAAAAAAGAGGTACATTTTTTACTTTAACTGCATCATTTAACCGCATGATCATGAAGCAAGGACAGTGGACACATCTGATTGAACTCTGGGTTCTTGTTGATGACTCTGATGGTTGTGGAGCAGCTTCAAGGTTTCAGTTCTTTATTAGAAATACCTGAGTGATCACAAGGTAAAGCCATTATAAACAGTACACACATAAACTGATATTGATTTTGAGGTGGAAAAAAACAGCAATCTAACCCTGGTTCTGTATAAAGTTGGAGTCTTTCACACACATTTACACTGCTCAGCTTTTTACTGTTATTATTATATTATTATTATCATATTTTTTTGGTAGAAAATGATTCAGTGGTGTTAAAATGGTTAAAAAGTTAAAGTTAAAATGGTGACGCTGGCTCTATCAAGACAAATAAAATATTTCCAGCTCACAACAGAATATTCACCCCACCCTTTTCACCCCTTGTTTGTTTTTTGTTTTACCTTATTTGCATATTTTCTCAATAAAAACCCAGCTTGTACAACAGTATTGAGTTTCCCATCTGTTCAATGTGTGACAGTATTAGGTCTATAATGATCTAGAAATAAACACAGACTATTGATAAGTTGTATTTGTTCTTAATTAGCTATTTTGTGTTTTCTCTATTATTTAGCAAATTACACTTTTACATCTCAATACTGTGACATTTCACGGAAAACTAATGAACTTTTTTTTTTTTGCACTTTAAAGACTTAATAATCAGCATGTACCATCAATTATGATATACAGTTTTAGACCATCCAAAGTCATCAAAAACAACAGTTAAGTACTAACTCCTGTGTGTATCATGTGAGTAAAACGGAATGAATAAAACCACTGTTTTTGACAATATAATGCCATAGATATTAATATAAGAACTGAGGTGTTTTGGTTATTATTAAGAAAACATAGAAAATGACTTGATATCAACTCTGAAATTATCATCTTATGATCAATTTTGCTGTTTGTATGATCGATTTTTTGTTTGTTTGTTGTTTTGGCATGTTTTTGTGACATGCCAAATGACAAATAAAGATTCTGAATCAGATTCTTATCATTATATTTCTCTAAAAATTTTCCTTTAGTTATACCAGGCATTAAAATAAAACATTAAACCATTAAAATGAACCAGACATGCAGGTGATTTTCACATCACTGTGGTTGTTTTATCACTTTTGGTGGATGTTTGGTGGGGTGCACATCCAGGGACGATTGCCTTTGACGGCTTTTCGTGGTCTTCCTGGGGTGCGTGGGGTGTGTGCTCAGTCGGTGTGGGTGATGGCATGGCTTGTGGACATTTTTTCGGGGTGTTTTTTTCCCGCGGGTTCATGGGGTTTCGCCACCATACCTGTTGTTCATACCTGTGACTCTGTCCTTTACCTGTGTTTGGTTAGAACTCTCTCATAGTCAGTGGGATGCTACATACAGTATCTACATGACATAGCTACGTACATTATGTAGTTATGTATAGTATGCATAGTAATGTACATAATATTTATTTCTCGTGGGTTTCGGTTTCCTTTAATAAATACAATTTTCTTTCGTATTCAGAGATGAAAAATTGAGGTAAAGGTATTTCGGTATTTAGATTATTCGTTAACTGGGTCTTTCATCAGGAGAAGTATCACTGTAATAATAATTCCTGTCTGTTTCCTGAGACTGAGTTTTTGTTTTTTATTATTATTAAATGTAGGGTGCACAAGTAGTAAGGAGGTTGGTGAGTAGAATGCGCTGAACTTTGACCTTTAGTTTCGGAAATAAAAGCTCTTTGTTAGTGAAAGACTTGTTTGGGTTAAATGTTTTTTTTGAAAAGTAATGACATCCTGCCTTGAACATGAACTTTTAACATTTAACAGACTAACTAAGTGTTCAGATATTGTTTCCATTTTACCCGTGGGGGTAACATTTGTAGAGGAGAGGAGAGGAGAGGAGAGGAGAGGAGAGGAGAGGAGAGGAGAGGAGAGGAGAGGAGAGGAGAGGAGAGGAGAGGAGAGGAGAGGAGAGGAGAGGAGAGGAGAGGAGAGGAGATATATGTATTAGTCCCACCAGGTTTCCAGCAGCACAGAACAGAAGAGCAGACAAGAGCAGCACAGCAACATTACTGATATAAAAACTCTATTTCTATTTACACTATTGCACATGGGATTAATTGCACTGTTTATTGCACATATTGCAGGTTATTTGTTGTGAACACATCCACACCTGTGCATAACCCTGACCTGCAGCCCAATTTGACAAAGCTCTTCAGTACACCCATTGTTTCTTATTGTCTCTCATCTGTACTTTATCAAATAAATATAACAACCTGTGGGAACAAGGACGTCTGTGGAAACCCACACAACTGTGGAGACGGCATGTAAACAACACACAGATGAACTGGATTTAAACATTTTGGGGAGACAGCGCTCACCACAGCTCCTCTGACAATAGGCTTCATATAAGAGCTTTTTCTGTATCTGCATCTGATTCTCATATTTGTATCTTTCTTTACATAAGATTCAGGAAACTCCATCAGAAAACTGTGGAAATGGTCACCATGAACATAATGAATGTCATCCGGTGCCATGAGCTGGATTTAATAAACTGTCAAGGACAACATTGAAATAAACCCTTTAACTCCTGAGACTTTAACAATATAATAAGCAACAGCCAAAAACGTAAAATAAACCAACAAAATAATAAGTGACATAAACAAAATAAGACACAAATGGCACAAAAGTGAAGAAAAATAATAAAATACAATATTAAATGTAGAAATATAAAACAAAATAAGGAAAAAGATGAACAAAACCTAATAAATATTTACAAAATAGCAACTTAACTTACATAAAATAAACATAAATAAATAAGTAAACAAATAGATAAATAATATTGTAATTTGGTTCCAGTACTTTTAGTTTTGGCTTTTTCTTTTTTCTACATCAGTTGCTTTTTACATCTCTTTATCTCCATTTGTCAGATCCATAAACAAACCTCAGTAAAATTACTGTAAAAAAACAGTAATTTTTTTTAGAATATTGAAACTAAACCATCCTTTCAGAATATGTCATCGTTGATGCATCGGTGGTTAAAGTTATTTTTTGTTTGTTTTTTTTTTGTAATGCTACATGTGGAAAGTTCTAGATTTTCAACCCTCAACTGATCCACAACTAAAACTGTCTTCTGATATAAAACCTTTAAGAACTTTTGAACCACTAATCCTGTCAATACATTTAAATAATTCATGTATAACCAATTTTTCAAAGACATCGCATGTCTTTTTCGGATTTTCAGAGACTCCTTAAACAACATGAAGCCACTGTCTTCACAGTAAAACCCATAATGTAGACACTGTTTTATGGTCAGTTAATATATTCTGCTGAAAAAGACCAATTTTTTTTTGCTTTGATATAATAACCTTTGAATTTATTCATAGCTTTAATGAGTAATGTAAATTAAATATCGGAAAACACCTGATTTTCATGGAAAAATATAACGGATAATATTATAGTAAACTGTCCAACAGTCTCATTTAAATGATTCTGCCATTACATCATGGTGTGCTCGCTATTGTACATTGAATTTTATGATGGCATATCCATAAATAATCCATTCAAAATGTCTTGTAAGATCAGTGTGAGATGACCAGTGCTACTTTGTGCTCTCCAATACTATTAAACAGGCACCAAAGCCACTCTAACCTGATTGTATAACCTCAGATGAATATTTATGATTTCACTGAACTCCACTGCTTAAAAAAAACACTAGTGTATATGTGTGGGTGCAGACTGACTATTTGTTACCCGTCGCATCTAATTTGCATGTTTACGTGTTGGTTGTGAGTAAATGATTTTGCTTTGGAAGTACATTTACATACTTCCCAAACTCCTAAGATCAGATGAAGAGCAGTGGGTCAGTGACAGCCAGTGGGAGGAGGAGATAGAGGAGAGGTAAGACAGAGGCAGAAAGACTTACGATGCTGCCAAAATGCGACCAAATGACAAAAGTGCGAGTTGGCAGACGACCGGCTGTCCTGAAGTGAATTGATGTTCCATTGCACACACTATCTACTTTGCTCTCCTTCCTCGATTGCTGTTCCTTACTTGTCTGCAGTCTAATTTAAATGTTTGTTTTACTGCATCACCTTCAAAGACTATCCAAAAGTGTGCTCTAAAAGCAGTGCGGAGACGGTAAAGTAAAAGCAGTGGGTGGAAGTGGGTGACACGAGGTGATCAGCGTATGCGGTGGAAGACGGAGTTAGTTTTATAAGTTGTGGAGGGTGGAGGTGGGGTTAAGGGGACGAGCGCAGACAGACTAACGGCAATGGATCAGGCTATAACTGTTTAAATATTCTGTTCACAACACCAGCAGCAGCAGGAGCAGCAAGTAGCAATGGGACATCACGACTCAGCATGCCAAGATGCAGATAATACCTTCAGACTGCCTAAACATACAGGGGCCTCTAGCCTCGTCCAACAACACACAGAGACACTGGAATGTGACATGCCTGTCACAGAGTGGGGACACATTTGCAGGAAGGCAATTGAAACTAACATTAATAGTTTTAGTTTCAGTAAGTCATGTGCACATAAATAAGATAAGATAAGATATACTTTATTAATCATCATGGGCAAATTTAAAGTAGTCACTGCTCCATGAATTGCGAATGCACATCAGATTTAGAGCTAAAAAAAAAATACAGAATTAAAGTGAAAGAAGAAGGGTTCCAAAAGGTGAAAGAGAGAGGATTGGGTATGGTAGGAGGTTATTCCTGATTGCCCTTGTATGTATTTTGGCTCTGATGTTGTTGTGTCATGTCTTCATGCTGATGCAGCATGTTTAAAGATGGATATATATGTGTGTGTGTGTGTGTGTGTGTGTATGTGTGTGTGTGTCATTGCTGAGACAGCACATCCACAGATGGATGTAGAAATGGTGGCCTCTCTCAGGACAGAAAGACATTTAGAGGAGACGTTTCAAGGGAGGACTCAGTCATGTAAAGAGCCAGACAAAGTTAATAGCTGCTGGCTGTGCTCGCTGCGCACTTCGAAGAAACGTGTTAATAAAAGCTTCTTTTCATAATGTCGTGTACAGTAGGCCAAACTAGGTGACAAATCAAGAATAATAATAATAATACCTCAAGCTTATATAGCGCTTTTTTGGACACTCAAAGATGCTTTACGTAACAGACAGACAAACAATGTATTAAAAATAATTAAATAAGCAAAATAAAAACTAAATCAGATATGGTATATCCTGTTTAGGTAGGTCCCAAAATATTTTCTACAAATGGAAACACACAACACAAGCTGATACTTAAGACCGAGTACACCCACTTAACTTAGATTAATATCACTTCCAGTGTAATTAATACATAAAAACACATTTATATGGAAAAAGGGTCCAAACATTGCGTCAGCCTAATAACATCTTTAGAATCTGCTTTTACTCCACAAATGTCTTTCTAAATAGATCCATTTAGAGTAAACAATAACAGAGCTGTGCTTTAATATACTCACAACACATTGCTCAGGATAGTGATAATAGCACAATGGGGTATTTTCATTTAGCACATCATGGTGCTTGTGTAACTGAACAGGTGGAAAAGGATCTGTAAAGAGGCAAGAGACATAAACTGTGCTTTTATAATGAACAAAAAAAGGTACAGATTCTTAGTTGAATGTCTGTTTATTAAACTTAGCCACTAACAGCAGCTTCCATATGAATAAATATTCCGTATTTATGCCGTCACTGCTCTGTGTTGTTCTTTAGCATTGGTGCTTTGCTAGTTTTGTTGTTACCACTGTTGGTCTGTGGTTATGGTGTGATTTTAGCTGTTGAATGTGTGAATGTGTTTTGTTTCTGTGTTCTATTCACATTTTGGCTCCATGGTTTAGACACTGTTGAATGAGTTGTTTCTGATTTAGTTTGGGCCTGTTTATTTTATTTATTTTATTTATTTGGTTAAGGGACAGGAGTGAATGTTTAGAACTTGAGTCTTTTTTTTAAATTATTGATGAGAATGGGAGTGGGATTAAATAAGTGTTTCTTCTTCCCACTCCTTTTCTTGTGTAATTATTATATATTTTCTTATGTATGTGTATATTGTGTTAATTGCTCGAAATAAATATCAAATCAATCAATCAATCTTATGTCATCAGTCCAGGAAGTAGCATCACAGAACATCTATGTCCACTCACAAAACAGAAGGATACAGTATATTATATTACCTCATTCACAATATCGTATACAGTACTGTACAAACTTTTTTTTTCCCCTCGACATTTGGAAGTAGTCTGGACACAAATATTGTTGTAGGTCACAGAAAAGAAGGTTTTTTGAAATGCTTTCGACAGTGAGCATTTGTAAAAACTCCAGTGCACAGAGAGAAAACAGAGATTGGAAAACGATGGCGTCACACCCCATTTTGCTCAAAACTATTGTTGCTTTGTGCAGTGAAGCAGCACCTGAACCAGCCAATCCAGGTCTATAAACCCCTGTAGGAGCTTTAGAAAATCCAGGCCAGCATGGAACTATGGGAGAAGTACAGAACACACTTAAAAAACCTGAACCAGCATTTATTCTGCTTCACTTCTTAAGCTACATCCAGTATTATCTATGGCATCCAACATTATAAATCCAACAGGAACATTGGTTTAAGTGTTTCTATCCGTTTGTGGTCATATTTGCGTAATCATGTGGACAGAAATATTTTGTTAAACAGAGAAAAAAATATGTCAATTTAGATTCAATCGATATTAGTGCAGATATACATTGCATCAATTAAATAAAAAATAAAGTTAAGTAACTAAACTGCCTTATTTTTTATCAATGAGGGGGAAAAAAATCACACTTATAATAACATGCTAATGGACCGGTAACTAAACAATAGAAATGCATCAGTTCTACATACAAATCTGGTTTTGTTAAATGTAATCTTCCTATAAAAACCACAGCTATATTTGATATATTCATTAACACAAAGATCTTCTCAAACAAATTTGTATTGTATTTTTACTTACTATTTTTTTATGTTGCAATTTTACAATATTTTGCTGTTAGGTCTAGTCAATTTGTACAGTGTACCTCATTTACACTGCTTAAATGTAATAATGTAAGCCTGTAAACATGCTCCACACATGATTCATTACATAAATTGCACTGCGTGACTCATGTGTTTCTACAACCAGGGCTAAATACACAGTGTTCACACCAAAATGTCAGGGTTGTCATCGGGCCAGAAGTAAAAAATAAAAAAACAAATAAATAAAAGTAAATAAAACACAAAAGAACTCTGAAACCACACAAATCACATCCAAATTTGGCCAATGTCGGTGTATTTCTGATCCCAGTGACATACAAGGATACGCACAGACTAAGCGACGCCCTTGATGGAAGTTGGAATCATCTCTCCCTGATAAATTGCACACAGTAAAAATCCAGAGACAAACAAATGTCTTTCCCAAAAATAATGAAACACAATGAAGAAAAATGATAAAAATCACCATGTGTGAAATGGAAATTAAAATGTCTGGGATGCCTGGGAGAGAAAAAAAGGAAAAGGGGGGGTTGAGTAGAGACAGATTAACAAAGGTAATGAGAGAGAGGAGAGGATGAGAGCGAAGAGCATGACAGTAGAATACAGATACAGAGCAGATTAACAGCACTGGAGTATGTTTCCTTTTCAAAGGGTTCTTATCCAATACACTGCATCCCTGTGCACACTGCACTCACACACACCTCTACATCTGTTACCTACTGGGCTCTCAGCTCTACATGTATTTCTCTACCTATTCTCCTCACACATCTATATATATATATATATATATATATATATATATATATATATATATATATCCCTTTGTTATCTGCTTTCTCATTCTCTCTTGGACTCTCAAACACACAGATGTTTTAGGATTTTCAAGGACTCTGAGCTGCACAGTATATGTAGGTCACTTATAGTCCCAGTGTTTAGATTCTCTATGAGCGATTTCTGTGAAAAAAAATAAAAATAAAAATAAAATAAAAAAAATATATATATATATATATACATACACACACACACATACGATATATATGTTTGTGTATTTGTGTGACTATAAGAATTCTGTAAAAAAATATATATATATGTAAGAACAAGATAGTAAAAAGCCAAGCCCAAGAAGATATTTACATTTAAACTTCCACTTTCTGTCTTTTATTCTGTATTTTCACACAACATAAAAAAACGTTCAGTGTTGTTGGTGTTGATGGTTCATCTTCGCAAAAGGTCAGACTTAGTTTCAGTTTGTATTCAAGTGTAAATATACTAAATACAGTAGCCTGGCCAGCCATCTGGTTTTCTCACTGTATTCAGTACTGAGATAATAGTCTGGAAAAAAGTTGGGGGGGGGGGTTCTTTTGTAAGAAGTAACAAGGACTTGAGTTACAGATTACACCCTATATTCTCTGACACAAGTGTCATGTCTGTCTCATCTGTGATTGGTTTACTAGGTATATGTTCGTCCCACTTTCAAATTTGGATTCAAACCCTACAATTCCAGACAGATTTCTCATTGAGGAAGATGAAAGTCAGACCAGACTGACTGTAGAGTGCACTGTTGAAAAACATGATCAGGGAAAAGCAACTTTACAAAACATGTTCTAGTCGACCAACCTGTTTAATTGGTCTTCATTCATCTACTTTATATCATTATTAAAAACAACATCTCTGTGCCAGTTATATAACACACACATACACTTAAAGGTGCATCAAATACTTTTTTCTTATACAGGTTTGTGTTTACAGTGTGTATGTTTTTAAGTGTTAATCCTTTATGGATGAAGGACATGAATATTCCAGACCTTGCCTCCAGACATACTAACAACTCCCCTTTCAAGTACAAAAATTAGCTTTCATGATATTCAGTGCTTGAATTTTATTAAAATCTAATACACACACACACACACACACACACACATTTTTTTTGTTACCTCTGCCAAAGAGGTACTAAATTTGACCATTTGTTTGTTTGTCTGTCTGTCAGCAGGATTACGCAAAAAATGGATTTTGATTAAACTTTTAGGAATGATAGATAATGGGTTAAGGAAGAACCTAATACATTTTGAGCAACGAAGGTCAAAGGTCAAGGTCACACTAAAGGTCAACAGCTAAAACAAATCAGTGGTAATATCTCACGATTCAGACTAAATAGAATCTCCCTTTTTTTTGCATTCACATTGTCTCGCCTTTCAGACATCAGGTGGGTCAACACCTATGGCTCGATCACGTCATGTGTGAATGAAAAATCAAGCCTCGGTGGACGTCTGCCGTCTCTGACGGCATTGTTTTTTTTGTTTCTGGAACCCTCTCAACAGCTCTTTAGCTTCCTAGGGTGTCTCATATGCAAAAACATAATATTCTTACTTGGATCTTTTTTAACAGTGTATGTGAATTAAAAAAAAGAAAAAAAAAAAAGAAAAAAAGAAATGCAATGAAATGATGATCAACACCATGTACAATTAAATCCCTAAACTTTGAGATAAGACATATGCAGTACTTATCCCTCAAATATCCACCTGAAGATTAAGTGCCTGACATCATTTAACACCCATTCAATATCATTCCAGCCTCACACACTTGTAGATTTACAGATACACAGACAGTGATACATAAGTGAATTTATGCCGTTCACACCAGTTCTTGGCAGGTGATATTAACACCAGCCAAACACGTGTAGCAATTTGCACTGGGCTTTTGTGAATTCGTTTTCATAGCAAGGCTTGTTTGCATAAAAATTGGCTTTTTTTTCCCTTTTTTTTTACTGGATCTATGAATATTCCCAAATTTCCATCCATGTAAATGACACAGGCACGACACTGGTGTTATCTGGATAGCAGTGAATTATAGAATTAATTCCACCCTTTAGTTTTAGGCTTTTAGTCTCCTCCTTAAAATTCAATAAGTTGTGTTTTAGACCCTATTTTCATTAATATTCTTTATGACTCTATCAGCAAATAAAACCACTCCAGGGGATTTGTTTGATCCGGCATCATCAGGTGAAGTCCAGACTCCAACACACACTAATAAAACCTAATGAAATATGCCGATACCCTAAACGTCTAAGACTGTGTGAATATTGTCCTTCAGCACTGTGAGCTTAAAGTACTAACAGGACAACAATATTATGCAGAATAAAGGTAAATGCATAAATGAAAAATTGCTGAAGGTGTTTTATCTCAAAATGAACAGGGTTGAGATCGAGAATCCCAAAACACAGATTTTCTTTTATAGAGGGCAGCCATGGCTCTGGAGGGGAGAGTGGGTTGTCCAATAACCGAATGGTTAGTGGTTCAAATCCCACTCTGTCCTAGTCATGTGCTGTTGTGTACTTGGGCAAGAAACTTCACTCTTCTTTCCTCTAGTGCTGCTACACTGGTGTATGAAAGGTGGGTGGTGGCTGGAGGGGCCACGTTTCTGTCAGTCTGCCCCAGGTCAACTGTGGTCACATATGTAGTTTACCACCACCAGAAGGAGAATGTGAGAGTGAATAAATAATGGATCCATTGTGCAATTTCAGTATGCTTTCGTAGACAACTATATAAATACTATATAAATCTAATCCATTATATATTTACTGTCACATCTCAGCACCATCTCTTTCCACAAAATTTGTAATAATTTCTTTTTATTCTCTTTTTTCATGTAAAAGCCAAATCCTGCTAATTTAACTAGTCTTGTGCCACTGGCTGAACATGCTATTGAATGTAGAGGTTGCTTAAGTCGCATTTCCACTACATGGTATCAGCTCTACTCTATCCTACTTTGGGACCATGTAAGATTCCTTGAGCATTTCCATACAGATACTATCGTACCTGGCTGTCATCGGGACGTGTCGTCAAGCTTGTGCTTATTTTTTTCATCATCTAACAAAAATAGAAATGTCTCAACCTCCACAACCAGCCACAGTGTACTTTTGCAGACTGCTATCATTGCATAGTGGACTGAATTTAACTAATTAAAAATGGCGGGTCACACATCGATAATGAAATGACGCAGAGACAAAATTACATATTAGTGTCTTCGCTGTTTACACGTCACGTTATAGTATTGCTTGGAACCATTTGGAACCTCAGCAGTGTCGATACCAAAGATACTGCCAATGTCCCTGTGCTCATCCGGACCTCACAGCTGTAATGTCTTTCTATCAACCAAAAGGAGTCATTCAATCAATAGATCATAAAATCAATACCACTGTGTGTTTTTATCAATAAATGCTTAAAACAGTGTGAATGGTATAGGAAGCCCCCAAAGCTCTTCTGGGGTAACATCTGACTGAACAAAAGAAGGTAACTGGGTAATGACATATTACTGTGTGTAGGGCATTTTTGAAAAACCTACATATATATATATATATATATATATATATATATATATACATACATACATATATATATATATATATATATATATATATATATATATATATATATATACATATATAGTTTTTAATGCCTCAGTCATAACATTTTTTTCACCACAAACCAAATAGTACTAATTTATATCCACACACACTTTGAAGTTCTTCTTGTAATGTTATTTTCTTTGGAAGAAGTAAAACTCTAAATAAGTCAGTCCTCTGCAGACTTGTTAGTAAACACTAATTAGCAAACTCTATTTCAGGCTGAAATGTGTGAACGCAGAAACAATTTGTGCAAATGGGTGTGCCGTGTCTGACAATATTTTACTAATATAAATAATCTTGTTACAAATAGGTAACAATCTGTCAACTACAAATGAAAGCTAAGTGAGTTTACTGTGTTTTTTTAGTATACTGAACATATAAAAGCTTAGTTAAATCAAGCCGTTGACTGGAGGAAATTATAACAACATAGTCCATCTTGTGTTCACACTTCGGCTCATTCTGACCAGTTTCCCATCACAGACCAGTGTAGACTATCATTTTTACTTAACTTCAACACCCCCAGATTCACTTTTTTAGTCACCGACAATAAAACCAGCTCCGTCTCAAGCTGCTAATTCCAACAATCTGCTAAAGTCCTGCAGCGGGAGCCAAAAGAATAACCAAACTTCTCCAATTACAGCCTGACACTTCCACACAAGCCCTTATACCAAAGTGACAAAATTGGTTATTTCATTTCTACTTTCCTAAAAGTGAATGACTCTTGACTCAAATGAATGTTTACCTGATGTGCTCCCTCTACAGCTAACCCCTGATAGAATTAATGAAAGTGAAAAATAATTCAGTGTCCTTTTTTCCCATTTAGGTCTGCACAAACTATTATTTCAACTGAAATATTTGAGGGATCAGCCAGATATGATCAAATATTATCGTAATCGTATTATCGTAATCTGCACACATATTTTTGACCAAGAAAGTCAAAGTTCCTCCACCTGTTAAATACCATCATACCAATATCAAGCACTTGTCATGTATCATTGTAATATCATAATTAGAGTTGTCAAAATTGATGGATTAATGTGAATGAATCCATCATCATCTTTAATGTGATTAAACACTAAACAATAATTAAATGGAACAGTTGTTTTGTTTCAAATTGTTAACATATTAATTGCATACATATTTGAATTTTTTCACATTTTAGGGATATTTAATCAATTATTTGGGCATTTTTCTGTGTATTTTAGAATCTTTTGAATATGTTTTCAGTGCTTTTTGTGTTAGTTTATTTTTTGGGTAATTTTAGTGTATTTTGGCAGGTTATGACAGGTTGTCATTGTAAATAAAAATCTGTTCTTAACGACTTGCCTGGTTAAATAAAGGGTAAAAAAAAATAGATTTCCTTTCTACACATTTTTTGTTTCTTTGTGTATTTTTGCATAGTTTGTGGGAAATTTGAAGACAAAAAACAAAACAAAAAACAGAGTAGTCAACCGACATATTGCGTTTTGTACACTCTACAACGCAAGAGTTTTCTTTTTACGGAACTACTTCCATCTTAAAATACCAGATTAACACAAAACATAGGTTAACATAACAAACATATATAGTTAGAGTAGATTAGATGACTTTATAGTACCCAGAGGTAGATTCGGTTTGCATTCGAGTGAAGACTATTAAACATTTAGGACACACAGCATACAAGTATTTCACACTGAAAATAAATACCAAGTGCATCTTATTAAAAAACATGGTGTTACATATGGTGACAGAGATGAAAAAAAAATACAAATATGTCAAAATATAAATTAAAACAATTTTGCGGTTCAATTCTGCTAACACTTCAGCTACTGTAATGTGTCACCCATCTTACGACAAACCCGTTAAGAACAGATATATTCACTTCTTTCTTGAGACTTTTTGTTCATGCATAATTAACGTGACTGTGGCTCAGTTGGTAGAGTGGGTTGACAATGACTGAAGGATGGGAGGTTTGAATCTTGGCTCTAACTGTCCACATGTGTCCTTGGCCAAGACACTGAACCCTAAATTTCTCCCAGTAGGTCTAGCAGCACCATGCATGGCAGCAGGCACTTACTGGTGTATGAGTGTTGTGTGTGAATGGATGAATGTGACGACTATGTAAATCACTTTGGGGACCTTCATGGTGAAAAAGTACTATTTAAGTGGAGTCCATTTACCATTTAAAAATTTAAACACAATTAATACAGATTAAACATTTGTATTTCATCATGATTAAGAGAAATTAATCCATAGCACCCCTGTGATTAATTGGATTAAAAATTATAATGTTTATAATATAATAAGGACTAAACCTGTTCAGTACCTTTAACAAAAAAGTAAAGTCACTCTACACGGAGTAATATTATTTTGTGCTGTATCCTCACACTGTTTCCTCCTCTCTTTCTTATCTTCGCTTCTGTTTCATTCCAGGCTGAGAGGGTCGTCTCCGTAATATCAGCCAATCCTACAAAGTCTCTGCCTCTGACTCATTTCCTGCTTGACTCTATCACTCCATCCCCTCTTACACCAGCCATCAAATGGAACTTTCCACTACATCCACACTACTGACAAACACCTTTTTCTGTGATAACAGTGTGACTGAATGAACTATTAAAGAAAAAAGAAAAAAACAGAAAGACATCTGTGTATACAGAGCAACTCAGACACTTTGAACACTATGAAATAAAACCAGAATGTGTTAGAGCTGATGGAAAATACATTTCCTTTGAATCCCGACAGTCAGAAACCAACAGATCCAGCCCTATAATATTTTCTTTCTGCTGCGAGAGGTCTTCCCTTTGCCAGCCTGCATTTTAAAAGGAACAGGCGGGTGGTATGACAAATTGTCCAAGAGTGCAAAGCCACATGTGCCACCATCCATCCCTTTACTGTCTTTTTTTCCCTCTCCACATCCCCCTGTCTGTCCTTTCCCATCCCCTTGCCCCTCTCTCCATGGCGAGCTCTGTGTTATGAATTCATCTGCAGATAAAGCAGATCTATCATTCTGTCACGGAGGCAGGGAAGGGAGGTAGACTGTGGAATGCCCTGGCACTGAGAGCAAGGAAGGGCTTTGAGCACAGTACTATGCTTCCTCGCACATTCCCTGCTGCGCTTGCTCTTGCTCTCTGTGGTTCAGTCTGTCTGTCTGTTTTTATGACCCATGCCAATGCCCAAACACCCCCACCTCCCCTATTCATTGCTGTCGTACCTGTACCCACCTAACCCACCCACCCCATACAATCTCCAACCAAGCAGCTCAGAACTGTAATAACACAGTGCCTAGCTTAACAAGAAATCCCTGCAGTTATAAACCAAGTGGAGCTGTGCCTGTGACTGGCTTGACTGACTTCCAGCTCTGGTCTCTGGTTACACTGAATAACACCCTGCGTGCCAATCAGATAGGAGACAAATTACAGGACATGTGCACAACCCAATAGATTGAACTCAAAGATCTAGAGTGACTGTGCCCGGTTGTGCCAAGATACCCAGATTAACTTCACTATGTCTCTGTGTCCAACACATTTACAGTGCATGGAACAACAACAGTCGACTGGAATGCTGCAGCACGTCCATGCATTTTTGTTTTTTTTTGTTTCTGTATGCAAATTTCTATTCTGCACATTCACTCTGAATGCATGTGTAGTCATATTCATGTACCGTATAATATAAAACAGAAACCCCATTGTGCATTCTTGGTTCTCAGCCATGACACAGCTGACCTTCTTTAAACTCTGTTGTCAACTCTCAGCTCCTATATGCTATATGAATGTATATTCACTCCATGTTCTTTATAGATAAAAGCACCGTCTGAGTTATAGAAAGTTTACAGTGTTCACTAAATACTGAAAATGCCCAAGCTCGATTTGACCTATAATCCTCGGCATTAGAATTTATCTATAATGGCCACCTTTTTCTGTCTCTGTGACTTCATTGTGTGTGTTGACCCCATAGATCAAGGGTCTTAAACATCCGGTCCGTTTGCCAAATGTGATTTGCCAAAGGCTTCAGGCCTGTGGGATGAATTTGCAAAGTGCAAGACTGGGACTCATTTTAGTTCAGGTTTCACATCAGTAAAATAATAGCAGAAAATATAATGACTCAATATTTTCTTCTCAGTTTGATATACACACACACACACACACACACATACATATATATATAACACACTAAGCCTATAAATAACGACAACTTCAAAGTTTTTCTCCGTTTTAGTGTAAACAAATATTAAACTATGAAAATATTTACCTTTACAAACTATCCTATAACAATAACATGAACAAATATGAACAACCTGAAATGTCTGAAGAAAATTAAGCACAATTTTAACCGTTTTCTATTTCTGTTACTATGTGATGAGTGTCTTTGTTGAGTTGAATCATAATGCTGGTGTCTAACTACGTCATCCTAAAAATTACACTGATTGGTTGTAGTACCTTCCTATTGCATACAGAGGATTTGAAAGACAACTTTTTAGCCCCACCTCCCCTGATTATGAAGCATTCCCAGACCTATACATGTAATGAATAGGGATAGCACAGCTAGGCTAGGTTTGGATAGTATATAAAAGTAAGTATTTTCATAATTTAATGTTTTTGGTTTTTTTACGTTAAAACAAAAAAAAAAAAATTTTTGGAGTTGTCGTTATTTATAGGTTATTATCTTATTATTTTAATGGTCCAACCCACTGGAGGTCATATTGGGCCAAATGGGGCCCCTAAAAGAAAATGAGTTTGAGACCCCTGCCATAGATTGTATATAATTAGTGGACAGATGTGCTTTTTTTAAATCCCCTGTTGCTTTCTGAACTGTTGTTTTGAAGACATCAGTTTGTGATTTTTTTATATTTTTTTTAAGCCACAGGTGACCATATTTGGAACAACAGCAAATAGAAATGTAAGGGATGACATGAATGTGTTTCTACAACAGTAAACTTCATCTGCCACTGTGTTAATAACCTTAGTCTTGTTGCGTTGTCTGTCAGGAAAACAATGTTTATTAAATAAACCGAAACTCCAAAAGTCCATCTCAGCCTGTCCATAAGAGCAGCAGACGTAACAGCCGTCTGTTCTTCTGACGATGCACTCATTAGACCTTCCAAGTAAAATGGACTCAGAATGTAAAGCAGTTCAGTGTAAGTCTATGGGAGGTGTGACCTTAAACACTACCTCCCAACAGCTGTCAGGGGTATTATAACTTTAAGATACTTCCCCTTGGTTAACCCTCATCTCACCAGTATATTTAACATGTCATCTGATGGACTACTGTGACAAATGATCATAGTTAAATTTAGGTTGAAGTCTATTTCCTCTCAAAACAACATTAGTCTTATAATTTATGACATTTAAAACTAACAGATATGTTTTGGTTCATGAAAGTAACATTTGCTTGTGTATACGTTTGTTTGTTTTGTTTTGTTTTACCATAGATCATGGTATTCTATGTTAATTCAATAAATAATTCCATTCATTTTAACTCCATATTAGAATTAAATGCATTTAACTGAAGTCTCAATAAAATCTGTTATTTCCAAACACTGCAAATTAAAATAGATGGAGAAAACTGAGTAATTAGAAACAATAATGATGATAGAGTTAAGTATCTGTGACGTATGATAAAAAGTATACCTCTGTGGTTTGCCGCTGAGCCAGTTGATAGGATTTGGATTAATGTACATAATACCTGTGCTGGAAAAAGCTCCAAAATACATTTTCTGGAAAACATATTAAGCAAAAACATTGCAATACAGAAATGTAATTTGTAAGAGACGGGGTTGGTCCTCACATACTGTGACTGCTGAAATGAAAAATAACATTACTATCAATTTTATTTTTCGCCCAAAATAAAGTCCTCTTTTTCGCCGCCGTCTACAGAAGATGTTCAATCAGTCATGTACGCATTTGTAGCCACAAATATTCTACGATGAATCCCTTCAAGCATGTTCTTTTTATTATTTATATTAACTTCAGAACTTCTTAACCCGGTCCATTCTATTTCTCTGTCTTTTTCTGTTGTTTGATTTTTTTCTTCCTCCTGTCTCTGAGAGAGGAAGAGAAAGAGAGAGGAGGTGCATAGTGGGAGTATGTTGTCTCAGTGCCAGGGCAAAAATAGACAGTAAATTACAGAGCCTTCTTAGAACACCCCACTGTGCTGCATGACCTCAAAATAACACACTCAGACATACACATACAGACTCACATACAAACATAAGATACACACTGTGCCCTACTTGTATATTTCCCATTCAGCCTGTTGATGCGACGATCACGCAGAAACTTTCGTAATATGCCAACCGACAGTCCTGAAGTTATGTGGCAGTGAAGGAAAGTCTGAGTCTGATTCACAGATGTTAATGCAATTATAGCCTCATCTCAACTTACCAAGCCACACACACACACACACACACACACACACACAGACACACACTCCAACATCCTAAAAAGTATTTATACAGATATGTATTTATCCCCTTGCCACGGTTGAACCTCATGTTACTTCTAATGCCGTTTCCTTCTATCTTACACAAGTGACCCTCGCTTACGTACAGAGCAACCCACACCTGCTACACCTCAACTTCAAGCTTAACCCATAAAGACCCAGTGCTACTTTTGTGCAAGTTTCCAAATACATTTTTCTTTACATTTCAGCTTTAAGTGATTTATCACCATTTATTGTAAAGTTAAGTTGATGGCTATTATATCAAAACAGAGAAAACACAATAAAAAAAGGGGCTTTTTTACAGCAAATATAGCTATAATTCAACATAAAACCACATCTCCATCCACTATCATAAGTCAAACTCCATGGGTTTTACTGGTGAATCAATGTTTTAGATAATGATAGAGTTTCCATGGTAACTACGGAGCCTCTGAATGTCCAAATGGGTCATATCTGATGACCATGAAAAGACAAACTAAATTTTACACCAATTATTTATAGGGTTAATTTTGGCAAACAAAAAATAGGTTAAGTCTGAATTGGTTTTGTACTATTAATATATATATATATATATATATATATATATATATATATATATATATATATATATATATATATATATATATATATATATATATATATATATATATATATATATATATATATATATATATATATATATATATATATATATGATACATTGTTTTTCAACACATATTTATTGTTTGTTTTCCTTGTATACAACAAAGAAGTACAACTTGAACATGGCAGAGAAAAAAAGAAACATGAATAATTAAATAATAATGATATAAAATTAAAAAAAAAAGATCAACAAAGGATTTTTAAATATATTAGAGCATAAAAAGTAAAGACAAACAAAAAGGAAATTACACCTGAATAGAAACAAAAACATTGCATTGTAAATAAAGTCATAGAGATGATATTAAACTGTATGTACATTCCCAAACTAGATGATACTTTTTAATATATTTTTTAAATCTGTGCCTCTGCTTTTTCCTTCTCTTCTATATACAGCATTATTGGATCAACAGGTATTAAATGGTTTAGAGCAGCAGAGGATGTTTGTCAGTGGTGGCTGTTAAGGTCTTTATGGGTTAATATGTCCTGGTATCCCTAAAGTAAAATGTACATCACCCCCAAGACGTGTGTCAACACTACAAGACTTAAAAAAAAAAATAAAACAGGAGACAAGGCAGTGATGAATGAACGACACAGGTGTTTGTCATACTCACCTTGAGTGAGTCAAAACAAGCAATGACTCTGCCGTTTTCCACTTGACAGCTCTTGGCAGGGTGGGCGAACTTGCACTCGCTGTCCGGCCGTGAACACGTTCCTCTCTGGAATTCCCGACAAACCTCCAACGTCAGCCACTTTGTGTCCCGGATCGGTGTCACATTCACCGCCATTTTGAACTAGGCAGAGGGGGTCGACTAAGAGTAACAGATATCCAGCAAATACAGTTATGTGTGCGTCTGTATGTTTCTAATGACACTGGGACCAGTGAGATAGAAGAAGTCAATGACATGGGAAAAAGCCAGTTTTCAGAGGTTTTTGTCCCTGGTGTGTGATTCTCAGCTGAAGCCCTGGAGGCCTGGGACTCATCTACCACCTGACACCCATCCTAAGAGTCTGTTTGTGGCTACAACTGGAGTCCTTCACTGCCCGTCACCCAGGGCCTGGGCTGGTGACGGCCACAGAGGTTGGCTTTGTAATCTGGCCCCCTTGTTTCCTCTCTTGAACTCAAACACACACACACATACACACACACACACACACACACACACACACACTGTTTACCGCCTCTCTCCTCTGCTGGACTGTCAGATGAGACGAATGGCAAAACACGTTATCGATCAAGCTGACCCATGATGAAAAGATGCAAGGCTAGAGGAAGGAAGGTAGGAGGAGGGTGAGAAAAAGGTGAAGGAGAAGACTGTGGCGGAGAGGACAGAAAAAAAAAAAAGACAATCTTCTTCTGCTCGCAGGAGCCGATAAAAGCTGTCTGTCTTCAGTATCAGGCTCTGTGTGGAGACGAGGGGGGAGTGGTTGATTTCCACAGAGGAGGGCTGAGTGGCATGGATGGGGAAAGGTCTGGCTGGCGGGCAGATCAGGAGATGGAAGGAGGGAGGAAGGGAGGTGTCTTAGTGGATGGTTCTGGCAGTCCCAGGGCTCCTGATGTGGCTGGCGACTCCAGCAGACATAGACAGGCACAGAGGCAGAGGCTTCAGCAGAGCCAAACAGCCACAGGGGTCAGCCAAGGAAGGCACTTCACTCTGTGGAGAAGGAGGGAACAGCCGTCAATATATGTGCAATAATAGAATAGAATAATATGTGCAATATACTGATGCAACTGCAATACTATCCACCATGAACTAAGTCACCTCTGTTTTTATATATATATATATATATATATATATATATATATATATATATATATATATATATATATATATTTACCAAGGAGGTTATGTTTTCGCTGGAGTCTGTCTGTGTCAGCAATAAAACAAACAAAAAGTTATGGATGGATTTTGATAGAATTTTTAGGACGTGTTGGAGGTGTCACAAGGAACAAATTATGAGATCCAGAAGAGATCCTAGATTCTGGATCACTTTGAAATTTTAGATTACAGTAAATGAAGAACACATTTCAAAGTGATCCAGAATCCAGGACCAACAAAGAAACTCTAGTGAAAACATAACCTCCTTGGCAGACCTCTCTTCATTCGGAAGGGGGGAGGTCTGCCTTGGTGGAGGTTTGCGCTCTCAGAGTGCTTTTATAGTTTTACATGTAGATACCCTTTTTACACAATAAACCCCACCCCCCTTTGCAAACATTGTATCTGATCTGCCCTATCGCTTATCACTGCGAAAACACATTTTTGGTGACTGTGACCTTTGACCTCCATTCACCAAAATTTAAAGGAATTTATTCTGGACCTTCTTACTTGTTTCCTGAAAATTTCATAGAAATTACTCCAGTAGCTTTTGTGTAAAACTGCTTACAAACAAACAAACAAACAAACAAACAGAGCAACAAACAAACCAACTCAAAAACCCTCTTCCCTTCAGGGGACAGGGTAATAAAGTGAACCTGAACACACACACACACACACACACACATATATATATATATATATATATATATATATATATATATATATATATATATATATACAAACATGCGCAGAGACTACAGACTGAGGCAGACATTGGAATTCACAGACACAGTTTGGTTGGAACATCTTCCCCATTCATCCCTCCCTCACAGTAGCCCTCACACACACTGCCACGCTCTCATCTGGAAAATCAAATCAAACACAATATCGCTAACAGTAAAGCTCACGCTCTCAGGCATAGACAATTTATTTCAAAGGAAGACAGTGAAGAAAAGAAAGAGATCAACAGAGAAAAATGCCCCCTCATGAAGAAAGTCACTTAGTAATAGAAATGTTCCTAATATTAAAAAATACCATTATATGGGCAACAGTACTGATACAAATACTGAGTGAAGAGGAAGTAAGAGGTGTTTGTGAAAGAAAATGATCCAAATAGAAATAACAAAACAGGGGGAAAAAAAACATGAGCAAATTATTAATATCTACAGGTTTTTGTTTTTTTTTTCCAGACCACTGACCACATTCTGAGACACAGGAGGACTGTGTCGTGTATGTAAATACATGTCATTTATTTATTTCAGAAAACACATTGAAGGAAAGCCAAACCTCCAGTGGTGAAGTATGAAAGAGTAAAAAACATGAAAACATGGCAATCACAACTAAAAGAATGTATCATAAAAAATAAATAAAATCTGAAGTTTAAATAGTAAACATTTAAAGTAAAAATTCTTAAAAACAAGAGTAATTAAAATCCATGAAATGAATGATTAAACCTTGATAATGTCTCAGTGGTACTAATTAAGATTCACCTTATGAATGCACGTTAAATGTACCCATAATTTGTCTGGTGAGAAAACATTGTAATGAATATATCAGCAAGTGTTTTAGCGTATCGATTAAAGCCTTATCAACCTGCCAATCGATGGCGAATGTGAAACGGCTAATCGGTTGGCTGTTTGGGTCTTGCATCACTTGGCAGGTGGCCAGGTGAGACAAGAGATCCAGATTAGATGAGAGCACATAGAGAAAACCACAGTATGATCAGATAAAAAGCGAAACATATTTTCTTTTTTTGGTTTTGTTTTTTTTTTTTTTGCACAGCTTCTCACAAACAATTTTTCAACTCTGTGTTCATGTCCTAAAGTTGAAAACCCAGGCTCACAGTATCTTCACTTCTACGTCCCATGTTGTTCATCAGTTCTTAGTCAGTACACACACTCCCACACAGTAACAGATGCAATGTGTTCATGAATATGCAGCTGTGAAGCACTCATAGGATCATCATCAAAGCTCAAGTTTCACTTTAAAAGGACACAGTGTATATTTTGTTTTCTTATACTCCTTTATTTGATGTCTAATTTATTTCATTCAGCTTTTGTTTGAATTAAATACAATCGGTTCATCTGTCCAGTTTACTCCGTTCTTGTTCTAGTTATTGTTAACATCAGAATTATCATCATGGTTGTTATTGTTGGCATTGTTGATGTTTTCTTGTGAGTGTCTTCGTCCTGATAAAACTCACTAATAAAAACAGTGCAATAACAAGAAGAACCTCATATATTTGATGAATTTTCCCATGGCAAAGCAAATTTATTCAACACCAAAAGGCAGTCAGACTACCATTCTGCTGTTAGGATTGTGCTAGGGAAAAGTAGGGGGGTAAATAAAAAAGTTAATTAAATTAATTAAATAAAGGACAATGTCTACAATAGTGTTGCACCGATCGATCGGCAGCTGATCATCGTCAGCCAATATTCCCTAAAAATAGAAATATTATATGCAGATCAAAAAGCCAATCACATAACGTAAATTACTAGCGACCATTTTCAAACTGTCAAACACACTACAGAACAGGTGCATCTAGTCTTGACTGTTTAGGTACTATTTAAAATATAGTTAGTTTATTAATTAACAGTAGAAGTTTGGGACCATTTTAATCTGCATAAGGTAGACAACGGTATGTGCACAGCTAAATAGCATTAGCATCCAAACCGAATGCATCCACACTTCAACGGCACTTTGTCAAAGCGGACGAACTGGTGAGTATTAGCATGTTAGCATGTAGCATCATATGTTGTGATTATTTTTAACAAATGTACCAAGGTAGTGGGCTACATCTGCGTCACATATCCAGGCGTGTGCGCAGATGATCGCACACACAACTCAAAACATTTAACCCTTTAACTGCTGAGACATTATTTCAGGTAAATGTGCTGCTGTGAATGTGTCCTAAAAGCTGCTGAGAGTCTGTGTTTGTGTTTCTTTTCTTCAGGGGTTTAGGTTTACTGTGTTTCAGGGTCAAAACAGGTGGAATAACAGAGAAACGACAAAGACAGTGTAAATTGAAGACACTCGGAATGTCCATCAGTTTAAGATGTTGAACATAGACTGTGAAGTGGAACACATTGAACAACAACTATTTGAGTTTTGGTCCAGCAGGTTTAGTTTTGGGCTCTTAAAAACTCAGTTCAAATGCTTTTGATTCCAAACAACAATTACACAGTCAAAAGTTTACAAATATACAGAGGGGAAAAAGGAAAATCACAACAAAACTGGAAACCATAGTAAAAACAAACAGACAAATCCCAAATGGGTTATTTTTGGTTTCACTTACTGCTTTGTTTTGCTCCATTGTATGTTCAGAATTATGAATATTTAGAATAACTCATACATGTAGAACACTCACCAATGATGCATCAGAAATTAAAGCTTTTTAAAAAATGGAATTCATCTGATTACTCCATTAATCTACAGAATACTGGATTACAAAAACAGTGATAGTTGCAGCCCTAGATAGTTGCATATATATATATATATATATATATATATATATATATATATATATATATATAAATAAAACGAATGAATTACCCTGATTGAAGCTGTTAGAGGTAAGGAAAGCCGTTGCATTAAATATTGATAGAATAGTAATGGAATATGTTTTTTTTTGTGTATATGTTCAAACTCACTGAGTGAGTTTGATTTGTTTGTTGCATATTCGACAAAATATTAACATTGCTTGGTAGGGTTTTTTTTTGGTTTCTGATATATTTTAGATCATTAAACATCTACTGGGTCAAACTGACCCAGGAACATCATTGCTGTTCTTGATAAATGAACATAACTGGTGATTTAATCTTTAAACTACCACCAGCAACCAGAAGTATATACTGATTTAAAATGTCTCATAACTTCTGGATCATTCATCATATTAATGCATTTAAGTAATTCAGGTAAAAGACTTTATCAGCTTTTCAGTAACATCAGATATGACCCATTTGGATGTTAAGAGGCTCCGCAGTAAATGTGGAAACACCATCATTTTCTGCAACATTAATTCACCAATAACACCCATGTAGTGACAAATTACAGTGGTTGTAACCGGTTGTTTTTATGTTCAGTTAATGATACACTTTGCTGAAAAGCTCACTTTTGCTTGAGTTTCCTGTGTATATGACAGGCTTCAACTTTACTCTGAACTGTGACGAACATCTACATGATCAGTAAAGAAAACATAGATAAATAATTACTGGATTTTCACAGACAAATACTGAAGGGAGAGGGTACAGATGGTGATATAGCACTTACAAACAGTTGAATAAAAAGAAAAAATTATGTGGGAAATGAAAAATAATTCTACATCTTTAAGGGTTAGAAGTCCTGATATAAGTTTAAGACACAAGGAAGACTCCTCTGTGCCCAAGCTGCAAAAGGGTTTTGTTTGTTTGTTTGTTTGTTTAATTTTATTTTTCAGAAAATGTATGTGAGAAAGTTAGACCTGCAACAATTAATTAATTAAATGCCAGCAGTTAGAAAATTCAATGTATTAACCACATTTTCATTGAGTGGTTTTTATATATTAAAAAAAAAAGAAAAGATGTGTTAAATAATATTACTACTAAGAAGAAGAAGAATGTGCAAAAAATAAGTGAGGAAAAGATATAAATGTAAAAATGAGCCAAAGTTATTTAGTAAAATGAGTAACTTCAGCTAATCTTTATTTATTTTCCCTTTACTTTTTTGCAAAGTTATTCTATAAACTACATACTTTTGGGTTGAAGACAATGATCTTAGGCTTTAGGAAGCATTTATTCAACATTTTCTGACATTTTATAGATTGAATATGTGATCAACTAATTGAGAAGACAACAAAAAAAATAGCTGTGAATAACAGTCAAAGTCGTGGAAAACGTTTCACGGCCAAATATCAAGTGATGGATCAGGATCAGGATCAGGATCTCACATGTTCAAACCAATGACAGGAAATCATGTAAAACACAAACATGTGCAATTTTTTTTTTCACCACAATTAACAGACGAACATTAGGTGTTGTTTATTATTTTGCGTAATTAAAAGAAACTGAAAGAGATGACAGAAGATGTGACAGGTTCAAAGGAGGCTGTAGCTGTCACAGATGATTTACAACTATACATCATCAAATATCACAGTCTGCCAGTCTGACTGTTCACACTAATCACCTAAAGGATGAGTTTGGTGTTATTTGTAGTCGCTATGCACTGTGGTATGACTGAGACAGAGGAGACGACTAAAAAACAGGTTGTTCAGACGGTAGGGAAAAAAAAAAACTAAGGGGAAGAAATGGGCTGGGTGAGAGAGAAGGGGGAGAAAAATGAAGTAAAAATACTCCCTTGGTCAAACATTGATTGCTTATGTGTCATGCTCTTTCCTCCTATTTGGGCCAGTCACATCTGTGGTGAACTACTTTTTCAGCCCAGAACTGATATTTTGGGCAGAGTGTGTGTGTGTGTGTATGTGTGTGTGTGTGTATGTGGACAAGAGCAAGAGGCCAGGGCAGCCCAGTGTATCTGGCAGGAAGACTGTGGTAAGAAGACGGTGAATTCAGAGAGGGCTACCACGAGCACCGCCTTCAGTCCACAGTGGCAAAATGACTTTTCTGCATCGACTATTCTTATCCTGTTTTGACCTCTCTTCTTGGGCTCAATCCAAATTCACCCTTTATTTGGCCTTCCCCCTCCATTTTGCGTATTCATGTGAAGCGGTAGGGTTGTCCCCAGTGGAGGTGAAGGGCTCCTGGTCCAGCTCCTTTCGTTTGCTTATTTTTGGGTGAAACCATCATTAAAAGAAACTGATCTCTACCTGTAAACCTTTTTCCAGTCTTTTTTTTTGTCTGCACCGTGGCTCTATCTTACACCAGACCATGAAAGGTGTAGATTACTCCCACTACGTTTATAGGGTGACGATGAAAACAGAAGATGCAAAAGTGCAGTCTTGTCTTCAATTTTTCATCCATGTTTAGACTACGATTTTCAGGGGGAAATATATGTTTACATGAAGATGCAACAATGGGTGATATTATAATAATAATGGATTAGATTTATATAGAGCTTTTCAAGGCACCCAAAGTGCTTCACATTAGTGTTCCATTATTCATTCACTCTCACATGCTCCCTCTGGTGGTGGTAAACTACATATGTAGCCGCAGTTACCCTGGGGCAGAATGACAGAAGCATGGCTGCCATTTTGCGCCACCACCCAACATTCATACTCATTCATACACCACAGTGACACTGGAGGCAAGGACTGACTAGGACAGAGCGGGAATCGAACCGCCAACCCTTTGGTTAATTCCATTTGATATGCACGCCAGGCCGGCATAGGTAATTGTACACCCTTCTCTGTTGGGCTATGGTATGTGTTTAAATTCTGTACAAATGCTGAACCTACTGCTGTACGTTTACTGGAGCTGCTGGTGCAGGATCCAGGTAGTCTGACATGTTTGTTGTTTTACAGCCTCAGCACATTGTGTGTGATGTAAAGGTGTATGCGACGTCAACATGTTATTGTGTTTCTTGCTGTTTAGACGGAGACACAACCCGACTTGTCTTAAAAACTCCCCACTCTGGGAGGGGTTTTCAGATTTTTGCGTTTTCAGACCCCAACGGTGCAGTTGCCGTGTTAACAAAAGGCACTTCCAACAAAATATTTTGTCATTTTTAGCAGCAATCATCTTCGTGTAAATGGCCCTTTTTATTTTCCTTAGTCAGAAAATAGTCAGTAATTACAAGGCTGACAATTAATTCTGAATAAACAATAACTCAAACTATGAATTATGAAAGAGCTGCAGCATTTAAAACCTACCACAGTAGCTATGTTACGAATGATTTATTCGGAATAAAATAATTGGGAATAAAAGCTATTTCCTTCGTGTTTCTAGGGCCATGTTAATTCCAAATAAAGGTTTCCATGGAAACGGGTGTATTCTGCTCTAGTTAATTGGTGTTTCAGAGCTGGAGGTACAGAAGGTTCTGATTGGACAGAATGGCCACTTAACGTCTGGATATCTGGAGGTCCATTTCCTGTTTAGCATTTGTTTCAGCTGACAACACGGAAGGGCAGATACTACATGTGATGTTTGTATTTATTTTTCTAATAGTTACAAAACAGCAGCTCGAATGAATCAACAATAAGAATCAACAAACCAATGCGGAATATGTACGCCAGAATGACAGGAATAATGTTAAAGTAGAATTAACTGTTTACACAGAAGAGGAATTATTAAATTCTGAATTAAGAGTGGAATAAACCAGTGCCTTTATTCAGAATTAAGTTGAATTTGGAATGATCATTTTCAACTGGAATTAGGTGTTTACATGGTCATCATGGTACATGGTGTTTACATGGTCATCTGAAAGAGCAATTAACCTTAAACAGGAATAAAAACTCATTTAAACATGGCTAATGACCTTTGACAGATAAACAGCACCACAGTGCTTCAGTTTCAGCATGCATTTTGATGAAAATCTACATAATCAGTAAATTGAATGAAGAAAAATATAATTTTAGTAAAATATCACAAAATCTAGAGGATAATATTTAATAAATGGTGATAAATCATTTAAAACAACAGGATAATAAAATAAACCAAACTCATTTGAGAGCTGGTGCCATTCCCACTGGGTTGTTATGGGTTAAACAGCTGAAGAGCATTTATTTATTTACTGTATAAACTGGGGTCATAGTCTGTACACACTCTATGTCATTGTAGTAATTAGGAAATACCACATCTGTAGTATGTAGTTTAATGAGTACTTTAAAAAGCACATACAATATGAGGAGCTGAGGGCAGAAAAAGGTTAAAAGTTCACCACGTATTTATTACTGTCTCCAAGGTGTTTCAACTTTTAATGTCAAGAATAACCCGAGATCAGTCCTAAAGATAGAAGCCCAACAGTGATATTAATACTTACTAGTTAGTACAAGCGTATAAGCTGATGGGAATGTAATTAGTTTTGCTATTTTGTCATTACCCAACGATGTAACTAATTTAACTCATGATTGCCTGTGCCGTCAAATATTCCTCAGGGAAAAAATGCTTTTCTCTGCCAAATGTCATGACAATTTAGCCAATAGCTAGTAAGACATTTCATTTAAAACCAAAAATGTCATGTCAAATGTCAATCTCATGATGGTGCTAAAAGAAAAAAGAGGTTCATTGGCATCAATGGCTGCCATTTCAAGGAAAGATAAATGTCTGTACCAATTCTCATGGCATATCAGAAATGCAGACAGTACTGTGATAGCAAAAGTCATTCATACTAAGACATAAAATACACACACACACACACACATATTAGGGCTGCAACGATTAGTGGATGTTATCGACAAAAATCAAAATAGTTCACAATGAATTCTATTGTCATACCAAGGTGAGTCAGACTGCGTTTGCTTCAACTGCCCGAAATATTTTCTCTTGAACCTTCTAGGACCTGGTGTCCACATATCTGGACTTCACATTTTTCTGTTGTCTAGACCATAATACCTCATTTTGTTCTACAAGGGCCAAGTGTCCACTTACGAGGACATTATACTGACACCACATGATGTCAGAAGACTATAATACCTTACAGATTAGATTCAAGATGGCTGCCAACACACCCAGAATTTCAGATCAACACTCCTGATAATTCTTCGGTTTTAAACTCACCAAGTCCCAACCACCCCAAAATAGCCAAGAGAAATAAAAAATGGATGCCATGGACGAGTTCAGGTCTTAGGAGGTTAAATGTTATGTTATGTCAGACTGTGTGTGACAAACGTATTTTAAATTAAATTAATGCAGTCTGAAGAACAGAGGCACCATGGACTAGAGCTGGGAACATTTGACCCAACCCCACTGGACCCAGCAGGTTCGGCCATAATTTTTATCATTTGAATCGGGCCTGGACCGGACTCAGGTCGAGATCCATCAGGCCCGGGTCAGTTCGGGTCTGACATTTAAGGCCCATTTCATGTTCAGCCATGGAGCCCCTCCTGTAGGCATGCACACCCTGAACTGTGTCCAAATGGACTTAGATAGATTTTAACATATATATAAATCTGCAGTGTGCTCAATAAAACATGTATTTTTCATTGTACACATCATTCTTGTGTTTATTATCATTTGACACGAAACTTCAGACTAAATTTAAGAAAGGTTCAATAATTATCCCATTATATATATATATATATATATATATATATATATATATATATATATACACATATATATATATATATATATATATATATATACACACACACACACACACACTTCCTGCAGATTGCATTTGTGGCCTTTATGTGTCAAGGCCATGGATATGAACAAAAACAAGAAAGAAAATGTGGATTCAGAGAGAAAACCCACTAAATATCCAGTAACAGCAACAGAAATCTGGCAACATATAAGAGAATGAGCTCCGGTTGCAAAAACTATGAATGGAAAAGGAGCTGGAGCGACTACACAAATTAGACGAGACAAACCTACCCTGGAGTGCTCAAAGCAATACCATGCTAGTTTTCTCCAAAGAGTTATGTTTTCTGATTTTCATACTGCATTAGAAACAGCTATGATAAGATTAGCAGCCATGAGTATTAATACCAAATGATAAATTACAATAAATGAGGCTTCACGCATATATGTATTATTCACTCTAGTGCCGCTAAAACTGCATTATGGTAAAGCTTGAGCCACATTTCCATCAGAATAGGGCAACAAAATAGAAACAGTGAATGGGACTCATTAGACGAGGCTCACATCAAAACAGGGGATTAAAACTATGGGATAAAAAATGTGAGAAATGACTCTGGTGTTGAAGAAATATATAAATAAAGGAGTCATCAATAAGCATCTTAGCATGTGTGAATAATGCATGCAGCCATTTCCCGTAGCCAGAGGCAGGAGATATTATTACACCATCAGATCAACTAGCCAAGGTAATAAGTTGAAGAGAAGAAGGGAGCAAAGAAGGCCGGGGATATTACATGTACCCCAGACCCATAATGCTCTGACAAACACACACACACACACACCTGTGTATACTTATGTTTACCTTTTAACCCCTCATGTGTCTGTGGTGAGCGTTCTAAATATATAAAGTATTCATAAGAATCTAACAGTTTGTTCAATAACAAATATTTGAAAATATGCTGATAGAAGAGACTGTTCATAAACACAGAGAATTTTTCTTTTTACCGTTAGCTGTGTTATCGTAACTTCCCCTTTTCTTTACCCCGCCCCCAAAAGTGGAGTGAAGATGTCAGGCATTTCGTTCAAATGCCTGACATGCTTTCTCTTTTGTGCATTGCTCAT
The DNA here is from genome assembly GCA_020466265.1 of Siphamia tubifer. NCBI lineage: Eukaryota > Metazoa > Chordata > Actinopteri > Kurtiformes > Apogonidae > Siphamia > Siphamia tubifer. The sequence continues at coordinate 36,676,948 of CM035795.1, read as the reverse complement.
ACATCACCAAGGTAGTGCCCTGATATGCAAGATCTGCTTTGCAAACTTTGCAAGTATTTTTTTTTTTTTATTCACCATATACAGACTAAAATGCTTTAGAAGTTTTGGTACCAGTATCAGGCTACTAGTTCTTCAGGTATCAGGCTACTAGTTCTTCAGTCAGTACGTTATCTTTATATTTGAATATTTGAATTATTACCTTACTCTGATTAAGGACTTAAGTGGACTTTCCCAGAAATCAGAGTTTATATGCAGTGGAGACATTCAAATTATTGTGTGAGGTACGTTGGACTCCCAGTCACTAGGTGGTGCTACACGCCCTTTCACATGCTTCTGGTTAGTGCCATAGAAGAAAAACAAATAAACACATTTGAAGATGATGTAGTAGGAAGACAACAACACCAAGAGAAAATATGGACGACAAAGATGCAGCAGCTCAGTATATTTCGTATGTAACATGCATGTTGTCACGCTGTCTTTCTGGTCCTGTCCAGAAGGGGGCGTGTCCAGGCCAGTCTTAATCGAGCTAAGGTTGGGCGAGGTGTACACGCACAGAGAAATTTTATTACAACCGTATTATTTGACTTCTATAACTCCAGTTTGATTCGATTGTACGCAGATTAAGGCGTTTACATGGCTTTGGAAAACTTAAATTTTAACCAGAGTAAGGCAATAATTTGAACTTCTCTAATTGGATGTAAATGTATGGAATATGTTCCACTTCAGAGTTCATGTTCAACATCTGAAATCTCTTATTAATGAACCATGTTAGATTAGATTTTTAGATTATCTTTATTGTCATTTGTCACAGCAGAACGAGACTTGCAGCACAAAATTTCGATGTACAGTCCTCCACAAAAAGCCTGTGCAGCCACGACCACATTACATATGATGCCATCATCAAAAGATTCAGAGGGCCTTATTCAATAAAAACTTGCAAAATTCTGTCTTTTTCTATTATTCCACCCTGTTTTGACCTTAAAACACACATTTAAACAAAACCATTCCAGAAAAGCAACACAAACACACTCTCACAGCAGCTTTTATGACACTGAAACAGACAAATTAACAGCAGACTGTTTGACTGACATAATGTCTCAGGGGTTAAAGGGTTAAAAACACAGTAAAATCCTAGTTAAACATAATGTCTCACTCCAGATCAACTTCAGCTGCTGACATACAAAGCAACGTTTTACTGTAGAGTGTCACCGGGGTTCACGTAACTCCTCGTTTAGAATAAGCCACATGAGCCTGTGCTAATCTCTCTGCTAAAACGGTGCTGCTTGTTTGGCCAAACTCTGGATTATTTCACGGTTATGACAACCATCCGGGGAAAACACACCAATTTAACCGGCTACAACAACACTGCTGCTCACTTGCCGATTATATGGAGTTGATAACATTGTTAGTTTTTTTTTTTTTTTAAAGTTGAGTTAAGAGGATATAAAAAAAAAATAAAAAATAGTGGAGATGAAAATTGTATTCTGATGTTTTTCCTGATGCAGCTGCACCCCATGATTTGTGTGTGTGTGTCTGAGTTAAAAATGGGATATTCTTTTATGGAAAGACTTCTTTTTAATGTGAGCCACATTCAGCATGTGAGAGGGAGTGAGAGGGGAAAAGAAATGAAGAAAAATGTAATGAACAGGAGCCAGAGATGGGAGCCATTTATTCACCTTAAATGACTTCCAGAAATGAAAGAAATAAGTGAAGGTGAAGAAAACCGAGACAGAGAGCATGTTCTTCTGTTTGGTTTCCTATGGCTGACCTTTAAAAAGAAAACAATAGACTGAGAAAGAAAAGAAAAAAGGGTAGTGGTTGAAAGCTTCTGGAAAGTGTGAGGAAATAATTTTCTTGAAAACAAAGTTCCCCAGTGGAGTCACAGTGTAAACTCTGATCTGTTAACATGCCCCAGAGTTGGTGTCGAGCAATCGAAAGGTCTTGTTTATTTAGGCGGCAAGTTGTTCAGACATTCTGCAACTATTACAAATTTCAATAGGCCAGGATCAGATTTTTATGCTGTATCCCACGGGTGTCAACAAAACCAGACTACCAAAGGGTCTCAAATTGGCCTGAAATAGGATTACACTGAAGATATTAACAATCAATTCAGGTTCAGGTTCCACATACAGACCAATGTGGTATCGAGTGGATCATACCAATAAAGTATTATTATAATAACTCAGAAATAATGGCAACTTCAAAATTTATTTTTCTTGATATTAAAAAAAAGGGAATTTGCATGATTTTTTTTACATTTATAAATTATCCTTTTACAAAAAATGTGATTAACCAGTATAAATATGAACAACCTGACATTTCTCAAGAAAAAAGTCTGACTGTATCAATATTGTGCCACTGATCTGTAAATTGTAATGCATACATACAGTAGTGGAGGAAAGTTTTCACTTAAATTATCATCATAGGTAGGTCGGTAGCTTTACCATCTGAGAAAATAACGCGTCTGATCCACAACTAACATCACTGACGTTAAAGGAGCCAATACATGAGGAATTAGGGTATGTAAACTTATGATCAGGGTCATTTGGATAGTTTCTGTTGTATGATTTAAAAAGAGTAAACACATTTATTTGATAATAAATGGCTTCACCAAACAATTACCCATGAGCATTAAGACATTTCAGGATGTTCCTGCCAATTAACTTGATTCCAAGTTAGTTTGTCAATATTTGCATATTTTTTTTAACACTAAATATCAGATAAACCTTTGGAGGTGACATTGTATTTGGACTGTTATTATTTTATCCATTTGAGGTTATATTTGGCTGAATATGCGCCCCTGAACTAAAACGACTTTGACACCCCTGCTCTGTCCCTTGAGGGAGGTTAGGAAATCTAACTGATCAGAATTGGGGATTATATTGGGGTTAGTTGAAATTTAATTACGTGGCATAGGTTTTGCACAGCGGGTCTAGGGTCAGGGGTGTAAGCGGAGCACCTTCGGAAAAGCAAAATGACAAAAAGAAAAAGAAAGATGTGTGGAGGGAGGAAGAGGAGGGGAATTCAGTAATGTGAGAGGTTAAAGGGCGCTGACTGCAGCAGCAAAAAGCAGATGCTGGACGCTTCGTATTACACTGCATCACCGGCTGACCGGGATATCATCTATATACGACCTGAGCTGCCCTTTATACTGATAGGAGCATCAGGACCAAGGGAGGGGAGAATCTGTGAAAGACTAATACAGTGAAGGAGACCACAAGTAGTGACAGACTGAGGGAAGAGGCTAAAGCAAGAGTGATAGGAGGCAAACAGGGGCAATTAGTACAAGTTGTTGACAGACAGAGGCCGGCGTCTGGTGGCGAAGGGGGGAAAAAATAGACCCTGTCAGGTATAAATGAGGATATAGGAGGAAGCTGGAATCAGAGGGAAAAGGGGGCGTGGACCATTTCAAAGCTCTGATGGTGCTTCGGTGTGATACCATCTTGACATTTCCCATCTCTCTTCATTTATCTTCCTCTGATCCCCACCTGTTTGCCTTTTCTTATTCTCTGCATGCACACCAATCTTTCCACTCCTCTCCCCAAATCTCCCGTCTTCCTCGAAAATCTGCTCGCCTTATGCTAAGCTGCGTTCCAGAGTATCATGTGACATAAACAACTTTGTGAACGTGGCTCGTCTTTTAATAGTAGCTGCCCTCGTTTTATTCACCCACTGTCTCGGCCCCCTCTTTCTCTCCTTTATCTAGCCATCTATCTATCTATCTATCTATCTATCTATCTATCTATCTATCTATCTATCTATCTATCTATCTATCTATCTATCTCCTCCCTTGTTCCTTGTTCACACAACACCTTATGCTGCAGTACCATGGTAATGTGCTGCAAGGTCATCATCACCACAGCAACGAGAAAACTGTGTTTAAAGCAAGGACAATGTGGTTAATGGTGTCAGCAATGAAATCATAGTGGTGTTGGGGTGGATCATGTAAAAGGTGTACATCTGTATTTTGTAACATGTCTGAACTGACTGTGTAAACTGTTCCACTGACCCTTAATGAGGCAAAAGATATTTTCTGAGGTACCGCAATGACAAAGCATGTGGCATTTATGATACAGATTATACAAGTGTTGTTGGATTTCACAGCTGGTTAGAGGCAAACAAACCAAAGCAAAGAAAGGGTTTCTATAGATATAATGTACTGTGCACTGTAAAAATACTGTGTACAGTATAGTTAGATTATTTAAATGGACAGGTGCAGTGTTTGTTTACCTGCTTAGGAAGACAGAATCTGTGGAAGCAAATCTCTTTCACAGCTTTTAATTTTAAAATCCATTGAATTTTTAACAATGATATATATATATATATTTTTTTTTTTTTTTTCACTGAAACTTAAAATCAGCATTTTTTTGTCTCTGAATTCAAATATGTTCATAAATTCAGTATATAAAAATTAAAGAGCACAATTTCAGAGGCAAAAAAAAATCTGCCATAATAAATTCAGTTGCAAAAAATTCAGACATTTATAACAAAGCCATCCATTTAAATAACTGAATCTGGCTTCACAGTAAATGCACCTTGAACAGTGTTATGTCTAATAAGAAACCAGTAGTTGACCATCTTCCTGCATCAGAGTCACGTGACTGACCGAACACAACTTGATTAGCTGGCTGTCAGTTCGACTTAGGACACAACCCGATGTCCTGGATGTATGGTCTGAATTTTTTTGCTGCTGGATTATTTTTATTCTAAATTTATAAACTTCATGAAACAGATTCAAATGGTAAATGGCCTGTACTTCTATAGCACATTTTATACACCAGTGGGTGCCCAAAGCACTTTACCATTCTTCACATTCACCCATTCACACACACACTCATACACCAGGAAACGGCTGCTGCCGATACACTGGCACCGACCCTTTTGACCATTGGACGACCCGCTCTACCAACTGAGCCTACTTTTGAACTATATTTACTTCCATATGAACCTTTACAAGACAAAAACATTGTGTTTCGAAATTGAAATACACATAAGGGCCACCAACTAAAGGTTATCCGGATCTGAACAAGTGAACAAACCCCGCCCCCTGCAAACATTTTAGCTGATTTACCCTTTACTCTTATCATTATGAAAACACATTTTTGTTGACTGTGACCTTGGCCTTTGACCTATACTCACCAACATTTAATGGGCTCTATTCTGGCTCACCTTGTAACATTTCTGAAAATTACATGGAAATTGGTCCAGTCGTTTTAGCGTAAAGTTGCTGATTTTCAAAGATCCCAATTAGCCGACACAGAAATGCCAGGCTAGTCTTCCTGAGGTCCTCTAAAGAGTTAAATAAATAAATAAATGGTTTAGGATGCAAAATGACAATATACAGTTAAAACAAAAAAACAATGACATGATCTTTGAATATGGTAAATTCATAGGAAAGTACCTGAATTACATTGAAAAATGTACAACACAGACCGTAGTACTGCACTGTATAACCAATGAAGTTAAGAAAGTAAAATTTAAGAGAAACATATAAGAGAAGTGACCACAAAATTATAGGCCTTTAAGGGTTAAAGAGGCAATAAAAGGCTTCTTTACAATGACCCAAACCAAAATACGTATTTATAGTGTGTATGACCAGTAATTTAACAATCAATTTGCTGTGGTGTAATTCTTGTAAGCTCATATAACCTTTGATAATTACAGCTATTTAACTAAGCAAATGGGGATTTCCACTGACCGACCCTTTTAAAAGTCTTGAAAGACTGGTTATGTAATGCAGCAGAACATCTAATACTCTGTTTACTCAAGCAGAAATATTTGCTCTACTCTGACCTTCAACACAAATGTTAAGTTAGCATGCTGAAATATTAACTATGTAGACACATGCTTTAGCTGCTAACTGGTTGTTATAGTGTACTTAAGCATGAGATGATTTAAAGTCTTTTTCTCAAGAAAATAATGCATATGTCAGTGAAGATTGAGCACAAAACAAAAATTCGGTTCTGCTTTATATTTTCTACAACCTCGATGTACTATATTTGCTTTCTGGCTCCTATTTTCCCCCCCTGCATTCTATGATGGACATTCTAGTGACATTAATGAGCTGAAATACCTTGCCAAAGGGACAACTGTATTAATAAGGCTTACACATGAACCCTGTCAAACAGATGCTCGGACCCACCCAGGCTACCTTGGAGAATTGATCCCACAGTCATCAACCTTAGCACTCGTGTTCCTGAAACAAAACTCCATTACGATGATGTTTCCACAGATTGTACCATCAGGGTAATCTTAGACATTCCATCTCTTAGCTTGCAGCACACACACACACACACACACACACACGAAATAAATAAAAAAATGCCGCCCACTCTTGACCACGCGCACAGTATTAGTACTGACCACAAACCATGAGACAGCAGATCTGCATCATCCACAGAGGATGCACAGCTATAGAGATGAATGGAAGGTCAGTGAGTACATTTATATTCTGGGCACAGCCATATGAATAATATCTATGCATACGCGCTACATCAACTATCTTTCACACGCATTTTCTAGTCCCACGCACACATAAACACTCACAATCTATGACTCCCTCCTTCAGCTGTAAGACAAACAGAGGGGAGGGGAGACAACGAGGGCAGTCAAGTGGCACGTGTGCAAGCTGTCGTCTGCACTGTGATATCAGTGCAAGTGTTTAAACAGCCTGACATGCACATAGAGACAGGAGGTGAGGCGGTTATAGTAGTTATAGACAGTAGATGCCAGCAGGGATACGAGATAATATGTGTTTACATTTATGTATTCATTTGCACATGCTAAAAAGGCAGCAATTACATGCACTGGACATATATGCATAATAAAGTGATGCTTTTTACTCCTATCTTTTCTGCACTTGCTCCTGGCTGTGGTAGTGGCATTATGGTGTAATGCAGCGGCAGCAAGGATGTCATTGAGTTCATGGACATAAACCAACCCACTGCCAGACCAGTCTGCTCCTCTCAGGAATAGCAATGGAGGAGGTGCGGGTATGAGTGTGCCTTTGTCGGTGGAAAGATTTGAAAATGGTCACAATGAAAGACTCGGAGGGACAGAAAGACGGACAAATCGGGTGGAAGCAGACAGTGAGTGATAGAGAGGAAGGAGACATGCCTGGGATATAGATGTAATGGGTTGAAGGAGTGGAGATGGATGAAAAAGTGCTCTGCCCACTTTGATAAAAGCTCCCCTGTGTAAATTTACCAACTCCACATGTGGTATTTTCAGTACAGAGTCTTTATCACACATGAGAAAATGACAAACACACAAATACACCCACTCAAACACAGACAGCAGGTGGTTTTTCCTCTTTGTTCTGACACATATAGGACATATACTGACCAGGACACACAATCAGGCACAGAGAACTGAATAACAGAATGTGTGTGTGTGTGTGTGTGTGTGTGTGTGTGTGTGTGTGTGTGTTTGGGGGGGGGGGGTGCAAGTACTGTAGAGGGAGAGAAGACACAGGTTGCATGGAGATAGACAGTGTGGCGACATACAGCATGTAATGAGATGAAATCAGAGAGCGAAAGGTGTCAGACCGGCTCACCAGTGTGCACAGACAGCGAGATACTATTAAGTACAGCAAGATAAGAATAAATTAGGAAAAACATGGGAAAAATCCTTGCCTAGAGACCGTTCAGGACCAGTAGACATGTTTCCATATAATTGTCAAGCACATGCGAAGCCAACTTTTGAAGTGACACTAAAATAGGCAAATGTAAAGTAGATGCATTTGTAAGTGGATTTGTGAGGTGTCGGTTCCTGGGTAATGTTTTCTTTTTTTTCCCCATGGGTGACACAGGGGAATAATATGCATGAATGCATGTAGCACATATGCACCTGCTGCTAATATGAGCCATTATGTCACACTTTTATAGGTCGCTGACACCGTTTCTTTTCGCTATCATCGCACAAATGGCTCTAACGACTGCGTCTACGTCAAACAAAATAACCAGAATGACCTCAAGCGAGTGTTAAAAAAAAAAACTTTATTTTGCAAATGTACCCTCAGTGTTTTTGAATTTGATACCCTGAAAATGGAGTGTGCTAATGAAAACATGGCTGACAAGACCATTCCTCCGAGTGGTTTTAATTACAGTTGTGTCCTAAAATAGAAAAGAAAAACATCTGATATACCAAAATTGAACGTGGTCTATGTTGTAAGTGATGTGTTGAGTGATGTTATGTGATCAGAGGATATTATTATTTTGACAGTAATTAATGGTAAGATGTGTTATGTCATATGAGGTCAACTAAACTTGCATAAAGGCATCAAACTGGTTCTTTGGAATTCGGTTCTCTCATAGCATACCTCATAAGTCATTCATGTGAGACTTTTTGACAGTTTTTTTTTCCATTACATATTTTGGAGTTACAAATTACAGATTAGACTTTAAGGGAACAATGTTTTTGATAAGGAGTCTTCAAATGAGGCTGAAAAGCTTAAAGTTCGCTTAACACTAGTGATTTATTATTCTGGCATTTTTAGCATTCAGCACTCTGGTATTTTTCATCAAATCAGGAAATACCAAAGGAGTGGATGTTTCCCAAAAGAAAATATCTACAAATAGTTTTCCGAAATGTAGCCACACACTCATGAAATATCTGTAACTTTTCATCAGAGCAACATTTGCCCAAACACTGGATAATCTGTACTCTTCAGCTGTCTATGACCAGTGATTCAGTTTGACACCTTAATCTGTGGAAATCACAGAGGGCTCCCTTCGTGGAGCCAACTGTATTTACTATAGATTACATCTTCCACTAGTGTGCATTAGTCCGGTGACAGCTTTGCAGACTGCAGGGAAAACAGCAATCATACACTATTGACTGACTCACTGTGATTTCGCCACTCGCCAAATGGCCTCGTAGGACTCCCCCAACCATTTGTCTGAGTGGCTGACTGACTGTCTATGAGCTCTGTGATGATTTCTGGGGTGTGGGATTCAAAGTTATCTCCAGTCACGTTCTGCTGCTGTCACCTTGATCAGAGCATCCACCCTATTTCCTTTCTTCTTCATAATTAAATAATGTAAATCAGAATAAGTGTGTTCGTGTCACTACCCCCCCACCCTCAACACACACACAGACACACACACTTCATCTGCATTCCACACGTTACCTCGTGCCTGCTGAGGACAGCAGGGAGATGACATCACTTCTAAAGGACAGATTAGTTAAAAGGGGGGTGGAGGAAAAGAAAAGAGGATGCATTTACTCACTGTTTATTGAAATCAAAACAACATAAAGCAGGTAAAATGAATCCTCTGTCCCTTGCTGTCCATCAGTTCGACTGTTCTAACACTGGGCTGTTTGGTCAGAGTCGTGCGATGTGAAATTCAGTATGTATCTGAGTGCCTCTGCACCCTCGCTGTTCTATACTCTAATGACCTTGTAGATCTGCCTGCTCTGATCTGCAGAGAATCTTTTTCAACCCGGCGAGAGTCACTAACTAGAAGAAAAACACACAGGCATAAAAAAAAAAAAAAAAAAAAAAAAAAAGAAAAACAGAATAAAGCAAAAAGCTGCATAAAGACAGACAGACAGTCAGACAGACACAGAGAAGCTGAGGTGTTGGAATTAATGGATAAAAATGTGGATAGACATGCAGTTACGTTAATCTGTTCGGTTACACCATCGACAAGGAGATAAAATACTCTTGTTACAATTGTTCCACATTCAGATCCAGGCAGATATAAAAACTCAGCCAATCACGACTTTTTCCAGTCTAAAATGAAAGCCAATATTGTTGTCTGTGAAATTTTATATATCTAAAGCTCATTAGTCGCCTGTGTCATCTTTTTTCTTCCCCCTGTGCGACAAAACACTTTATTATCGTCCACAGTTGCTTCAAATGCTGAAATCATATGGAAAAAAAAAATCTCTGAATACAAAATACAAAAGCCAGCGTTGTTAAAATTCAATTTATTCTCAAAATTTAACAAGAAGAGTGTGTCATCTCCTATTTTTTTTATGATATCATTTTCTCTTCAAACATCCCTGCTCTTTATTAACTGCGGCCTTTTAAACACACTCCTTGAGAAAACATGACAGAATTACGGCCCGCCGGCCTCCGGCGTGAATTTAATGGACACAAACCTAACAGTTTGAATATGAAACCAGTTTATATCCGTTTCATTTAATCATGATTTATTTGGCGACTTTGCATTTATGTGTGCTTTTGCGCGTGTGCACTTGAGTGTCAGACTGGTGTACACGGCCTGGGTAACGGGGGAGTTTAATCATTTCCTGAGGGCAGCACCAGTGTAAACACCAGTCGTCTTGTCATTATGGGAAGAGGTGGCGCGTGGGGGTAGGGGGCTGTTCAAAAGTGTGTGTCTTGAGAGTTATGGCTGAATATGTTTTCATTCATTCATCCATAAATGTGGGTGCATATTTAGCTTCATTGTGAGGAGTTGTAGTCACCCAACAGGGATTTCAGTCAAGTCAAGCACATGAGTAACAGAGTACAGTCTGCCAGAAAAAAGCATGGGTGTTAATGTGTGTGTCACTCTGCATATATGTGTGTGTATGTGTGTATGTGTGTGTGTGTGTGTGTGTGTGTGTGTGTGTGTGCTCTGACTATTCATTGGAACATTAAACACTAACATCGCCCATTCTTTTGTCAGCTCAGCTCTTTTCCACATTAAACTGTCCCGCCTTGAACAGCCACACATGACCAGTGAAGCACAGTGGAAATCTGCATATGTATACACACACACACACACACACACACACACTTAAGACACATAGACACACAGATACCCAGAAAGAGATGTACAACTCACTCAGACACACATCACACAGATGGTGATTAAATAAATTAATTAAATAAATAACTAAATAAATTCAAAAGCGACAAATCAAAGCAGAGATTATCAGGAAACAGTCACAAACACCCTTCTGTAAATGAATGAGTAAAAGCAAAGACTTACTGTATCTCTGCAAAGACTCATCTGACTGCTGCTGAGGGGAGAATGGAAAGTGAAAACCTCATGCTTGCTTCGCGGCACTCCTCTCTTTCACTCCCTCCGTCAGTGCCCCCCTCCTTTTTCTTTCTCTTTCTCCCTCCCCTGCCTCTTTTCCTTCCTCCTCCTCTTCCTCCTTCCCTCCCCGTCTGTCCTTCATTCCCTCTCTCTCTTTTCCTCCCTCCTTCCCTCTTGGCAAAGCTCTATTATATTCGGATACACCAGTCTCCATATAAGGCAGCACAGCTAAACATGTCACACATAATTTATCCACAGCAGGCTGCGAGTTCACCTTTCACAGCTCACGCTTGGATCGTATGCAAAAGAGGGAGGAGGAGAGGGAGGGTGAAGCGCGAGGGAACTTAACTCAGACAAACTTCTTCTGTCAACAGCCACGTTCCCACAATTTCACACCGCATGAGTGTGTGCGAGTGCCTCTGCATGCACGTGTGTATGTTAACAAATGCTGACAATCAGACCGTGAAAATGCTACCGGAGTCCAAAATGCAATTCACCTGCACTGTTCCAACTCTCCCACTGTACAATTCGTCCTCCCTGTGTCTCTACCATCTGTACCTGCAGGCAATAAATCTTATACATATATGCTGTTTGTGTGATCTGTCCACCTGCGCACACACACACACACACACACACACACACAATCCCCCTTTTCTCCCTCCCCTATGCCTGCTTTATCTATGCTACTACCTTTATAAAACATGACTGACAGGAACAAAGGAAAGGAGGATTCAAACTGCCACGCCAGAAAAATTAAAAGTGGATTAAACAGACAGGGAAGTTAAAAAAAAAAAAAAAAAAAAGTGAAATAATTTTACTCTGTGCTTGAAAGTGGGAGATGCGAGAAGTGCAAGTGCGAGAAGGGTGAGATAAAAATAATATGTCAACAAACAAGACGCCATACAGAGTGGTGTCTGGTTTGCGAGGAAAAAAAAAAAAAAAAAAAGACGCGATTCCCTCTGATGATGTGTCAGGTTTTGCACAATCGATGGCTTTAAAAATACATGCCTGCTGACCTCTGTTCTGCCTCCTCTGCTTCCCCTGGCCGAGATTTTCATATCACAGCCTTGATATTGCACTTGAAAGAAAGAAATACACCAATGCGAGATAGTGGCTGCAGTGAAGAGAATGAAAAGGAATTGCAGACAATGGAGAGAAAAGAGAGAGATTGAGAATAGTAATAGCTGCACTTGAGTAGCAGTGTTAGCTGGTAGCTTTTCTCCTCCCTCCTCCACAACCTCAGTCCACTCACAGGACAGCAAGAGTCACAGCTCTGTTGCCATGGTGTCTAACTCCATCAAACACTACGTCAGGTGCATGTGTGTGTCTATGAGAGCATGTGAGAGTATGTGATGTGTGTGTGTGTGTGTGTGTGTGTGTGTGTGTGTGTGTGTGTGTGTGTGTGTGTGTGTGTGTGTGTGTGTGTGTGTGTATGTGTGTGTGTGTATGTGTCAGGTGGGTGTTACCAAATGACTCAGAGCCACACCATTGACTTGTGGCTGCAATATATCAGTGTGTTTGGAATTTATCACTGTATTGGTGTGTGTGTGTGTGTGTGTGTGTGTGTGTATGTGTGCGCACATAGGAGTGCAAGGGAAAGGTGTTGATTGAGAAGCAGCCTGCAGCCTGCCCTCTAAAGCACCTATGATGGATCTCTGCGCTGTTCTAAGTCTTAATGTTTATCTTGAGCTTCTATAAATATTTATTAATTTGTTCGTAGAGTCAGAGCAACACGCTGCAGACGCCAGTAATATGGAATTTCTATTTTACAGTTGGCAGGTCACTGTCCTGTGACCAAAAAAGGTCCTGTTGTTGTCTTCTAAAATCACAGCATCCAAGTATGTGCATGTGACACGGCTGTCTATACAGTAGTGCGTACATCTGACAACATCTGACAGCACAATTCTCTGAAAAGGTTAATGTTTTCAATGAGTCTGTGTTAACCTGAATAAAGAAAGACTTATTATCCCACGCACTCACACATGTCAGCGACAGATATAGTGTCTTGCTCATTGACACTTAAGAAGGTCAGCTGCTCTCCCACACGTGTCATTGTACTGACTGATATGCACGGATTGCAAGATGCATAGTAGTGAATTACTTTGAGCAAAATGTAGTTGCTATAAAAAGTAAGTGCCAGCAAAGTGGCGCCTGTCAGTGTTACACTATAAAGGCGTACGCCGTGTTTTTAAGAAAGATTAAAGCGGGTGCATTCAAAGCACAGTATGTAGTGTCTGTCACCAGAGGTCTCAATCAAAGCAAAAACAAAAGATGTAATTTGATGACATTGTAAAGTATCGTGGGATCATGGGAGTTGTTGTTTTCACTGTCACTGATGTGATTCAGGTAGAAATCATGATTACAGAATCAGCATTACATACATTAATGGTATATATATTCACAGTAGATCATTTTATTCTTATAAAATAGCTACAAATAATACCAGTTAAGGTTTTGTTTAATGTTAACATTAAATAAGATAGTAAATAGACAATTAGCTTCTGTACATGGCTTGCATAGCCCACTGGTCACACATTATAGTTAGACATCAATAAAGTAGCTCTTCTGGATTGAGTCACAAAATGGTGTGTAGATCATTAAGATAATTATCCTGCATGACCGGAGTACCGCTGTATTTATTTAACTACTTATACTGGAATTGTACTTACATGTTACCTCATGAAAGGTGTAAAATGCACATTAAATCAGGCCATTGCACCGAGTAAAATTATATATATTCCTGACTATAAGCATTTTAGGAAATGCAAGGCAATATGTTACATATGATAATAGTATGTAAATGTTATACATTCTACTTTAGCATAAATGTTAATGTTGTAACTAGTCAATGTGTAGATCATATTCTCTTTTCTCATCTTTTAATTTACCTGATATATTTATATAGTCATTGTAGATTTTTTAAATGGAAATTTCCATAATGCATCTCCCTCTGAGACATCTTGGAATAGAAATGCAAAGTAGCATAAAAGGGAAACACTTCAGACAACAATAGGTACCGCAGAAGTACGCATTTGAGAGAATATCCTTTCTATCAGTGACAATGTGCTTCCAATCTCAAGTAGAGTGAGACACAGTGATGTAGAAACAAGGCACAGTGAAAGGTTTTCGACTTGCAGATAATTGCTGCAACTGCAGATAATTTAATGCACACTAAGGTTCCTGCTCACTGCTCTGCTGATGTCTGTGTACTGAGGAGAGAACGAAAAGGGCTTCTGAGACACTGCTTTCTAACACAACCCAATGTCCATGACATCGCAGTTCGTCATGCTCATATGAAAACAAGGCCATAGAACCATGAACATGTGTCTTTTATATTCAGAGTCATTATGAATGAGAATGAGAAATATATTTGGAAAAAAAAAAATTCTAATAATAGAGACAAGTTCAAGTTGGTTGAAAAGGTTTGGGTCCATATTGGACTTGTTCTGTGCTGCCAAGCAAAGTCAGAGTTGGACCAAATGTAACCGAAATCTACTGAGAACATTACAAATCTTACCAAATGGAAAATCCAGCTGAGAGAAACCTGGAGAGTGTCTGAGAGGTGCAGGTCTTTGTTCAACTGTTGAGTATCTGAAGTGAAATCATTAAATGGATCATCTTCAAACAACAGCAGCTATTTCAATCTTTTAAAATAGCAAGGTCTTGGAGAGCTAAAGTGTCCTTTTTCTTCACTCTGAACAGCTTTGTCTGCTCTTACCAACATATTCTGGGGCTCTATAATGTGACTTCACCAAACAACACTGGAAAATGTGGGAATCTGTCAACACAGAGCTGTATAACAGACCCGCAGTGGAATATCTGAAAGACCATTGTTCAAAATGTTCCTAAACTTTGAAACTTGCTGCTGAAACAGCTTCAGTAGGACCAGTGTTTTTAAAGCCCTGCTAGATTTACTCTCAGAATTTGCATAGATTGGATTAAAAATCAGCAGCATTTTTTTCCCATTAAGACACATCCTTCTGCTTCGTTCTACTTAGTTTCCAGGTGAATTACGATCACTTTTCGAAACGACTATATGTAACAATATATATGTAGACGTGCAGTTTTATCAGGTGCTTGAGTCTCCAGGACACCACAGCTGAATTATTACTGAGCAGAGGGAGAGATAGATGCTGCTATCGCACAGGCATCTAATGGACAGACCATGAAAGAGGATGTTTAATGAAGGGAACAATGATGAAAAAGAGAAGTTTCTCCATTTTGATTTTGTCAGGTAGATTTCTGCAGGGCAGAGCAGATAGAAGCACTGCCCTGTTGGAGCTAAACTGAGACAAACTGAATATTCAACAGATATTTTTGTTTGATCTGCATTATGGCTTTTGTGCATTTCATTTTCCAACCCGCAAAGCTCATCCCATTCAATTGTACTGTGTTTAGCACAAAACAGCCTCCAACGATACAAGATGCACCACTTCTTTGAGGTGTTACTGTGGTAAAAGTTTGATAATAACTGGGGCAAGTATTTAAAACAATACAGTGACGTTAAGAGTTAATGAAATTTCCATTTTGAATTAAATTTACAAATGAGTAAATCATTTCATTCCCTTATGTTGACCCAACAATGTTTCTCCACATATTGAAAACATGACTTTATGATGCAGTCCCTGGGTGGAGGACTGAAATTTCCCATTTGAGTTCAGGGGTAATAAAGTTTAAGAGTCCCTGCCCTAAACTGCTGCAATCGCGCTTTCCAGTCTGTGTCTCTGGCGCAATAGATACAGGCTCAGTGGCCGTTAAACCACAAACTGACCCATAATGGAGGAGACACACTTTTACCCGCCAATCAGCTCACACCAGAGTCACTTCAAATAGCACAGATGGAAAAAAAAAAAAGAAAACACATTTATTTTAGTTTTTTTTGCTAATCTACTGGACTGCATAAACTAAATGAACTGTATGCATATCTAGGAAAACTTTTCAAAGTGTATTATTCCTAAAAATGTTTCATTACATTTCATTATAAAAAAAAAATCTAAAAGTTTTGGTCACCAAATAAAAGTCTATGGTTTATGAATTATTATATCAAGATGCTTTTTAACCTACAGTATAGATTGGACAATTTGATATGAGGACTAGTCTCACCTTACTGGATGCTATTGATTTTATATGTTTTAACTGCTCATTATTGTATTGTTCAGTATTAGTCACATTATTTACATGATATGTGACAATAAGTCAAGAAATTTCTGTAAATTTCAGTGGCATCAGTGAGATGTGCCTAGAAGTCCAGTGTCTATACCAGCATGCAAAACCTTCCCAGTGTATAGTCAAATCAGTTGCAGTTGTCTAGAATCAGCAAGAAGGAAAAACTGTGCCAACTGCACTAGAGCCCAGTGTCATAGCAGGAAACTAATAGAGACTTGACATGCATACAATAGCAAACACTAGCAACAGGCAGGGAAGTTGTCGGAATCATAACATGTCAAATATTAATGACATCCTGCTGTCTGTACAAAGCTACTCTCTGCTGCTTTGGAGAGGCAGTGACAGACATAAACTGTCCTTTAAAGCCAGTATCTGTCCACTCAGATGCACAAACGCTGCCTTACCTGCCCGGTTGCCTGTGTTTCTCTTGCACTCGGTCTGGGTGTATGAGAGAGTGTGTGCTCACACACAGTCCCTCCGAACAGGAACTGATGAATCTGCACGACTTCAGCCCTGCAGCATGCAGTGCATTATGGGGTTTCAGTCTCTCTCCCTCTCTCTCTCACTGCTGTGTCTGTCTCTCTCTTCCTCTCTCTGTTGGCACAGTGTTAGAGGGGGATGTCCTCGCCTCCTGTCTGGAGAGAGGAGGGTGAACTCACACGCGCTGTGTCCACACACACATTATGCAGAATGCCTCATGATGACGACTGCCGCGGCTCTGGTTGCTGTGGCAACAGCCTCTCTCTCCTTCCCCCCCATTACTCCTGTAGCTCTTTAGACACAGTCTCTCTCTCTCTCTCTCTCTCTCTCCCTCTCTCTCTCTCAGTGTGTTGTGTTTAAATAGTGAAATAGGGTGGAAAAAATGTTTTACAAACTATATTCATCTTTTTATTTAACACTGACTTTAGGTTTGACCTACCCAGATAACAACAAATGAGGACACACTCATATGGTCATGTGACCACTAACTGTTGCTTCTATGCTTAATGAAAACCACAGAAAGATATATGTACATGCACATACAACTGTGTGTGTTGTTTATCGGAGTTCATGTGCGTGGGCTGATGTGGTGCATGGTTGTTCCTCGAAGTGGACTGTAGTTCCTGTTTGTGGTTTCAGTCTTTCTCTCCACTGCTACTGCCAGTGAGGCCTGCAACCCTTTGATAACGGACATTTCAGCCACATTACCAACAAAGGAAGTGCAGCTGAATTGACTCATGGGTCACATGAGTACATGCATACAGCCGGACACTTAGTGAAAATGATTTCACTTGTCTCATTATTCCATTTTGTAAAGGTTGGATATAATTATCATTTTGCAATTGGATTCCGAGAAGCAATTGTCAAACTCAATAAAATAAAAAGAATAGAGAAGTTGACAGGCAGGTAGCTGAAGAAGAGAGAGATGGAGGGATAGAAAAACAGACAGAAGAGGAGGGAGTCTGAGGTTGAGGAAGATAAGGAGACGAAACCTCCTCTCTGCCGTCTCCCATGGCGACAGAGTGGGTGGAAGGCCGTGGCTGTCCTTCAGGCCCTGTAAATCAGCAGCTCACAGCTGAGACCTACAGTGAAACCAGTGCACTGCTAACAATCTGTCAACATCTTGCCTTTCTGTTTTTGGTCTTTCTGCAGCTGTCTTCTGATTTTCCTTCACTATGTCCGTCCCTCATCGTGCCTCCAATCCTACCTGACCCAACATGGCACCATGCCTATCACATGTCCATATTTATAACCACATTAGTGCTACTGCCATTCCACACAAGTTTGAAATAATCTTAATGGACAGACCAGTTACAAACAAAATACATTTCCCACAGTGCTATTCTCTGTCTTCCAGTAGCCATGGGAACAGGTGGAAACTGGGAACATTGAGCACTGGTAGTTCAAATTATTGTGTTGAAAATCTGATTTTGTGACTGACTTAAGTGAAAGAAGGAGAGGGGGCAAAGTGTAATCGTGTGGGAGGCAACAGGTGGTGGGGAGTTGGAATATGTCAAGATGTGCATTTGCTTGTTTATCCACAAAACAAATAATTTGACATTACTCTTTAAATGCTGAATAATAGTCCATCATCAGACTGGACAATAGCCAAAGAAAATAAAAAATGCCCAACATGCACATATCTGAGCTATTATTTCTGAACACTTGTGTACTTCAAGTAATGAAGGGTCCTTGAGTTTGCCGGACACTGAATAACCTGCTCAAATTCAAAAGCCGGGGTGATTAGCCTGCTCTTTGGGAGTAATAGCAACAGCAGGTGTCCACAGGCTCCATGTGCCACATCTATTCATTAGAGACATTAACACTAACCACTGGGCACATATACACACAGACTCAGTGCTCATTGGAACTATTCATTAACAACATTGCAGCTCCCCTTAAGCTTAATGACCATTGATTAGGCTTATGCATAATGATGGTGGTGGAACTGCTGGTGTAATTATTACCCTCAGACTTATTTCAGATACAGTATGTCGATCACTTTCCTATATTTTGCTGTGTACATGGTACATTAGCACTGATTAACTCTTGGGATATTTGTTTAAAGTCCTAGTATCAGAGAAGGGACTATTGTTGATTGGGCTGCAGTTCAAAATATCTGAGATTACATTCGTGCAATTTTTTGGGTCTCAGATATGCACATAAGAACCCTAAAATGTATAAAAGTTGAAATACTGTCTGTTATTTTCTCGTGCTTGAGGCAAAATATGTCTAAAGTATCAGTTTGTTGATGTAAATGCAGCACTGCATCACAAATATTTGAGAAGTTAAACAGCATCGCATGCAATCCCCTTCATAAAGAGAGGAATCCTGGGAGATGCATCAGTGTAATACAGAAAGGCTTGAGTTCCAGTAGCTGGTGGCAAGTTGAACAAGGTTTTCAAATGTGCATCTGACAGCTAAGTAATATTTACCCATTTATTTTTAAACACATCTTCCCTCATTGGGAAGTGAGAAACAAAGTGAGGATGGGTGAGGGGCTCGATGTCTGTCTCTGTTACAATCAGAATATTCTCACAACGAGAAACACACATCAAACAGAATGAGTAAAATCAAGACCAAAACACTTTTTTCCATATTCCTTTCCACACAGACTGTCAACAGTCCTCAGATATTTTAATTTAGACCTAAGTCTGTGGTTGCTGCTATGTCAAACTGAAGTAAGCCACCTTTGTTCCTCTAAAGATGTCTTTGCCTATAACACTGCTCTAAAAAAAATAATTACAATAGAAAGTATCTGCTTCAGACATTAAATGTGTTAAATCATACATACTTTAATATGATGAATCAGAAAAAAAATGTGTGACAAAAGTGCTGGTTAGCTCACGTTTTTAACCCTTGTATTATGTTAAGGGTCAATTTGACACATTTCAGTTTTTGAGTTGAAGTACAAGTTATCCTTTATTTTTCTTCATGAAATTTTGTGACTTTTCTTCATCTAATGTCATGAACTTGTGTGTAAATCTGGACACTTTGATATGTAGTGCAGTGTCTGTGCAGTGTTTGTATACAAAGATGATGTTAGAGGTCATTTTGACCCAGACACTTTAATGTGGGTAAATAGCTGCTCAGATCTAAAATAAACATGTCTCTTTGATGTGCTTTGTTTTGATTGTCTTATTATTTGTATGTTGATTTCCTTTGAAGAGCCATTCAGACCCAGGTGTGTAGAGTAGGAACTCTCTCTCCCTTGTCCTTGTCAGTTTTCTCATGTCATCTCTTTGACAAACACTAAAAATGAACTCCAAAAAGTTTATTCTTGAAGAGGTTTTATTGCAGATTTTGAACTGTGACAGTGATGCAGAGACAGAGGACAATGTTATTGATGAACCAGATTGTCAATTTTCCTATGATGAGGGTGAATCAAAAAAGTGTTTGTGAAGATAAAAGTTTGATGAAATTGTTCTTAAATTTAGTTTGGGAATTTAAAAAAAATGTATTGTATATTTTTTAAAAGTTTATATAATCTAAAATAAAGTTATTATTGGGTTTAACCTTTTTGGTGTTGTTTTCTTACTGTTTTGAGTGTATTTAAAGGGAATGGGTCAAAATGTCTCGCAACATAATCAATATGAATTTTTTTTTCAATATAATACAAGGGTTAATATATATGATGGTGTGTTATTACACATATATACTGGCTTATGTACATGTATACAATGGATTAATAAATATTCCACTAAAAAGAACCTGTAAAGTGAATGGACAGTGTTTTTAAGTAGATCTGGTAGATCTGACACCAATATTCCTTTTGACTAAAACCTATTCTCTTGTTAATTCTAAGAATTTTACATTTTGACCCAAACTTAATTGTGGAAACTTGAGCCAACCAGCATTTAAGAATTGTGTTTTCTTTATCAGTAACACATGTCTGGTAAAATTTCATTAGTTTTATTCTGGAAGCATTTTACTTGTAGACCAGTGTCATGGCCATGGTTCTCAGCCGGAAAAGGGTAGAGTGCCCTCTCCGGGTCAGGGGGGGAAGGTCCTGCCTCAGGTGGGGGAGTTTAAGTACCTCGGGATCTTATTCATGAGTGACAGAAGTATGGAGCGGTAGGTCGACAGGCGGATTGGGGCGGCACCCACAGTAATGCGGGTGCTAAACTGATCTGCTGTGGTGAAGAAGGAGCTAAGCCAGCCAGAAGGCGAAGCTCTGGATTTACCGGTCAATCTATGTTCTGACCCTCACCTATGGTCATGAGCTGCTTGGTCATGATCGAACGAATGAGATCACAGGTACAAGCAGCCGAAATTACTTTCCTTCACAGGGTGGCCAGGCTCAGCATTAGAAATAGAGTGAGGGTCCATCTGGGAGGAGACCTTGAGGCCAACCCAGGACACGCTCTCTCGGCTGGCCTGGGAATGCCTTGGGATTCCCCTGGAGGAGCTGGCTGGGGTGAGGGAAATCTGGGCTTTTTTGCTGGGGATGCTGCCCCCATGACCCAGACCCAGATAAGCAGTAGACGATGACGGCCAGTGTAATCAGAGGGACAGTATTATCAAGATGTGTAATTCTACCTAATCTATAAACCAAACAAATAATTTTGAGCTTTAAATGAGATGACTACAAAACTACATGTAGTTTGTGCTAAGGCTAGATATGTAACTGACAGCCCAAATATTCAATTGAAAGAAAGAAGTGTTGGCGGCTCAGTGACTTTCACAACACCAGTATAATACTAAAAGCAGCTTTTTTGTAAGGGATGGAAGCAAAGAGAATCAACTCCTTTTGGAGTTTGACTAGTCTTTGATTCATATATATATAGATGCTAGTAACAGCTGGGAGTAGAAGACAACTTCAGGAATTTAATACAGCACAGAAATGACTTGAAGAAATGTCCTTGAACTGACCAACAAAACAGACATCGCATCCATAGTGATTACATGAATATAAAATTGCTGCCAGTGATGTGTATGTAGTATAAGCATTGCTGAGTTCCTAGAGGTCCTTCAACCAAATCTCTTTACCAAATCTGATTATCCTCTGCCTGTCAGTTTGACAACCAGGTCAGCATTTCTGCCCCTGACTGCCTCCCACAGACAAATCCTACATTGTTGGGACAATAACGTGAATTGTTGGACAGTGTATGGAAGACAATTCCTTGTTAACTCCACTCAGAATGGTGCAATATAGCTGCAACCTTGTCTGTTTGAAGCAGTGTCTTACAGTGGAGTGCTGAATACAACATATAGTGTGCATTTGCAGCCAAACTATAGTAATGTACATCAGTTCAGTCAGTTACCTACTGATGCAGCAAAAAGTAACGGAGTCTGGACATGAGGATAGAGTACTGCATAATCATTCTAATGAAATAATTATATGAGTAGACCATTTTCAGGAGGTCAGGCTCTGTATGTAGGAGAGATGTTGACTTCTCTGATAACAGGTTACCCTGCAGTTTGATCCAAATACCTGACCCTGCCTGGAGGAGAGCAGTATTACCAAAAAATAAAGCAGACAGATGCAGTGTGAACCCACAGACACATTCATGCATACACATGAAAGGGGGTGGGAGTTAACAAACCTCCACAGATTGCTCTTGGTAACTTAGTGTTGGTAAATATTCATAAGGATGGCTTCTAGACTCATAGCAACTAGAAGAAAGATGTGTAAATGTGTGAGACTGGAAGATACAGGAGAAAATTAATATTGGAGCACACATTGGCGAAAGAGAACAGATGCCAAGACACGGGGACAGAAGGGCTAAGAATAAGAGAGGAAAAACACTTTTTTTAAATTATGCTAATAGAGACATAGATGGCCTTGAAATGTCCCATGGGTAGTTAAAGCACGTCACTAATGCAAAAACATTATAGAATGTACTTTATGTTATGATCGATAGCTGATCAGGGATGCATGAGCAGAACTATCAGCAAATGTTATGTAATATAAGAGGATCACTAACTCCATGTACTAATAAGGCTCGGTTTAAATGATGTGACATAGTGAAACAGATTCCTTGAGCGTGTGACCCATGCTTACATTGGTGAAGCCTCAGAAATCTGACTGGGAATATCAAACTGTTACTTTTGTTGCAGCAGAAAAATCCTAAACAACACCTGCAGCAACCCCCAGGCATTATGAAACCTAGATTGTCTGTTTGATTGGACAAACAAATGTCTCGTGAAATTATATTACTATTGGTGAGTCCCCAATACATGCTGTGCATGTTTCAAAGTCCACGTTATTCAACAGATGAGATGCTTGGTATTAAATGATTTAGAGCCGTTCTTGAATTCTTATTTTATAATTCAAAGTTGAAATGTCTTTCCCTGAAGGCACACGCTGTTCTTCACCATCTGGTTGAATTGTAGATGAGCAATTCACAGAGCAGATCAACCCAGAAGGAAGGCTACAAGGAAGGCCCAGTGGACGTGGCGACCATGTCATGTCTGAACAACATAAGATCCTTTGGCTTTCTTCTATGCGTTCTTTTGCAGTAGTCACATCTGCAATAAAGCTGCCCACAGCTTGGCCTTCTCAGAAACACGTTATGGTTCCTGTAAAGAAACAAGACACTGAACAACTGAAATTCTGTACCACTGTCAGTGTTCAATACTCCCATTGTTTGATGGTGTACCTTATTTTAAGTAAGATTCTCATCCTTTTGTATTGATCCAAAGCCTACGGTAGCAAGGCAGGCACTGCAAACCATGTCTGTTACACTATACACTGATGACTGAGCTCAATATCACTCATTTTCATGAAGTTGTCCACAAAGATGACACTTCTAAAGGTCAGAGCGGTACAACAAAATGTTTTTTTGACACATTCTCATTTCAGTTTGCTGTGCTCATATGTCACCCAATACTTACGGTGCAAGTGTTTTAGGACAAGTGAGATGGATCAGCCTCCTGCTTATGTCTAAAATGTAAAGAAAAGAAAAGGAGTAATCAAGACATATCTGTCTTCTTTAGCTAAAAATAATTCTGTTTCTAAGAGGTGCTGGCCAGCTTAATAGGCTAATTAACTCAAATCCCATGAGTACTCTAACAGTCTAATGAAATTAAAAAACAGCTCACACAACACTTTGCATTAGAGCCACACTCTTCCTATTTTTGTTACTGTGCAATACATTGCATGAATAGCCCTAAAATCTCTTTTTCTGTAAAATACATGTACTGATGCTGAAATCTCTGTCACGCACATATTCTCCGACGCAATGATTTTTCACTTTTCACGCCCTTTACCCCTTTCCTTTGAGACAGTAATCCCCAGATGCAGCACTAATAGCATTAGCCGAGCATATCCAATCCCCTTAGTACCCTGACAGGGAGCGCAGAGCTCAGACCTACAATGAGACAGACACAGTGGGACTACACTACCCATACTGCTCCAGGAAATCCATGCATGTTACGAATCAACATGAAAAACAAAGACACAATATAGATTGGAAAAAGCACATTTTAACCAATTTTTTTTTCTCCTATAGATTACCTATACTTTCTTTTCATATTGAAACAAAGGCAGCAGAAAATCCAACTAACTAACTCAATCCTGGGTATCACATGACCATCATTTTGATCCTATTCTGCAACGTAGTTTGTGTCACTTTGGTAATTTCATTTAAATTGCCCATCTTGGTGAGCATCAAACTGAACTGTTTCTCAACCCAATCTTTTTTTTTTATCCCTATGGGTTCAATTTGATAAGCTTGATTTAACCATAAGAAACATAATAACCCCCTGCCAGTTATTGTGCCATATAACATATTCAATAACATGGGATACATCTACATATGTTGCGGAGGAGTAAACATCTTGAAACAATGTTAACATAATATTTCAGATTGAAATTCACAACAGCCTTCTGATGTGTTTGGAGTTTGCTGCAATGTTCCTGAATTATTCATTTAGACACAGGGCAGACAACCAGTTGTTGTTTGCTTATTCAAAATCCAATGTACATGATAGATAGATAGATAGATAGATAGATAGATAGATAGATAGATAGATAGATAGATAGATAGATAGATAGATAGATAGATAGATAGATAGATAGATAGATAGATAGATAGATAGATAGATAGATAGATAGATAGATAGATAGATAGATAGATAGATAGATAGATAGATAGATAGATAGATAGATAGATAGATAGATAGATAGATAGATAGATAGATAGATAGATAGATAGATAGATAGATAGATAGATAGATAGATAGATAGATAGATAGATAGATAGATAGATAGATAGATAGATAGATAGATAGATAGATAGATAGATAGATAGATAGATAGATAGATAGATAGATAGATAGATAGATAGATAGATAGATAGATAGATAGATAGATAGATAGATAGATAGATAGATAGATAGATAGATAGATAGATAGATAGATAGATAGATAGATAGATAGATAGATAGATAGATAGATAGATAGATAGATAGATAGATAGATAGATAGATAGATAGATAGATAGATAGATAGATAGATAGATAGATAGATAGATAGATAGATAGATAGATAGATAGATAGATAGATAGATAGATAGATAGATAGATAGATAGATAGATAGATAGATAGATAGATAGATAGATAGATAGATAGATAGATAGATAGATAGATAGATAGATAGATAGATAGATAGATAGATAGATAGATAGATAGATAGATAGATAGATAGATAGATAGATAGATAGATAGATAGATAGATAGATAGATAGATAGATAGATAGATAGATAGATAGATAGATAGATAGATAGATAGATAGATAGATAGATAGATAGATAGATAGATAGATAGATAGATAGATAGATAGATAGATAGATAGATAGATAGATAGATAGATAGATAGATAGATAGATAGATAGATAGATAGATAGATAGATAGATAGATAGATAGATAGATAGATAGATAGATAGATAGATAGATAGATAGATAGATAGATAGATAGATAGATAGATAGATAGATAGATAGATAGATAGATAGATAGATAGATAGATAGATAGATAGATAGATAGATAGATAGATAGATAGATAGATAGATAGATAGATAGATAGATAGATAGATAGATAGATAGATAGATAGATAGATAGATAGATAGATAGATAGATAGATAGATAGATAGATAGATAGATAGATAGATAGATAGATAGATAGATAGATAGATAGATAGATAGATAGATAGATAGATAGATAGATAGATAGATAGATAGATAGATAGATAGATAGATAGATAGATAGATAGATAGATAGATAGATAGATAGATAGATAGATAGATAGATAGATAGATAGATAGATAGATAGATAGATAGATAGATAGATAGATAGATAGATAGATAGATAGATAGATAGATAGATAGATAGATAGATAGATAGATAGATAGATAGATAGATAGATAGATAGATAGATAGATATAGTCTAAGTGTTTGGAAATGAGCTTTGACTGTACAGTGAGGATGTGATTAGACCAGGCATGGGCAAACCATTCCCAAAGGGCTGGTGTGGCTGCAGGTTTTTGTTCCAACCAAGCAGCAGTAGCACACCAGACTGGATTCAATTAATCAATTGATCTCAGTTTTCAGAGTTGATTGGTCAAACTGTGAACTCTTGGTTGGTTGGAACAAAAACCTGCAGCCACACCGGCCCTTTGTGGAATAGTTTGCCCATGCCTGTTCTAATCACATCCTCACTGTACAGTCAAAGCTCATTTCCAAACACAGCCTTCTAAGGCAGAGTAAACCAGGCCAACCAGCAGCAGTCTTCCTCCTCCTTCCTCCCATCCCCTGTTATCCTGCCTGTCAACCACTCTTCTTGTTGACTCCAGCTCCATCGCTCAGTCTTCACCCATTGCTCATAGTGAGTCACTGACTTGAAAACAAGGTGCAGTCTGTGACGACATCAGCTTATAAGTAATCATTCTACTATGCGGAGTAATTTTTTTTTCTTTTTGTTTCCCCCCCAAGTGCACAAAAAAGAGGGGGAAATGATATCGATACAATGAGAAAAGTAGGAAACTGCAAAAAGGAGTCCAGGAAAGGAAGACAACAAAGGTCTAAGAATGAGCTGTAACCTAATGAGTCTAGATGAAAGCTGACTCTGAGATAACTCAATTCTTTGCTCTGCTAGTCACAGTCCTTCGCTTAATGATGTTTGCTTCAGACTCCCGATGCCATAGCCAACACTGGATTGCTTTTTTTGGTCATATGTGTTCTTGTACGTGTCGACCCTCTTTAACTCATGCATGTGTAGAATGTTGAACTTGGCCCACGCCGCGTACAAGATGACATCACCCACGCTGTGAGGCAGACATCCGTTTAAGACGTGTTTACAGTGCTTAAACCACCAGCATGCCTCGAGTCTTGTTCGTATAAACACAGAATCTGGATGACCATGTGCACACTTGTATGTCTACGCAGTGTTTACAGAGGGCAGATAAAGAAATATAACCAGAGGGGGGAGGTAAGTCTGTAATCTGCGGGGCTGTGGTTAAATACAGAACAGGAGAGTAGCAGCATAAGGCTGGGGAGGTCCTGGGGAGGTCTTTAGAAAAGGTATAGGAGATTTTAAGGGGCAGGGTGTAGTGTGTAGTGAGTACACAGAGGTGAGATGGAGGCTTGATTCCTATGTAAGAATGTTGTAAAGCTGTTTGTAGAGTCAGCAGGCCAATGAAAAAGCTTAAGGTTTGGAGCTCTGCCAAAGCAGTGATGGGGGGGTAAAAAAAAAAAAAAAAAAAAAAAAAACAGGAAATGGGAATAAAAACAATGCAATCCATGAAGAGAAATCTCAAGCATGCTACAGTATCCACCAGAGGAGGGTTTTACATTCTCGGGTACAATACAGTCTCCAGTTAATGAAATCGAGGAAGCTCGCTTTAGAATTGGATCAAAGCCTTTCCTGCTCTGCTGCACCATTTCTACCTTTTCCATTTCTACTGCAGTCTGCATCCATCCTCTTTGTTTCCTACTGCCTATCTGCAGCACATCTGTTTCACACATCACCGTGGCTCCTGAACAGATTTCTATACCCATCTATCTGAGCCAGGTGTGTGCGTCTGTGGAAGGCAAAGGGGAAAAAGCACATAAATGAATATAAATGACAGAAATGATTCCTCTTTCTGCACATTTGGGGTTAAATAACTGCAGTGAATAAGCCTATTCTAATGAAAAGGTATCTAAAGTTGAGGGAATAAAATAAATAAATCACATTATACATAGCAATAAAACGAGAAAGGAGAAAGTCTCAGTTTCTCAAGCTTTTTGTCAGATACAGATCGATTCACGGCGATTGGGTTGATATTTAAAGGTTTAAGGTCTCAGCTAGAAACAAGCCTCAGGATATGTGGACTGCTCCCCAGCCAAGTATATGTGAAATAGAGGTCGCAGAAGTTAATTCTGGAGTCAGGGTTTAGAGAGAAAAAGCTAATTTGACAGCAGATGTAAAAAGAAATGTGAAGGAGAGGTACTGGGAGGAGTAAGAAGTGCAAGTAAAATCCTACGGCGTGGGATGCATTATAGCAGATGATCTACGTTAAACAATGTGCAAAATTACTGTTTAAAGAGATATTAAGATAGTCAGATACTGGAACAGTTCTGTGAAATGCAAAGCAAATGATGGAATGTGGCAAAGGGACAGAAAATAATCTGCTCTGCTTCAATTTAGATTTATCTCCATCTGAGTAAAAATCCAATTTAGATTCCCTCCTTGACCACACACCCATGCAGACTCCCTTTCGCAGAGCAACATAACCCAAGGACAGTGAGTCAGCCAGCCAATATGAGTCTAATCTAATCTGTGGTGCTGAAATCTGAGATGCCACGAGACAAGCAAAAAAAAACAAAACAAAACTGTGATGTCACTGTGGGTGCAACCTTCGGCCTGTCTACCTGCTGAGTGAGGCAGCGAGAAAGGGGACAGGATAGACTGTTTCGCTCACTCTAACACTGACATTTTTCCTTGTCTGGGTGCAGCAGAGCATAAAGTTGAGACATTAGTATTATGTCACTCATGATTGCCACCTGGAGACGAGTGAACAGAGAGTGTCTGACCAATGATGACCGAGGGAAAAGTGAGGAGAGAAATATGAAAAGGCACAATGTCTGAGAATGAAAAAACTCACTTGTGTTTGGATGAGACCGAGTATCAGAAGGACTGATATCAGCTCCTAGAGGACACTGTTTCAGCCACATTTTTCGTAAGGGATAAAAACGTTTCTTCATAAAATCCAAATCTAAATGTTGGTTCCACAGTGTTGTGGAACTGAGCTTGACTATTTCACTCTTTAAATTTATGTTTCAGCACTCTGACATTTTAGCAGTCAAAGCAGTTTTGCAACATAAAAATAACCCTATATACTGTACCACAACTCAAAGTTGTCTGTAAGCAACATATCAATAGATAGAAATGTATAATAGATGGGGATATATGCAACTGTATTGACTCAACAATATAAACACAGCTTCACTTTATAAATAACAGCATGCAAACTGTACTATTGATATTGGGCAATGGGATTTCTTCAATGTTTTTTTATAAAGAGCATTTCAGCATTAAAAATATTGGACTAGCAAGTTTATTTACCGCCATTACAGACATTACAATCTGATGTGACTAAAAGTGATTTGTTCGCCCACTTTAACCTGCAGGAGTTTATGAAATGTGTTTGCTGCAGTTAAAGAAATAAATGCATATCAACAAAAATGTTTTTAAGTCATGATTTTAAAGTAATCATTGTTATTCCTGAGACAATAATGTCAATCATAACATTTGAGATATTTATTTTATATTATTTCGTGTGAAATAATATGAGACAAACCGGACTATGGGGTTTACTCGTGCTCGTCATCTGAATCCGCTTTATCCTCACTAGGGTCGCGGGGGTCACTGGGGGCCTATCAGTGTTTGGACATGCACTGATAGGTTAATTGGTTAATCTAAATTACCCATAGGTGTGAATGTGAGAGTGTTTGTTTGTCTATATATGTTCAGCCCTGAGATAAACTGGAGACTCATACAGGGTGTACCCCGCCTTCACCCATTGTAGCTGGATTAGGCCCCCAGTGAACGCTGTGACCCTAGTGAGGATAAAGTGGGTTCAGATGATGAGACGAGACAAGAGTTTTTCAGTTTTGTTTGAACTGTGGTCTTGCATTGCATTATGGCCAACGGGTTGTATTTGCTACAATGAATTTTGTGTCATTAAAGGATTTCTGTAGATCTTTTGACATATCCAGTTCAATGGACAGTAGTGGAAAAAACTTTTTTAGATGCCCTTAAAATTGTATGCAGTCTCCGACTTTATCATGAAATATTTGTGGGGGAAAAAAGTTGCGTTTCAGAAGATGTGTTCATACAAAAAAAAAAACACTAAAGTAAATTCTTTAGAGTTTCAACATGTGTCCTGCATGTGTTTCAAGGTGCATTTTCTTGCTGCTGAAACATCCAGTTTTGATCTCAATGGAACAGTTGACATGCAGAAGGGAAAATGGAACCAGAATTCTTAATACAATGCAGTAAGTTTTTGAACAGCCAATGCATTTGTAATATATTACATTAAGAATCCTTCTGCAGTCACTGAACTCTACCAAGTACTGTACCGTTGTCCAGACCCACATGCTCCCTTCTGCATGTGCACTGCTCTATGAAGGTCAAAACTGGATGATTCAGTAGATCAGTGGTTCCCAACCCTGGTCCTCAGGTACCACTATCCTGCATGTTTTAGATGTATCCCTCTACCAACACATCTGATTCAAATGATCAGCCTGTCATCAAGCTCTGCAGGAGCTTGATAATGACCGTCAGGTGTGTTGGAAGACGGAAACATCTAAAACATGCAGGCTAGTGGTACTTGAGGACCAGGGTTGGGAACCACTGCAGTAGATCATAAAACACACCCAGAATATGATATGTTGAAATTGTCAAGAATTTAGTTTTGTTATTTGTTGTTCTTATTAATAACAAAAAATACATTTGCTAGTGTTTGTCTGATGCAGCCACACATTCTGAAATACAAAAATATATTTTATTCATTTTATTCCATGATAATGTTTGAGATAATGTAAAAAACAAGAATAAGGGTCTTCCAATAACTTTGTTGTAATTTGATTCATTCCCTTTTTTTTCATTTTTAACAGGATTTTTTTGTGCCGAAATTAAAATATCACATAATTTTGTCTCCGATTTCAACTATGATATGTTGACTAAAAAAAAATTCAGCTGCGAAAATTCTAGATCACATATCTGGGACAAGGAATCAATTCTATCATAATCTGAACCGACAGCCAGCCAATCAAGTTGTGTTTAGTCGGTCATGTGACGCCGATGTAGGAAGACGATCAACTACTAGTTTCCCGCTAGACATAACAATGTCAATGGTGCGTGTACGTATTTAAATAACCATATCTGACTCAAGTTTCAACTGATTTACAGACAGATTGCTTTATTATAAACATCAGATTTTTTTTGCAGCCGCATTCAAGCATTTGAATTTTTTGCAGCTGAATTATTTGTGTTCAAAATTTAGGAACAGTTGAATTCAGAGCCAAAAAAAATCTGATATTTAATTTCAGTGCAAAACAAACATTTCAGCTGCTTAATTTTGGTGCAAAAAAAAAATTCAGTGTTAAAAATTCAGTGGCTTTTAAAATTAAAAATCTGATGAAACAGATTTGCTTCCATATTCCACATCTACCATTCTCCAGCACCGCCCTGCCAGAACCTCATGCCAGCTTGTGTAAAACTGTCTAGATCCACCGCTGATGCTTGGTGGGTTCTAGGGAATTCAGTTGGGACTATAAATGTGTCTGAGGCCAGCACCCAGAGTGGCTTTCAGTATTTACATTAGAAATCTCTCTGTATGAGAATGTTTCCAAAGCACATCGCCGACACTGAAACTCAGCGGCTCGGTCTCTCTGGTCCTTTGAGCACCTCCAAATATGATCTCTCCCAATTTCCTGTCTTTATTTTCTTAAAGACAAGCAGACTGAAACAAATTCCTGTGGGTATGTTATTTAGGAGAACAGTTGACCACTTGGACAATGGTTGGCAACTGAGTCTTTTCCTTTGGTGCCAATACACACAAACCAGGAAGTCAAAAAGGACCCACAGAGAAAAGTCATCATTCTCCACCCTTGAGACTACGGCCCTGATATAGAGAGCCGTGTATCATCGCAGAGATCAAAGGGTTTCTTTAGGTTATCTTTTTTTTGTCAACTCATCTATCCATTTGAAGATCCATCTCCTGCTGAATGCGCTGTTTTTCCTCTGACTTCATATCGCAAACTCTCTTTTCTTTAGTGTGAAGACAGATTTCAGTGACGTCCCCCTTGGTGCTATGAGACTTGCCGGTCTCTTGACACCATGTGACACCAATTAGGAGGCAGCAGATATGACAAGCCATTGGTCCAAACGCTGTAACTGACACAAAAAAAACCTCCCTAGCCGTGTATCTTTGTGTCTGATATCATAGTGAGAAGTGAGGGACCAAAACGGAGCCAAGTCAAGAGAATTACAGTGATGAGGAGGGGGAGGAAAGACTAACCCTGACAGGAAGTGGGAAAAAAAAGAGAAGAAAGACAGGGAGTTAAGTTGCAGCTAAAAGGCAGCGAAGAAAGGCTGATGTCACTATTGCAAAGGGAAGTTTTCTCTCGTCAGCCCACACTTGACTGTCAGGTGACAGAGCTGCCAATTCAGGGCAGCACAAAGTGAGTGACAGGAGCGCTGATGTTCTGTGTGCGTACTTGGAAATGTGAGATATAAAGGGTAGCAATGTACAGAGCAGTAAAAACCCCACTGTGCTTACAAGACCCTCAATGACTTCACTAACCCTGCTTACCCATTACAAATCGTGTTTAACACAATATAACCTGTTTCACAGCTCCCAGGTTCCCCAGCAGCAGCGGTATGATGTCATCAAGCTAAGACACAGAACAGGAGGGCCATTATTTTCTGCTCGGTGTGGTAATGTTCACATCTGTAAAAACCTGGTGATGCTGGTAATGAAACAAGAGAAGACTTTGAAAAGGCCCTGCGGTGTGCGTCTGAGTGTGAGTGTGTGTATGTGCGCAGAGGCTGGGAAAACAATTTCTCTATAGAAAACATTTGATTGCCATCTGCTGAAACGGATGACAGTGCTTCACGTGAACTCAGTCTGACGAGGACGCAGGAGGAAAATCACACACAGATGTTACTGGTAGGAGTGCACCTCTGTGTCACAGCTGCCAATTTAATGCGGGAAATAAGTTTCGTAGCTTGTGAAAAATCCACAAAAGCTCATTTAAGCTACTGTGCATGGAGATTAAAACCAGTCAGCTTTATACTGATATTTCGACCAGTTCAGTGTATGAACAGTGATGTATATGACACACTACATGGATGAAAAAGCCGCTTTTATGGCCAGAAGCACAACATCAAAGCATAGATCTTGTAAGAGTGCCACGCTCGAATCTGAACATGTCTACAGCTTGACATTAGTCGTGCTCCAGTGACCTTGAGAGCCAGCTATCACAAGCTGACGTGAAAACATGGCAGGGTTAGATATTAGCCCCCACTGAGGCCAGGAAGTCTTACCTCTGCAAAGTGTTTAGTGACTAGCGTGGCTATTAGCTGACGGTTAGCTGACCTGACGGTGGTTTTGAATTTATTCGTCCCAGTAGACAGCAGAGGCAATCATATCAGTAACGCTGAGAAAGCCTGACACAGCATACACCAGCAGCGTGTGTAAAACAAGCCCACGAAGCTACTGCAAAATGAAAAAGATCCATCCAGGGTCAAAGAAAAACAAAAGATCCGTAAAAGACACTCAAGGGTCGTTAAGGTGCTTCCAAAGAGACATTTCCTTCATTTTTTTTTTCTCAAAACCAACAGCCTGATGAGACTTAGAGCAGTTTTGCCAGTTGTAATCACTGCACGTCTCTGCAGTTCTGACAGTCAGTTAACCAGCAAAGACTCAGTGCCACTTTTGTCACAGTTTCCAAATTATTTTTTCTCTATATTGA
Organism: Siphamia tubifer; assembly: GCA_020466265.1. NCBI lineage: Eukaryota > Metazoa > Chordata > Actinopteri > Kurtiformes > Apogonidae > Siphamia > Siphamia tubifer. Next base: position 36,643,340 of record CM035795.1, on the reverse strand, counting down.
AAATTTCCCAAGAGATTTATTACCATTTCTTTAAAAATAATCCTGTCTATTTTGCATTTTTCCAGTGAAAATCTGGTATTTTTTGCTATAATACTAATCATATACACGTTTCTAAAAGTATTGAGTAATGCTGAAGGTTACTATATCAAAAACTGAAAAAAAAAAAAAGAAAAAGTGACTTTTTAGTAAAAATATACCACTGGCTGAGCATAAAACAAGTGTCTCCATCCACAGTCATTTATCACATTCCATGGGTTTTACTGATTAATCAATGCTATAGAAGATGATGGCGTTTCCATGTTCATGATGGAGCCTCTGAACATCCAAATGGGTCATATATGATAACTGTGAAAAGATAATGAACTGCATTTAGCACCAGTTATTGACATGTATTGATAGGATTAGTGGATCAACTGGTATTAAACATTTTATATAAGTAAAGGTTTTGGTTGATGGTGGCTGTTTGGGCCTTTATGGGCTAATGTAGTGTTAGATCAAAAGCAAAAAGACTCATCAAATCACACCAAATCAAGGAGGTGAACACCCCCACTTATACACATTATAGCATATTTATCCAAACACTCGTGATTTATTTGGAGTAAAGCTAAAGGGATCAAATATATTCCAAATTACTTCTGCATGCTATAGTCTGACAATTACTTCTGTTGTGTTGGGTTTTACTTCTTTCCCCAGTAGCCCCAAACAGAGGGAGGAGGGGGACTTAATTTGACAGTGTTTCTGACACAGACAGAAAAAAAAGAAGTTTGAAGCCAACTGCTTCTCTCACTGAAGTAAATCTGTAATTTGGCCAAAAAAGGAACTGCTAGCTGCATGATTTTCACAGCTAATGATCATGTTGCAGTGAAACAGGGTGGCCACGCATATTTGACACATCAAAACAAATACTTTTGGATGGGCCGTTTAGTGAAACCATTTTTTAAAGCCGTTTGTATAACCAGTAACTCTATCACTGATACGGAATGAATAGAGCAGGTGAAGCTTGCAATTGAACCTCTGTCTGAGTGAGTGAAGTTTGACCGCTGCTCTTAACGATCACTCGAACCATTACTGAAACAACCTGAGACTCAAGCCTTATATTGGAATTAAAGAAGTATGGACACAAGAACAGCCCCTTCTGCATGAAAAGATGCTTTCAACATTTCACTGCTGTCCTCTAACTACATCTCTTGGGGTGCACACTTCAACATGTGCACATTCTACATCAGGATTTGATCCAATTAACTCTCTGTCAGATATGAACTGTGTTGATAATTAGAACAGAGTTGTAGTGATAAAGCTCTAAGTGTGTCACCTTCCAGAACTGGGACAGTGTAAGCTACAGGGTCCAATGGAACACTTTCTCACAGTAACGCACACACCTCACTCACACACTTTAACATGACAGGCTTAAAATACACCCATATGATAGGTAGGTCAATGTGTTTACTCTTAATTTCTCGGCCAGATTGATATTTGCTAATGCCTTCAGATTGCTCAGTCTCTGTCTTTCTGTGTTTGTGTGTGTGTGGGGGGGGGGGGGTGTCTCGCTACATTTGGGACAAATTACGGGGAGGAAGAGGGAGGAATGAGAACAAGTGAAATCCGCAGACACAGTCCATCACTTTTTCATTTCTTCATTTAGCACAGGGACGCCAGCATGCATTCCCGCACACACGTACAAAAGTTATGAGGCCACAATGACATGATTGGCACAGCTCCACCATCTACTAATCACTCCTCTGTTATTACTCTTCTGTCTCAGTGTTTCTCATACTTTCTCTAATATTTAATTTTTTTTTTTTTTCATCACACTGCCAACAGTTCGGGCCCGGCCGCCTTTATTGCCTTCCATCCATTTGATTCATTCATAACTCTTTATTTTCTAATCATTTAATCTTTTCTTTTTTCAGACATCAATGTAATTTCCTCAGTTACAAGTAGACACTTGTAGAGCACGAACCTAATATCAGAGCTATGGAATAACACTGCCCTCTATAGGAATATTTGGTAATTACATCATGATTGTTTGTTTAAATGCACTGCAGAAATTTCATTTAGAGGCAGTTTGTATCACTTCTCATTGTTGATTTGACTTGAGGATTTTTAGCCAGATACTGTAGTAGTATTTTAACAGATTTTTTTGTAATATTTGCACAAAACAGAGATGACACGGGTAAAATAAAATCCCTGTTACCTGCTCAGAACTTCAGAAAATACTGAACCTGAAGACAAACAGGAGTGATAACCTTAGAAAGTGATAAACTTTATTATGTAAGTGAGAGTATTTGGTCTTATGCAGTAAAAGCAACAAGATGACTTTCAACACAAATCTTTTTTCAAATTTGTAAAACCCCAGTAATAGCCTAATTTTGGCTAATCCATTAGTCTTTCCACATTTACTCATGTAAATGACTTCAGTCTCTGCAAACAACTTTGAAGATGACTCCATCACAAGCAGTCCCTTTGTTTACATACCAAACTGATATATCCCACTGGCCATTTTGAAAAATTTGTCAGGAAGTGCGATGTGAAAATGGGAATTCCACACAGTGACAGCGGCAACAAATACGGAGATGAAAATGTCTGTTACTGGGTGACAAAAAATGGAAGGAATTATTGCGTATGTCAACTGTCCTCTTATAATATGTGGTGTATGCTCCTGGAAAACAGTACACTTTCAGAATATGTCATTGTGTAGGTTTATTATACAAGCCTGATAAGCATATAATGCACTGTATGATAAACCTACAGATGGCATACACTGGTCCCTCTGTTATGTTCTAAAAGTAACCCACAATAAGTGAAATACTCCAATAAGTGGTTCTCAAATCCGGTCCTCATGGCCCATGTCCCGCATGTTTTAGATATTTCCATCACTTCCATCACACCATTACATCATTATCAGGTTTCTGAAGAGATGCACCAAGCGCTGATCATTAACTGAACCAGGTATGATAGAACAGGGAAATATCTAAAACATGCAGGACACTAGGCCATGAGGACCGGATTTGAGAACCACTGCTCTAAGTAGTCAGCTTTATTTATTTATTTATTTGTTTGTTTGTTTAATTTTACAACTATTCTGTGTTGTAAATCTGTAAAACTCATCAACACAAACTTTATACACTTTTCTCACACAGACGTTAAGGTTTTGTCACATTTATCTCTTGTTTAAAAGTTGGAAATATAAATTATTACGAACTTAATATTGGTACGGCAGCTGTATGCTAGATATCGTTCGCTATGGGTTAGTATTAAGCTAGGGTTCAGGGGTCAAAGGTTAGGGCATGCGCAGTTCACTGCCGTACCTCTACCCCAGTTTTGGAGTACGGCTGCCGTATCAATATATCCTGTGCCAAAATTATTCATAGTGACTCACGGGTTGTTGGTATCCAGCGTCGGTTTTTTTTCCCTGCAGTCATAGATCCACAAAGCTAAAGCAGACTCCATCTTCGCCATTGTCCTGTTGCAGACAGTTTTAGCCCTTTTGCATCCTTGTTCAAACGTATCACTGCTGTCAGTCCTTATGCTATTTTCTCCTTTATGTAACGAACCGATGATTAATATCTTCCATAATGGCGCCTACAGGCGCCTAACTTCTTGTTTTCTTCAGCATGTTCACAACCCCCAACTTCTTCTACCGTGGTTAGCATCACCTCTGCCTTTTGGGTGTCTTTGATCGCACGTGCTTCTGTAGGTGTTGGACGTTTCGTTGACATTGTGACTTTTGTGGAAGAAAACTGTCAAACATACATTACTTCACAGTCACACCTGCTAAAAAGCGATTATTTATATACATGTATCAAAACTGAACACAATGTAGGAGACAGCACGAAGGAGAGTGATTGACAATGATCTACAGCCCCTAAGCCAATCAGGACGTAGAACATAAGGTGCATTCAATTGCACACAAAAAAATCTGCGAAATAGTTGACCGTTTTTAAATGTGTTATAGATATACTGTACTCCCGCTAGTTTAATGCAATTAAAATTCGCAAACACTAACCCACCAACAGAGGTGGGAAGTAACTAAGTATAAGTACTTTGTTACTGTACTTAAGTAGATTTCAGGTATCTGTACTTTACTGTACTACTATTTTTCTAGCAACTTTTTAACTTTTACTCCTGACTTTTTTTTTTTTTTTTTTTTTTTTACAGATATTTGTACTTTATACTCCTTACATTCTCAGAATAGGCTTGTTAATTTTCAGACTAAACAGATGTGACACTTTGAAAAATACGCCTCCTTAGAGGGAGAATTAGTAGAAGAGTGAAGGAACACAGGCTACAATCAGAAATTGAGGCCTGCGTTCATGGCAAAAAATTTTGTGTAACTTTTTAGTTTTGTGCTTAATTAAAAGTAAACTGAAATTGGTGAATTAATACTTCTGCTGTTATGAGTTTTTTTTTTTTACACCAGTAGCTTTACTTATATATATATATATGTATATATATAAAGTGTATATAAGCATTATGTTGGCATCACTTGGCTCACTATACACAGCTGATTAGATTAGATAAGATTCAACTGTACTGTTATTGCCCATATACAAATACAGAACAATGGAATGCACTTATTAGAATTACTTTACTGACCCCAAGGGGAAATTGCATTAAAATAAAAGAGTACTAAAAAATGAGATACGTTTAGAGTTGTTTAATTTTTTCACATGTAATCAGGAAATAAGCATTTAAAAAAAAAAAAAAAACTGAAGTTGTGGCTTAAGTGCGCACCCCCCCCACCCCACCCCTGCTCGTGTGCATATGAAAAATATATTGTGATTCCTGAGCTTGTGATTGTGCAGGCACAGATGTAAACTTTACTTGACTTTCTCAGTTTTGTTCCGTTCAGACTCCACTATATCTCAGAGGTAAACATTGTACCATCTTTTCTATTAGATTTATCTGACAGCTTTATTTACTTTTCAGATTAGAATTTTAATACCTCCATCCTCAAGGAAAACCTCATATCTTCAGTGTTGACTTGAATTTCTTTAATGAACTCAAGGATCAAGTGTGGAGGAAATTCTGCTACTTCTTAAAGTTACAATCTCATAGGTTTTCAATTTGATAGGTGGTAATGTCACTGTTTATCATTAAATGGGTTGTAACTATGGATACCTTATGATCCACTGTTACTGTTATACTGTGTAAAAGTCCTGGTATTAAGAATTTAATGGCAGTCTGTGGTACCATTCCATGAAAACATCACCAGTGAACAATAGGGACACACTCTACCTTTGTGTGTTTGGTGGGTTGTAATGAGTTGCTCTTGATAAATAAAATCAGCAGAAGTGTGATGGGTTAACTTCAAGCAACTTTACAGAATCAGAAAGACATACTGAGGTAAATACATGTGAAAGAGAAGAAGATTCAATAATTATAATCAAGTGATTCCAAAGATTTTGTGTGAAATATGTGAACAATAACTGCCTAAATACAAACGTACATATACTTTTCATTTCAGGTATTTTGTAAATTAACTGCAATATATACTTATTATAATTAAGATAAATTGCCATGACATTTCAACCTGTAAAATGTATTGTCACAGATAAAAGTAGAGGGTTCATTAGAATTAGAGAATCAAATAAATGTGTGGATTTAACATGATACTAATGCCACAAACCTATGATGACATTATTACCCTGCCCCCATTCAAAGTGGAGTAGTATTGTTTGTCCATTTGTCTGATTGTCAACAACTTTGTGCAAAATTTACTTGACCAATTTCTATGACACTTTCAGGAAAGGTGCAAGGTGGTCCAGAATAGATCTCATTAAATTTTGGTGAATATAGGTCAAAGGTCAAGGTAACGTAAAATGTGTTTTTACAATGATCAGAGGTAAAGAAAATCAGGAATTTCATTTTCATTCCTGGATACTCAGTTTTATATATAGCTTCTTTTCAGTCTCACGGTCTGCATTGACATCACAACCTTGAAGTACAAATTCTTAAGGTCAAAGGTCACAATAAAGGTCAAAATTGTTTTTTGGATATAACTTTTGAACTATTCATCTTACAGACTTCCATTGAGCATCAAAAACCTGGTCTTTCAGTTCTGTGTGTATAGATTTTGACCTATGACGCAAGAGGTTGGAGGTCACTAGGTCAATACCTAACAAACTAAAATGGACTATAATTTTATTTTATTTTTTTAAAAAAAACAGTTGCGAGAGAGAGACTTAGTTACTCTTAGATGGGATGGGACAACCTGGCATGGGCGTCAGTGACACATTTTGAGAAGGAGATGTCCATTAAGAGCTAAAATGTTTACATTTACCACTCGTTTTACTTATTTATTTGACAAGGACAATGCAGTCAAACATAATTATAAGTTTGTAGCTGTTGTGATTTATAGAGAGTTTATAGGTACTGCTAGTTCTCACCCACAGTCCTTGGTTCGGCTCTTCCACAGTATCGCAGTACAAGTATAAAATATACATAGTTTAAAACAATAAAACCATACATGATTTTTTAAGTTATATATATATATATATATATATATATATATATATATATATAACTTAAAAAAACAATTTAAAATGATTATACCATACAATTGTATAATTGTATGGTATGTATTCTACAATTCTGTTCACATCTGTGGTGTTAGCGAGTCCCTGGGGACCCGTGATGTGACACTGCTTGAAAATGTATAAAATCACTAGTTTTCTTCCATTATTGTTTTATAACTCATTGCTGTCTTAGTATGAATGGACATTTATGGAACCAGCTTCAGATTGGTTTTTCAGATGGCTCCACAGACCTTGTGTCTTAAAATATGTCACTCGTTTTTTTTTAATATAAAAACAATATCAATTCACTTATGTCTTTTTCTTATAGAATGAGTAATTATTAACTGTAAATGTCTTGTAAACTAATATTAGAGTACACCTACTGAAAAAAAAAACAAGTGTAACATTTTTATTTTGAGACCTTTAGAATTGACTAAAATGGTGAAAATTCATTTTGCTGCATGTAAACAGTCATGCCTGAGGCTTAGATGAAGCCTCATTCTTGGACAAGAAAGAAAATGGTACTTTTTACCCTAACACAATATAAGGGTTAAAGACATTCTGCAGTAAAAACATTTACAGACACAAAAAATACTACTTTTATGTCCCTTCGCTACTTTAAATACAGATATTGACAGAATGTATATTAAAAGTGGGCCATCTTCACAGTGCGACGTATGTGTTTTTAACTCAAGCAAAGGATATGAATAATTCTTCCACCACTGGAATGTCCCTTCAAATCCCTCAGATCTAAGTAACAAAGTCTGGAATGAAAACACTATTTGCAATCATGCACAACCTGAGGGCATGTGAGAGTGGCCTGCCAGTAGAGGGCACTCTAATGCTGCATAAACCAACGAACTTTGACCGTTTAGTTTATTTCTGATACAAATGAATACCAAACATAGGAAAAAGAAAAGAAAACAAAAAAAACTGAAAATCAAAAAACTTCTGTGTCTGAAAGGGAGTAGGAAGAAGCCACTGTTTAGTCCTTAGATTGTATGTGTCTAATCACAAAATATACAATATTATCCATACACCCCTGAGCAGGTTAAGGTAAATGCAGTTATATAATACAATTCATACACAAGGTACTTCACAGTGCTTTACAAAACTGGAAAAGAAACAAGTTAAATGAGCACAATAATAAAAAAAAATAATCAATAAACCATAAATAATATAAAAGTATAAAATATAAAAGTATAATAGAAGAGTGCAGATGGATCACTTTCAGTTATTATATGCGCAGTTTGAACTAAGCTGTTTTCAGCCCGGACTTAAAAACTGTCAGAGTAGAGGCCTGCCTCACATCATCATAAAGACTGTTTCAGAGTTTAGCGTCACTGTTAAAAAAAAGGGAAAAAAGTCCTGCAGATTTTAATGAGGAAAAAGGGCAGCTGTTGTTGTCAGAACAGTAATGTAAAAACGTTCACATTTTAAACATGTACATTTAACATTTTAAACACGTACATTTAACATTTTAAACACGTACATTTAACATTTTAAACACGTACATTTAACATTTTAAACATGTACATTTAACATTTTAAATATGTACATTTAACATTTTAAACACGTACATTTAACATTTTAAACACGTACATTTAACATTTTAAACATGTACATTTAACATTTTAAACACGTACATTTAACATTTTAAACACGTACATTTAACATTTTAAACACGTACATTTAACATTTTAAACACGTACATTTAACATTTTAAACACGTACATTTAACATTTTAAACACGTACATTTAACATTTTAAACATGTACATTTAACATTTTAAACATGTACATTTAACACTGAATATAAACAGTAAATGTCCTGCTTCTTACGTAGACCTGCAGGTGCCCACAGTGTTTTTAAAAGCCACCAGGACTAAACTGAGAGACATTTAGGGTTCGTCTTCAGAGTTTTATAAGGACACTTAAATATGTGAACAGCTGGAGCGAGGATTCAAACTGCCGACCCTTTATTATTAGATGACCTACTCTACTAAATGAACCACAGCCAACTATTATTTTACAAACTTAAAATCTTAAATTATTAACCCTTTATACCTACTGATACAAATATGCAACATACCAAAAAATATATCTATTGTAGGTGCTATAGTAAAATGAATTATTGCCACTTAAATGTAACGTTAACCTTTTAAAAAAAATCTGATTAATTTAGATTAAAACACTTTATTTCGGTCGACTGTGTCTCAGGTTGTCTTTTTTTATACTCCAATTTCCCACAAAATACCCAAAAATACAATAAGAAACAAAAAATGGTGAAAAAAATATACAAAACATGTAAAACTCACTAAAAAACAAACATAAAAAGCGATGAAAAATCCAAACCATATTCAAAAAACACCCCAAAAAGTTGATAAAATATCCAAAACATATGCAAAAATATGAATATAGTATATACAATTAGCATGTTTATTCAACAAATAACTGTAAAGACCTGTTCCATTTGATTGTGTTAAATGTTTAATCAGATTAATCATGATGATGGATTAATCTGCGTTAAATGTTCACTCCTTTATTTTGTTAAAAAAAAGGAAAACGGGCGAATAGGCTGCTATTTCAACATTGTGTTCAATTTACAGTTTTCTTTAAAAAAAATTACTAAACTAAAAAATATGGCATTAGGCCAGATCATGTCCTAGTGAAGTTAGAGCTATAAAAATCGGTACATATGTTGATCATTTGATGACGAACAAAAAAAAACCTTATGGTGGCCACGCCCATAAACCAACAGGAAGTCCGCCATCTTGGATTGAAACTTTTGAGTTATGGTTTTCACTGTCGTATTTTAACGAACTCCTCCTTGGCCGTTGGGCCTAATGAGCTCAAAATCAGTAAACATGATCTAGACACGTGGGACATCCAAAAGTTATCAAAACATTTTTTGAAAAGTTGCATCGTTTTTGTGCTACGACGTCACAAATTTGGTGAAATTTTCTGGAAAAATTACCACTACATAAATTGCTTCAGCCCGGACATACAAACACCAATTTGGCTGAAATTTTACTTAGACGTCTATCTCCAAGTGTTACACTCGCATATCAATAGAAATTGCGATTTTGCTCTACAGCGCCCCCTACACATTCGCATGTACTAAAATAGCTCTAGTTCAGCCATACGAACACAGATTTGGCTCAAATTTAACTCAGTTGTCAGTCTCACAGTTCTACACCCATTCAACACACAATATTTCAAATAATTCACTCTATAGCGCCCCCTACATATTTATACAAAAGCATGCGTTTCTGGCACAATATCGCATCCCGGCGACAGTACGATCAACAACCATCTCACCATTGGCTGTTGTCGCGGGTCGTGTGAGGAGGCGGTCATGATGGACGGCGAAGGCCTCTGAGACTGTTTGCAGTTTTAATTTCACTTACAGTTTTTTATGATGTAATTTTATGATTTATAATTCAACAGCTATTTTTACAGTGTGCATGTACCTGCAATGCAGCTTCACCTTGTTTAGTCCTGAGTCTAATGCTGACACCAGCAGAAGACCTGTCCATCCATACTCCATACAGACACATACATGTACATGTACATGTACATATATCAAATTCTGTGTACATCAGTACAACAACCCACATCTGCACATTTGTTTACAGTATATACAAACATACTCCCATACATAATAGACTATAACAATACATCGCTCAAGGAAGGGTGTGATTATTACTTGGATTGTCAGATTGTTACACGACCATCTCTTTGTGCTTTGCTTTAATTTTTAGAATGTTTGTGTCATTCCAAATGTTAACCCCACACACACACAAACCTTTCTTACTACTTGGACTCTGAACTCTCTCTCTATGGGAAAATAGTTTAAATATTCATTTTATTGGCTTTATAAAGAAGTTGAGCCATTTTTAAAAAAAAAATACTAAATCAGAGTTTTAGTAGTTTTGACTCCAGAAATAATAAATGAGTATGATCCAAGTACCTGAGTTTATGTAAGACTGACCGCACGATAGATGTTTTGATTCCAAACTATAATGTGTTGAAGGTTTTGAAAGCTAATTTAATTCAGATGACTAGATGTGATAATCTGGTTCAATCAGAAATGTTTTCTCATCCTTTTCCCAGACTTTAAACTGTTACGCAAGAAAAGATGAGAAAAAGTATACTTGCATCCACACACAAGCAATACTGTTACTGTTACCATTGGCTCAAATGTTACAGCAAAGAAAACAAACAATATTTTGAAGTTGATTTGTTCTCAATTTTTTGGCATTACCCAGGTAAGTAATACTCATGTTGAACCCATTAAGATCAGAGGAAGTCTTTGTTGTTCTTGAACTAGTAAAAAAAAAAAAAAAAAGTATAGCTCAAGAAAGAGACGTTGTAGCCGACAGCAGTAAAGGAAACCAAAATGAATCATGACAAATTGTTTAATTTCTCAAAAGGTCTATGTAACCTTACTGTCATAAAAGCCAGTATGTATTAAAAATAGATTTAAATCAGTGACCCACTGTTGACCTACATTAAAACAAACCCTAAGAGTGCAGCACAGGAATGTTGAAAGGTTACTGTTGATACCGTAATGATAAAGCTAAACAAACCACTGTCGGTCCCAGGCTAGGTTTCTTAAGGACATGCCCATTCTTTTAAGCTTTGCTCACTTTCTCTGCAGGGCAAGGTATTAAAAAAAAAAAAAAAAAAAAAAAAAAACCTCACCCTGACTTTGTCTCACATGTCTCTCAGCAGTAGATCATGTGCTTTCTAAAGACTGACCAACATTGTACACTGTGTTGCCAAAATATACTGTAGGCTCCCCATCAGAATCAACATCATCAAGATCAGGGTGTGTTATGCAACCACAGGAAAGCCTCTTTACACCAAAGCTTCACATTTCAAAAGTCAACACAGTGGAGTTGTCTTGTCATCTTCACATTTTTCAGAGCACTGTGAACAGATGTTGTCATGAACGTAATAAGGTAGAACTATACATTGTCTGAGGTATGCTTTTTTTTTTTCTTCGGCAGCTCTTAAATTTTACACCTTTTGATGTGAAAAAAATAAAATAAATCTAAAGCCATTTAACCTCCAAAGAACAGCTGAAAGCATCCACTGATCTAAAATAATCAATAACTTTTTTTTTTTTAACATTAATTCAATCTAATTCCATTACTGTTTTAACTCAGGTAAAAAGCAGTTTCTCATCTTTTCTGTAGCATCAGATATGACTCTTTTTGGATGTTCAGAGGATCCATAAAGACTAGAAATACCACTATTTTCTGTAACATTGATTCACCATTCAAATCCACGTAGTTTACAGGATAGTAATTTGTTTTTATACTCAGTTATTGTTACATTTAAGTCATTTTACAGTATGAGATAGGCAGAGAGTTCTCCATCTTAAAGGGTTAAACACTTCTGAGGTGTTTTACTAATCGTGTTAAACAATGAACATATGGGTCGTTAAATTCCTGGCTTAGATTTTAAGGATTCACATGTTTAAAGGAACATGCAGGGTGTGCTGAATATGCTGAGAAAATCAGCACCTGGAAGACAAAAACAGTCCTGGTTCTTTATTTTCAAATGAAAACACAACACATACTGTATAGGACTATGCATATGTCCTTTGTAATATTATATTTGTTGGCTTAGTAATATTATAATGACCTCACATGCATTTATTTGTCTAAAATCCAATCTGTACATGTGTGAAGTACGTAAAAAAAAAAAAAATTCAGGGGAAAAACTATATGTAAACCAAAGTAGTCGTATTTAGTGTATCCTATCATTACACATATGCTTTAAATCATGTAATATTAGATTTATTATATTGTTTTTCAATCTTTTAAACCAGGTTTCATTCAACAAATATCTGATCTTTTTCACCATTTCCATTGCTTCTTGTCACCAATAATCATTTTAACCTTTATAACCCATTTAGTTCCATTTATTGCACTTCTTTTAAACACATATTAAAAGAAGTGTATTTTCTTGTGTAATTCTGTATCCTTGTTTTAAACCCTGCAAAGGCTAAAGGTGCCCTAAGTCTTTTGCACAGTACTGTACATTTAATCCATAAAGACCCAAACCTCCACTGGCGACCAAAAGTATGTACTGAGCTAAACTGTTTAATACCCGTTGATCCACTAATCTTTTTAATATATGGAAATAATTGATGTAAAATGCAGTTTTTCATCCTTTCATGGTCATCAGATATGACCCATTTGAACGTTCAGAGTCTGTGTAGTGAACGTGAAAACACTATCATCTTTTACAGCATTGATTCACCAGTAAAACCCATGGAGTTTGATCAATGGCAGATGTTTGTTTTTACATTCAGCTAATGATATATTTTACTGAAAGTCACTTTTTCTTCAGCTTTCACTGTTTTGATATAATAACCTATGAATTTACTAAGTTTTCATGAACATGGAAATGAAACACATGAAATGAAATGTAGGAAAATACAAGATTTACAATGAGAAATACAAAATACAGATGATAATGTTGTGATAAATACTGAGAAATCCTTCAAAGGTGTCATTCCGCTGAAAATCACTTTTCCTTGCTGCATGGTGTGTTACCTCCACAGGCTGTATTTACCATTCATAGAAAACAACACAGAGAAAAGAGCCACTCAGAAAAAGGCTGTCCACTACACGTCACGGGTCATTGGTGTCACCCACGTGGGAATAAACCCATCCCCCATTGCAGTCAATCTGAAGTAGCATTAGCATTAGCATCTACAACAGAAGACGGCGCCACAGTAGCTGCTGCACAAACTTGGAAAAAATGACGGAGCAAACGGGTTCATGTGCTCTCTGTGGAAATAAAGCGTAATTTTTTTTTCCCCTGCACATTTTCAAAAGTGACGGCACGAAACCTAGCTGGATGATAAACACACACAGAGTGAGAGAGAGGGGGGGGGGGTGTTCCTTCACGCATTCTGAGCCAATCAGAGACGCCTCATCACTGCGTCATGGACATGTATGAGGACGTACCGGTAAAATCAGTTGTTCCACCTTAAGTCATTTTTCTACTGTGAAAAAACAGCTTGAAACAAAGCAATCCAGATGGGGTTTTTTTGTTGGAGAATGGAGAACACAGTAATATTAATGAAATAATGACAGAATGACTTGTTTACAAAGGTTAAATAGAGAGAAAATGTGTTGTGGGAACTGCTACAAAAATAGCACTGGGTCTTTATGGGTTAAATAAATGTGCAAGTATGAAATGACTTCTTCAAAGGTGTGTAGTCCTTCCAGAAAGACAGTTCAATTAGAGTAAAGAACATTTTTCAGGAATGCATGAGGACATGAGCAGCAAACAAACTACACATCTGTGGGTAGCTTTTTTTTTTATATACAAATGGAGTACTAAGAATACTCTATTTTTACTAAATACAAAACTTAGAAATGGTATCACTGGTATAGGCTACCACTTTAAGAAGTACTGCCCATTTAAATAATCTAGAAATGTTTTTGAAGGAGGGGAGGGTTCTCTCTCCCTTTGACATTGTTAAAAAGCTTTAAAAAAAAACAAACAAACAAACAAAGAATGAATGCATTAATTAATTAATTAAAAAGCAATTGTTTTGTAGGTCTTTAAATTGATCTGCTTTTTCAATAATAAAAAACGTTAATTAAAAAAAATAAACTAATACTGCTGCAACATGCTAAAAATAATAAAACTGTCTCTTTAGCCAGTGTTTGTTTTGTCAATTCTAGGCTTTTTCAGAGAAGAGGCATAACAACTCTGGCCCACACTTCAACATACTAAAAAGTGAAGGTAAAGCACCTTATCACCGTATGTCATCAGGACAAGATGATGAATAAGTCTGTTTATGGGCTGTTTTAGAAACATGGTGGTGAAACAAGTTGGAATAAATGCTCCTTCAGTAGAATCTACAAACTGTAGATCCTTCAAACAGTTCATTCTAAGATAAGAAAAATACAGTCATTTAGGTCATCACATACAAAAACAGTATTATGAATATGACCTATTTCTTTAATTAGATCCCATGAAATGTATTAATCTAATATACTGAACATTTATCTAATTTATTATAGGTTTGTTGTTCTCAAAGCAAAAATCCGATTTGATTTAACCCATGCAGACTCAAACTACAAACAACCCAAAATACAATTTGTCATCTTTTGGTTGTCAAATATGACCCATTTGGACGTTCAGAGTGAACATGGAAACACTGTCATCTTCTCAAACATTGATTCGCAGACGATGGAGACTCTTGGTTTAAGTTCAGTTAATGATAGATTTAGTAGAAAAAGTCAGATTTGTCTCAGTTTTCTCTATTTCTGATTTTTTTATTCTATTATTAGACCTTTATTTAACCAGATAAAATGTCATTGAGATCGAGATATCTTTGACAAAGGTGACGTGGCCAAGAGGTCAGCAGCTCATACCAGACAACAAATTAAAACAAACAGGAAGAATATTATAATATGTGTATGATTATTTGTGTGTTTAATGACAATCACCTATAATCTGAGCTGTAATGAACATCGACAAGATACAAGATCAGTCATTTAAATACAGGAAAATGCTTTGTGAGCAGCACAGTGGTGCAGTGGTTAGCACTTGTGGCTCACAGCAAGAAGGACCCTGGTTCAATTCCAACACCAGACCTTTCTGTGTGGAGTTCACATGTTATCCCCATGTCTGTGTGGGTTTTCTCCAGCTTCCTTCCACCATCCAAAGACATGCAGTGACAGGTTAAATGATTAATCTAAAATTGCTCATAGGTGTGAGTGTGTTTATATGTGATGAACTGGCAACTTGTCCCTACCCCAGTGACCCCCATGACCCTAGAGAGGATACAGTGGGTTCAGGAGATGAGAAAATACTTCAGAGGATAATTTCAAAATAAATGGTGATAAATCACTTAAGAAGAATGACTTTTTCGTCTATGCATTTTGGGCAGTTTGTCCAAGTAGAGTTGACATGTGTTATTGGTCAGCTGATCTGATAGTGATAGATGTTAAGTGATAAAGACGGAAGACACGAAAGACCACATTGACCTCTGGATGGACGTATGAGGACAACCCCCCCCCCCCCCCCAAAAAAAAAAAAAAAACAAGCCGGAACAATCAAACCACAGAAAGTCTTAGACACACTCTGCAGGAAGGACTTTTATATTCACCAAAGCACTTACAGATTAAAATACCACATTAACACGAAGCACACATTAGTCTGGGTTTTTGCAAGCACTCAGCTAACCTGTTGCCCAGCCTGTTACCCGTACCTTCTAGACTCTGCTTGCTCATGCAAAAGAGAAAGCAACTAATATAGATGAAACAGATGTTTTAGGTGTTTGCATGTTTTTAGCTATTTTTATGTGATTTATGTGTTATGTGAACTGCTGGATACAATAATTCAGGGGTGAAAGTGACTTAAAAGTCTTGCTGGAACGGTACACACGCAAAAAAAAAAGCACACACCCAAAGGGCATTCACCGTAGATTTATGGCTTTTAATCAGTTTGGAGTGATTTTTATTACAGTTTTTGGGTGTCTATTCTCCACACAACTGCAGCCCCCATAGCCCCAATATCACTGTATGGTTCATATACAATAAACTATAATAACAAACACCTAGTAACTTTAACCAAGAAAGAAATGACACATTACTGATAACATTATGGCATAATATCATTTTCTTTATATTTATGTCATCCTAGTCAACACTTGACTATGATATGATATGTGTTTGGTGTAGCTGTATTTGTATGCAGCTCGCTTTTCACTAGATTATGTGTTAAAATCTGAGCAGAGGCCTTGTATAGGCCCTATGGGTCTCTAGCCTCGGCTTGCACCTGAATGTTTTTTGTTTTTTGGTTTTTTTTTCTTCTCTCTTTGTTTTTCCGGAGTAATATTGTTTTTTCTTTTCTTTCTTTAGCCTCGGCTTGCACCTGAATGGTTTTGCTTTTGTTTTTCCGGAGCAATATTGTTCGTTTTTGTTTCTTTTATTGGTGCGAACAAATAAACCAAACCAAACCAAACTTGCTCCCCTTTTAATATACTGTGTATATATATATATATATATATATATATATATATATATATATATATATATATATATATATATATATTAATGTAATGAGTATGTGTTGCTTCAAATAAAGTCCACTAGTCAGTCAGTTTTCTTACCTGGTTCTTCCTGTTCTTGCATGAGCATCTCCTCTCCCTCTCCACTAACAAGCACATACAAATATATTGCAACCATTAAAATCTTAAATAAGTAATAAATCATAAAATAGTAAATAGATATCTGTGTTATCAAACACAAGGTGTTTTATAACCCAAAATATATAAATTAATTATAATCAAAAGCAGTATCAGTTCATAACTTTCTAGGTAGAACATTATTTACAGATAATCATCAAAATGTAATGACAATATCTTGTTTAGAATTAAGTCAACTGACATGAGGAATGCACTGATCAGAATCACAATTATTTTACTGATCTCAAGGGGAAATTGCATTAAAATAAAATAGTCATAATGTAATAGAAAATGTTAATCAATAAAAAAGAAACATTAAGCAATAAAATTACAACAAAACTATCTCTCTCTTTTGGTTGGATGTAACAGTGGTTGCAGCTCTCATGGTATTGTTTTTGAGTGTGTGTTTGTCTGTTGGTTTGTTTGTTTGATTGTAAGCAGCTTTACGCAAAAACTACGAGACCTATTTTCATGAGATTTTCAGAAAAGGTACAAGGTGGTCCAGAATAGATAAAATAACATTTTGGTGAATGTAGATGAAATGTTCACATTCAGATCACATTTTGTTTATCTATGTTTATCCAGTGTCCAGACTCGGGCGTTGCTTGTTCAGAGTGGCAACGAATTGTACAGTGTCCAAACCCGGGTGTTTACGTTGCGCGTTACAGGGGTACACACGTAATTTCGTGTTTGGTGTGACCGTAGCATAATGCTATGACCACAGTGCCTGCAGCACGGGGAATTCCACCACCTCCTCCAAGAACTCCTTCTGGATGAAGTCCAGTTTCAATGGTATTTCAGGCTCAGACCTTCCGGTCCGGGCGTCATACATCATTCCATCACGACGTTGGCATCATCTCAACACTAATTGGCTTTCATAACACGGAGTCAAACAAATTCGCTTGAAAAGTTCAATATTTTCAACTCCAGCGTCTATACGGATTTGCAGCAAGACTCCAAGGAATGAAAATTCATGTTCGGTGTGGCCGTACCATGAAACATTTTCTCCCGGGCACTTAAAAGCCCCAGAGACAGCGCGTATCGTTGCTAAGTTACACAAACGTCACGCACTTCCGTGTTAGATTATGTGTAAACACAAACATCTTCCGTGTTATCAGCATAAACTACTTTTATACAAACAACAAAAACAGTAATGTACCGGGCAGCCCAACTGACGCCGTAACATCTCTCCATGTCTTCGATTTTAACGTAACTTAAGTCCTGGTAACCCGGAAGTGAAACTGGTGGTTGTTGATTGTCCCGCCCCCTCCGGCTTTTGATTGGTCAGTAAGAGAATTGTGACATTGATGAGCACAGTGTTCTAAAGGTTGAACTGTTTCCAACTAAAATAACCCCACCTCTCTGGGTTTATTTATTTTATTTTATTTTATTTTTTTTAGCGCTGAAGGCTCTTCGTGCTTGTGACGCTTAACTAGGATTTGTATTGAAAGTTGGCGCAGACGGTGCCGAAAACATATCCTGTGGACACAGGTCCTTAGTATGGTATTTTGACAGCTACCTTCTCTTCCTTTTTTAATGGACTCAGTTCCGGCTGTGAATATTTTACTGGAACTGCGTTCCGGCTCGTTCATGTTCACTTTTACCCAATCCAAAATAACCCTGTAATTTACCTGATTAAAAAATGTTATCATTTAACAGCACACACAAAAAATTACCACAATAATAATACTGGATCTTTATGGGTTAATCATTAATAGGGCTTATTAATAGTAATAATAAAAGAGATAAAGTAAATAGCTATATATACAATCTGCAGTGTGTGAAATAAGGAAAAGAAAGTATAGTCAAACAGAGGCGGAAACTGATAAGTGTTGAAACACTTCTGTTTTCTTAGATCATTATTTGAAAAATTATATTTATTCTCTGGTTAAGTTGTGGTTCATGCTTTAACCAGGGTTCAGGCATAAAACTGGCTCCACAAGGTTTTTTTTCCTTCATTTTTTTTAGGAAGAAGCAATTTTCTCCTAAGCAGGTAAAGCTACTGATTAAATAAAATAGGAGTGATGTCATTATGAACCAACAAAACAATGATGTTTGCAGTTGGTAATTGTTTGGTTTACTGTATGTCATTCTGCCATATACTATGCAAATTCAACTCCAAGTATCACTTTTCATATCTGTATAACTGTATATATTCTAGGTGATTTGGCAGTGATGTCATATTACAGGAAACAGTACCCTGAGCTTTTGGTGTTTACTGTTTTCAGTGAACAGATAGTGGCTGCACCTACTCATCGCTGCACTTTTACTATGTGAGTTACCATCAACTACTTCACGGTAAGTCCCATTCTAACTTACATTTATGTCATTCTTAAGTGCACTTGGTGCTTTATTGGAAGGTATTGGGAATATTCCTTTAGCGACATAACAATTTCTGATTCTAAATGCAATAACTGCATAACTATTTTAACTTAACTGTATTAATGTCAGTAAATCGGGTTGGTGACTTTGTGATATTTTCATAGCAGTTGTTAAAAGCTTCACACAGCAGAGTAATATTACAATTCTTCTTGCATGTATTCTTGAATTCTCAGTATTGAAAGGTGTTTTTGTCCAACAACAGCCACCCACCTCAGCATGGTTGGGTAGTAACAGATAGGCAGTTCAGTCTCAGGTTACTGGGAAAATACTACATCGATTTGACTGTGAGACAAGAGACGGCGCCTGTTGTAATAAGACAAACAAAAACAACCCTTAAAATGAGAGAATGTGATGGTGTAAATGAAAGGAGCTGGTAGATGTAGAGACAGACCACCCAACATGTATAACTTTGCTTTAATCATTATTGTTTTTGATCAGTATTTAATTAAATTACACTTTTTTTCCTCTCTTTCTATGACAAATGACAATTCACGTTTAATCACCCACTTATTTCCCAACATATCATTTCATTCCGTCACACTGTTTTGTTTTTCTTGTCACTCATCCATTCATTTTGTCTCCTTTCTTTTCCCTTTATTCTATTTTCCTGTATCATTTCTGATCCAGATGTTCAACTGCACACAGATCGATGACCTGCTAGAGAGGTACTACCTGTCGCCTTTTTATGCCATTGAGTTCTGCGTTGGTTTCACTGGAAACCTGTTGGTTATCCTTGGGTACATCTTTTGTCTTCCTAATTGGCAGAGCTACAACATTTACCTTTTCAGTATGGCTATATCTGACCTTATTTTCCTCTGCACACTCCCACGCCTCTCCTACCTCTATGCAAACGACCAATCAGAGACCAACCCCCATGCTTGCGTCATCAATCGCTACATTTTACATGTCAATCTGTACTCTTCCATCCTTTTTATGGTCTGGATAAGTATGGACCGTTTCTTGCTTATAAGCCACCCAACACGGAACCACTTCCTGTTGAGGAGGCGGACAGCACTGATCATAACAGCCCTGAGCTGGGTAGTTGTGAGCGTGGAGGTTACCCCAATGATAGTAGTGATGATCCAGGACCTGCAGAGCAGAAACTGGACCCGATGCAAGGACTTTGCCAGTCTACTGAGTCACCAAGGTGTGGATAACTTGGCCTACAGCCTGGGCTTAACAGTGACTGGTTACATTTTACCTCTGCTTGGACTGTGCTTTTTCTCTCACAAGATTTCACATCTGCTCCAGCTCCAGGAAAGGACTGTACAGCGCAGGACCGCCTCCTACAAACGGCCTCTTAGGGTTTCTACAACAGTAGCAGTCATGTTTCTGGTTCTCTACACTCCCTACCATGTGATGAGGAATGTCAGAATCGGGTCTCAAAAGCCCTGGTCTGGGGTGGCGCTGTGCACAAAGATGTACATAGAAGGCATATACATCTTGACTCGACCCCTGGCCTTTTCACACAGTGTCATAAACCCCATCTTCTACTTCTTGATGGGTGACAAATTCAGAGAGCTTCTACTGGCTAAACTCAGGAAGCTGCTGAGAAAAACAGAACAGCAAAGAGCGTCTGTGTGACAGAATGCAAGCTTATGTGCAACAAGAGATGCAAGACGTGCAGCTACATAGCCTACCTTACATCTGCATTTATGAATGGATTTAATTCAAATTTTGAAGTCATAAAGACCCAAACATCCACATTTGACCAAAATCATCTACTGAGCTAAACTGTTGATCCACTAATCCTATTAATCCATGAAAATAATTGGTGTAAAATACAGTTTGTTCTATTTTCATGGTTATCAGACACGACCCATTTGGACAGTCAGAGGCTCTGTAGTTACCGTGGTAGCACGGTCATCTTCAACAACATTGATTCACCAGTAAAATCCATGGAGTTGGATCAGTGACAGTGGATGGAGACACTTGGTTTATGTTCAGTTAATAATGTATTTTACTGAAAAAGTCAGTATTTTCATTTTTTTTTTCTACTTTGATATAACAACCTTTGGATTTACTGTGAGCTTTTATGAAGATCGACATAATAAGTCGATGAAATATAAGAAAATAGATTAACACTGGGGGAAAAAATTAACATGATTAATACTGATAAATAACTTAGGAAAGATTAACTGGAGAGACACATTCATGTGATAACAGACACAAAAGTCACACTGGGTCATAACTGGGGTTAAAACTGGGTTTATTTTTGTTATTTGGGTTAAAATGAAAATCAAGGCCGGACAACAATCTACTTATACAATTTAAAATAATTATTATATGACACTTCCAGCCTTTAAGAAAAGCATTTCTTACAAGGTTTTTTTTTTTTTAATCAAATGCACTGTTAAAGTCATATTTTGTGTGGACTAATGCTATTTTGCAAGGCCTGAATATGTTGGTTTTAATATTTGATAAATCATATGAACACATTTGATGTTTTTGTATGTTTTAACATATATTGCATTAATATTACTTTTTGTATTTCATAGAGTTGGTTGAGTCTTTTATGATGATGATATTATTATTATTATTATTATTATTATTATTATTATTATTATTATTATTATTATTATTATTATTATTATTATTATTATTATTATTACTATCTGTCTAATGTGCTTCTTTTTCTGCCTTTTTGTGTCCTTAAAATGATATTCATTTTATACAAGTTAAACACAAACTAATATGTCACACATTACAAACATGACAACACCACTACACATAAAAAACAATATTCAACTGATCCCAGTGTGTTGAAACTAATACTGACCCTTTGAACTTTTGTATCATTATTATGAAAGTTCCTGATGGTTACTGCAACTTTTTTTTTTTTGTCAATTTGTTCAACAGTGTCAAGGCATGAAACTTATTCCACATGACTGATAGATGTACAGTCATTTCCTTGAAATTTTGGCTCTCGACCTACTCGAGGTGTCAGCTTCACTTCTGTTACGTATCATGCTGTAGCATCGAAGTCTCTCCAGACCACAACAACAAAAAAGTTGTGCAACAGACAGTTCAGTTCAGTTCTATTCAATTCAATTAAATTCAATTCAATAAATTCAGTTCAGTTCAGTTCATAGGGTTAAATGTAGGATAGGGGATGTTTTCTGAAGCATTTTTACCATATTGCTTGAAAACCTCTTCACAACTCCATTGCACCCACTAGGGCATTAACTTCAGTTTTTTTCAAGTCGACTTATCCGTCAATAAAGTTGAAGATGAGTCGACGAGTCGTAATGACGTCATCACATTGTCACCGGAGAAACAACACGGACACACGTCTGTCCAGCAATGAGCAACTTGTATTAAAGTTCACTGTAACATAACAATGTCCCCTGACAAGACACAAGCATCAGCATTTTAACCAAAACAAAATAAAGGCTAATGTTAGCCTTGAGTTTTCTTTTAAATTTAACTGCACAACATCAGTAGGGTGACCGTATGTCTGGATTTTGTCTGGATCGACGGCTCTAAAACCAGACTGTCCAGACTTCTATCACACGTCCTCACTTTTTATATTAAGTGCAAAAAGTTTAAGGCAGCGGTCACCAAGACACACCACACTGTCCACATCATGTTTGGAAAAAAAGAGCATGTTGTCTTAATGCACGTTGTCTGCACTGCTGCTCATATCACTCAGGTTAGCTAGCGGATACTGCTCATATAATTCAGGTTAGCTAGCGGAATCTGCTCATATCACTCAGGTTAGCTAGCGGAATCTGCTCATATCACTCAGGTTAGCTAGCGGAATCTGCTCATATCACTCAGGTTAGCTAGCGGATGCTGCTCATATCACTCAGGTTAGCTAGCGGAATCTGCTCATATCACTCAGGTTAGCTAGCGGAATCTGCTCATATCACTCAGGTTAGCTAGCGGATGCTGCTCATACCACTCAGGTTAGCTAGCGGATGCTGCTCATACCACTCAGGTTAGCTAGTGGATGCTGCTCATATCACTCAGGTTAGCTAGCGGATGCTGCTCATATCACTCAGGTTAGCTAGCGGATGCTGCTCATATCACTCAGGTTAGCTAGCGGATGCTGCTCATATCACTCAGGTTAGCTAGCGGATGCTGCTCATATCACTCAGGTTAGCTAGCGGATGCCTCTTCAGATGGCTGTGCTGTTTTTTTTTTCATGTAAGGTGAAATATTTCCACACATACGATGTGTGTCAGTCAGTCTCTTTTGTTTTGTCAGGCCCACAGTTGTACTTGCAGCAGCCATGTCTCCTCTGGTTTAGATCTGATTGGTCTGTGTTTACACACCAAGGGAGAGAAGGAATAACTTTTCGACTCCTCCAAATGTAAGTCCACTTGTGCTACGGGAGTCAACTAGTCGATTTTTCAGTTAATGCCCTAGCACCCTCTAAAAAAAAAACCCCAAAATGTTTTAGTCCAGTCTAGAGGGTGTAACCAGAGGAAAATTGTGACATGTCCATCAAACCTCAGCCCCCCCTCTCCTCCTCTGCACATTCACCAACTCATGAATGTAGAGTCCGAGCATAGGCCACACAAGGAGCAGCACTTCAGCTGAATTTACCCTCGCTGTTTCAAACCCAAAGAGTTAGCTCTCTAGATTATCTAGTACTGTAGAAAAGACGACTTTTGCATAACTTTTGTAACTTGCATATTGTCATACATTGTCTGTAGTCACTTCCAGAAAGGGGTGTGTCCAGGCCAGTCAGTCAAGTAGCTCGATTAGAACTGCATTATCTAACTTGATTAGTCCGACTTCTAAAACTCCAGTTCAATTTGATTATAATCCGACTAAAGTGTACACATGGCTTTTAAAACTTCGATAGTAGTCAGACTAAGGCAATAATTCATATTTCTCTAAGTGCATGTAAACATATGGAGTGTCTCTACCAAAGAGTCCTGGATCCAGATTTCAGATGTTTTATTTAAGAGTAAATTCAGTTTAAATTCTTCTTGTGCTTCTCATTTCCACTTCTCTTGTTGATCTGACCTCTTACCAGCCTCTCCTTTGTTTGAATTCACACACACACACACACACACACATACGGCTCACAGGTGTGTCTTATTTGTAACTCCCCCTCCCTCTTCTTATCATTGATGTCATTTCAGTTCCTGCTACAATACAATTTGATCATTTGTTTGACTTAACCACACAGTATAGACCCAAACAACCATTCGCAACCAAAATCATTTACTGATATAAAATGTTGTATATTTTTGATCCACTAATAAATAATTGGTGCAAAATACTATTTGTCGTCTTTTCATAGTCATCAAATATGAGCCATTTACATGTTTAGAAGATTAGATGTTCATCTTCTTAAAAAATGATTCACCAGAGTTTGAGTCATGACTTGGTTTATCTTCATATATATAACATCACTTTTAGTTAAATTTTCTCTCTAACTAATATAATAAACTGTAACTTTCATCTGACCTTTAATGAACATCTGCAGCACAGGCCTGCAACTGCAACATGTGGGCCAGAACCCAATCTGACCCACCAACAGGTCCATTTTTTATTTTTTTTTTGGATGAATTTTTGAAATGCAAAAATTACACTAAGATATTAATGATCATTTCAGTTCAGGTTTCACACTCAGACCAATGTAGTCTCATAATAACCTGGAAATAATTACTTTTTTTGTCCTCGTAAATGTTTAGTTACAGTAAAAGTATAATTTTGCACAAAATCTGATTAACTGGAACAAATATGAATAACTTGAGATGTCTTAAGAGAAGCATATTTTTAATAATAATATTTCACTTATTACTAAATATTTTGTGTATCTTTAGACCCCCTATATATGATCTGTAAATTATAACATAAATGTGTAAATGATAAACTAAAGCCTATTATTGTTAAAATTACAAACTTTTTCTATTTTGTTCACATTATTCACAGTTTGTAGATGTAAAAATGTTTCATAATGTAATTGTACTTTTTTTCCCCTCTAAAACATAGATACATGTTTGGAGTTGATTATTATTTATGTATTTATTTTACTGGTCTGGCCCACTTCAGATCAAAATGAACTGAATGTGCCCAAGGAGCTAAAATGAGTTTGACACCACTGATCTAATTAATGAAATAAACGTTGGAAAATATGTGATTTTCACTTAAAAATGCAAAATACAGAGGATAATTGTGATAAATCAGTTAAGAAAGGAAGAATGAATTTGGGAGTAGAAGTAGAACTGGGTCTTTATGGGTTAAAAGAGTCCATGTGTAAAAACTAGTTGTGTTTTATAGTCATCAGAAATATTTTTTCTGCTAATTTTTGCACATATTTAAACAGAAACAGTTCTATACAATCATGATGGTTCTTCTCGCTTATTTGGGGGGGAAACACACGTTTTTATTCTGAGCTTAGAGTTTTGTTAAACAATCTTTTTTTTTTTTGCCACAATATATCCCCAAAGAAATTCTCCAAAGCTGTGGGCTCTCACAGAGGCTCCTTCATACTGTACCATCAGTGACCTTTGGTGCTAAGAACTTTCATTCCGCATCCCTATTAAGCACACTTAACTTCATAGGGCTTTAATACATCAGACAGGATCAGGTGCTTTGTGTCAGCCATGCTTGATCTGTCTTTTCATTTACACTGGCGTCCTTCCTGGAATGAGCAAAGAAAAAGAAGTGAAACGCTGAGCCTCATTCTCTGTGTGAGTTTCATTACAAAAACCAAGGGAGTCGCACTGAGGCAAAGCCAACAAGTAAAAAAAAAAACTGGCATGAAAAGTACACATGAGGACAAATGCAAAGCCTGAATAAGTCAGAGTAACTAAGACAAAACAATATGTCTTTTAATATAATTCAGGCTACAGAGGCATTTGAGGACACATATTCTTTCAAGGAGTCACAAAGGATTCTGTTTAATATTTTCTCACAGTAGCAGTAACAGAGCTGTAATATTAAAATTAAATTGATGTTAGGGTTAATAATTCACGTAAGAGAAAATGTTTTACAGTGAGTGGCTTATGCATTACTACTTCAGTATTTGAATGACAAAGCAATAAATTACCAGGACTATTTGTTCCTATAATACATGAACAGTGTGTACATATTAACTAGTACATTCCTGTGTCTGTGCACATATGTATAATCCCTCGGAAACCACTACACTTTAACCCTTTCTACC
This sequence comes from Siphamia tubifer, assembly GCA_020466265.1. Taxonomy (NCBI): domain Eukaryota; kingdom Metazoa; phylum Chordata; class Actinopteri; order Kurtiformes; family Apogonidae; genus Siphamia; species Siphamia tubifer. The sequence continues at coordinate 36,617,084 of CM035795.1, read as the reverse complement.
ATCATCTTTCATAATCCATTTCACGTTACTGTTATTATCCCTCCAAAACTATGAAGGAATTTGGTAACAATCCCACCACTTTACATTCTGTGCACATGTACAGTACAGTATATGCACAACAAGACTGAATACAGAACACAACCAAGCACAGTATGGCATACAGACAGTCCACTCTGGAGGGTTTGGTTTAATGTATTTTGATGAACGATGTTGACCTATTTGAATCATACTATTGTATAAATGGTTTGCACACACTCATGCATCATTTTCTTTGCAAGCCAGATTTTTTTATTTTTTTTTTCCAGCCTCTCTAGTAGAAAGTGAGTAGGTGTTTTAGTGATAGATTTCAGCACAGATCAGCTCTGCACATCCCTCAACTATCAACTCTCTACAGCTGCAGTGGGATAATAAACCTCATTCACCAGAGACACCAGGTGGAATTTGGTGCATCTCTTTCTCAGAATACGATGCCGTTTGCTTTTCTTTGTAAAGTACTGCTGCACTACAGTTGCGTAAAAAAAAATAGTAGACCATCAAAAACAATATTTATGCAATGGATTGCTAATTCCTCTGTGTACTATGTGACCAAAACAGACAGAAAAGAAAACATGGAATACATAAAAGCACTGTGTTTGTTAGTATAATGTCAAACCACTTATATATTTTTATATAATTTCTCCATTCTCTCCTTATACATCCTCTTAAACTAATATATATATATATATATATATATATATATATATATATATATATATATATATATATATATATATATATATATATATATATATATATATATATATATATATATATATATATTCTTCAAATCCCATCTCTAACTCATCTTTTCAACCTGGCATTTTTATTTTACTTATTTAATTATTTTTAATGCATTGCTTGTTTGTTTGTTATGTAAAGTGTCCAAAAAAGCGCTATATAAGTTTGCTGTTTTTTACTGTGATTTTACAGAATTTAGTTCATGGATCTAATATATGGAAATAAACAATGTCAAAAAGCAGTTGATTTAGAAAAAAGAAAAACTGGAACTATATTATTTATACTTCATTTTAGTTTATTTTAAATACATTATTTTGTAAATATTTATTAGTTTTTGTTAATTTTATTCCTTATTTTGTGTTATAGTTCTATTTCTACATGTAATATTGCATTTTATTATTTTTCTTCACTTTTGTGCCATTTGTGTCTTATTTTGTTCATGTTACTTATTATTGTGTTGGTTTATATATATATATTTCTGGCTGTTATTGACCATTTTGTTACTTATTTTATAAATTTTTGACTGGAACCATTAGTCTCAGGAGTTTTGTATATGGACTACACACACACAACAAATACAACTGAAACATTGAAAGGTCAAGTCAAATTTATTGTCAGAAAACACTTAAATTAAAGTCGATGCAAACATTTTGCTCATCATTCAAGAGGGGAAATGAAATAAAAATAAAAATGATCATATTTACAAGAGAGAATGTAGCAGTTCTAAAGCATAAAAACAAATAAAGAGGAAAAAAAAAGACAGAAAACAATTGTAAATCTGTCCCGTGATAAGAAAGTCTGTATGGAGGAGTGAGGTTTCTCTGTAAAAAAAAAAAAAAAAAAAAAAAAAAAAAGACAAGCAGGAATTAAAGAGAAATCCACAGAGCATGCCGTGAAGCTGGAACTCTCAGCTGTTTCATTTCGAGCAGTAATGCTTAAAAACACATACATAAAAGGTAAAGGATTATTTCGTAACCCTGCTGTTATCTTTGAGATCGACACCCGTTGTACAAAGAATTCACAGGATCATGTCACCCACAGATAAAAAAGCAAAAAAGATTATGACAAAAGGGGGAAACAGGTGAATGTTTTCAGAAAAGAGGAACCGTGAACTATCGACTGAGGTCTAACAAAACAAAGTTAAAACTCCCTGGAATGATGAAAATAACCGTGTATTGATTGAAGAATGAAAGTGGGCATAGAGACAGAAACATGCATGGAGTATCACTGCCAGCCGTATAATCCCTCTGGTAGACTCTGTGTTCTGTTATTTCCGTGCTATTTTATCAAAACTGGCACGAGGTCTGGCACCGCAACTTCCTCTACGGTTGCGGCGCCAAACCATCTATTATATAATGAAGATGTCTTTTTCAGTCTGTTCACATTTTCAATATTCCTAAGTGGCAAATTGCTGAACTGTTGGAGGGACCACATTGAAGTTGTATCTATTTTAGAATAGAACACGATGACATATGTATATACTTGTACAAATTAGGACAAGCAAACACAATGTGCCCAAAATAACCAGTTACAAATCTAAATATGTGCATATGAGTGTTGTGAAGTGTTATTATTTTCTGCATGGAATGTGGCTGAATGTGTTGGATTTCATTTCTTATACTCATTAATTACACATTAAAATACCAGTGAGCAGGATTTATGGGGCTGCATTAACAGAAAGGGAATAGTCACAATTCCATTTATCTGTACTTTATAATCATTAGTAACTATGAACAGTTGTGTTTTCTTAAGCGTAGAATGAACCCTTTGTGTCTAGTTTTTATGACCTCGTCAACAGAACCATGTTTCAAAACAGATAAACACTGTTCTCTAGAGAGTATCGGACATTTAAAAACTGACGTGACAGTCACTATGGGCTGTCGTTCACACCTGAAAACAAGGAGTTTCAATCTTACTGCTAGACGTCATTAAATCTCACACATGGGTCGTTTAATGTGCAGCAATTAACAGGAAAGGTTACACAGATGTAACATATGTTGTTGTTTCCTTCTTGTACTGTATATAAAATAAGACTTGGGAATATAATATTACTTCCTTTTGAAAATGTACCTGTTTTAATAGGAGCCCGCTTGACATTGATTAATGTGACATGTATGATGTTAAATGAAAATCAGTGCAGTTGAATCAGAAACGTACATGTGCAGACAATCTTATTGGGTTCACTAACTTCATGAACATTTTTACTCGCTTAGCATACGTAAAATTCCTAATTTACTCATTTTATCATGTGTTGTTTTGAAATACTTTTTGCCATAGCTTGAACACATTGCTTTACATTTGACCATGTTAAAAAAAAAAAAAAAATCTGAACTATTTTCCTGAAATCTTGTTTTCTATCTCTAAGAAATATTTTGAAATGTATAAGTGGAAAAATTCAAGAACCTTATGTATTACTTAACACATTTACAGGAAAATAGTATGACCCAAGACAATGAGACAATTAGTGGTGAGTTGTGTGGAAAAACTGGAATGAATCATTAACAATTATGTGTTTTTCATAAGTTTTCTTTGAGCCATTTGACAAAGTTTTCTGTCATGCGTTCTGCAATCAGGAAGTCAGTCGGCCATACGGTGAACATCAGCGCTCCGTGAAATCCAGTTTCATAGTGTTCGAGTTTCACCTCAACACCAACTGCATTTAGCCGTGTGGCGTACATCATCCCATCATCTCGGAGAACGTCATACTCGCATGTCAGGATGTAGGTCTTCGGCAGAGAGCGTAAGGCTGCATCTGGAACCAGCAGGGGGGATGCCCTCGGGTCAGCAAAAGACTGTGATCGTCCATTGGGCCCGACTGCCTCTCCTGCCGCTCCCTGCACCACAGCAGGAGCCGTGTAGTTGTACTGTCTGTGGTACGGTTCTGGTAAGAAGACGCTCCAGTTGGCAAACTTCAGCAGGCTAGAAGACTCTGGGCTGTTATGGGTGTTGGTCATCATTGCTCTGAACAGTGTTTTGTCAGTGGTGAAGTACTCGCTCCAGAAACGCACCATGAGGGAACGGGGCAGAATTGGCATGTGTTGATTCTGCTGATAGGAGGGGGTGTTGAGGTCGAGGGTCTGCAGAGCTGGGTAAAGAAGTGCTTGGATTTTCAAATGAACCTGCTGTTCCGGCTCTTTTAATAACTGTGGAGGGAAAGATAAACAGTGGTATTAAAAACACAACATTCTCCTTGTGACCTACTGTTTACTGGTCACAGTCTTTACAGGTAACATTGTAAAGCACTCCTTGTGTTAAACTGTTGTGTCATTAACATGTTAAGAAGTTTTTGGGGGTTTTTTTCTATAAAGATGTATAGTATATGTGCTGTGTGTATGATATATATATACACACACACATACACACACACACACATATATATATATATATATATATATATATATATATATATATATATATATATATATATATATATATATATATATATATATATATATATATATGAGTGTGTGTGTGTGGGTCCATGGACAGTGGGCGTGCTCACTATTTCACATAAAATGTGTTTTTAGATGTTAATTCATCATATTTTTATACTACTGGTTCAATATGAGGGAGCCTTTCATGAGATAAAACCATTTTTTAAATATGTAGCCATAGACAAATGTGTTTAAAACAAAAGAACAGAAGTTCTGACAGAATCTTAAGGCCCTTTCACACAGCACTTCTGTTACTGCAATATTTCACCATTATTCTGGAACAGCGTCTGTATAAAAGAAGTGGTTGGATCATTCTGTGCTCTATTTATTATTATTGTGACTTGTAATCTTCGCATTTTATGTTCCTATCCTAGTTTTTATTCCCAGAGACTGTTTTATGTTCTTGAGGTTGTTATTGGGTTTTATTGCATCTTGTTTTTATTTATTTTATCCTTTTACTTATCCATGCTGCAATATTGGTTAATGGTGGAACATTGAGAACTTTTCCTCTTGACACTTGATCAAGTATTTGCCTAACAGGTTCGATGTGTGTTTTGTCGTAATACCTAATGCATGTCCTGTTTGGTAAACAAATCTACCCAGTGGTATAAATTAAATAACTTTGAAGTTTAAACCTTGTTTTGATCCCACCTTTATAGTGACTTTGTCATCCCACAGACTCCTGATAAAAATTAACCACTATGTAAAAGGACATTTTCATGACGGCGCCCCCACAACTGAGAGACAGCGGTTGCATATGGAGGAACCGGGACGGATTCCACAGCAGCCACTCCAGGTCCCACAGCTTCATCCCAGGGAAGCCGCATCACCCACAGAATCCCAGCCAGTATCTCCATATCCATACTGTACACTGTGTTACTGCCCCTTTTGATTGGGGAACGAAGGTCCACTGTGTGTCCACTGTGCCTGTCCCACCTCTGTGACTCCTTTGGCTTGGTTGTGTAAAGTGGTGAAAGGTGGAAAAAAAATGGGACCACCTTCTCGTTTGGCTTTAGCTTTGTGTTACTGTGTAACTGTGATCATTCTGTGTTGATTAATGACAACTGTTTCTGTCAAATGAATTAGTAACTGACGATGCATAAAGATGTTGCTGCTTGTTCCTCATGTTGTAAAAGGGGATATTTACTATTTACTATTCTACAAAAGTGCAGAAAAGTTAACTTTGAGCCAGCAGCTCAGAGGGTAATCTCTAGTGTCAGCAACTTCTGATTAGAATGCTAGTGAATGTGATGGTGAAGATGAGGAAGTGCATGCTGCAGTGAATTATCATGACAGTACACTAATAATCTACTAAATGAATTATAATGTCAGGGTGTCGATACGAAACATCCTCAAACAGTCACACAAACATTTCATTGGTTCTCCTTTACCTTCATTTACAGGACACTATATTTGCTATTATTTCTATTTGCCATAGCATCATTTATGTAACACTACACTTATACAATATCACAAAATGTATTTCTGTCCATAGGGTTAGATGATAGACAGATTATTGTGTAAACATCTCAAATATACTCAGTGTGGTTCGGGTCTAAACTGTGTTGTAGCCAATCCATGTGTGAAAATATCTCACACTTCCTGAACCACTCTTTCACAATTTGAGCCAAATGAATCCTCCCTTTGTCATCTTGGAATGTGCCAAAGTCATCAAGAAAAAAGTCCTTTGATGGAAAACCCATGTTTTTTTTTTTTGGACTGAATCTAGAAGTAACCCCAGACCAGAAACCAGCCCTTACAAGTCTGTACTATAGGCACTAGGAATGATGGGTAATGACTTCATCAGTGTCTCTTCTCACCCTGATACACCCATCATTCTGGAATAGGTTCAATCTGGACTCACCCATAACATCAAATTTAAACTGACATTCTGTGAGATACACGTCATCTGAAAACAACTGCTTTGTTGTGAGTTCGTCACTGATAACTTTGGCTCACACGTGTGTAGGTGATTTTCACTAAGTTTGGTGTAAACTGCATGTAAACCTGAGGAGATAATAATGGAAGTGTGAGGGGTTTTATAAGTCTACACTTCAATATGGCTGACTTACTGTTGGGTTTAGGGTGGGACCGTAATAATATTTTTAGTTTTTATCCTGATGGTGAATCTGTGTACTGGTTCCACATTCAGGTATTTTGTGTTTATGCCGTTCACAGATGACATGACTCTATGGTGATGTCCAAAACCAGACAGTGGGATGCCCCCCCCCCCATCAAATTACATATATATATATATATATATATATATATATATATATATATATATGGGGGCTCCAAAATTAATGTCACATACCCCCCAAAAACTGTGTAGTTGCGCCCCTGCCTGCGCCGACACGTTACCCGGCTCAGGCCTAATAAAACCAGACTTCTTTTAGGCATACAACCGATACTGACAAAGTTCATTGTTGACAGGTTTATTACCGAGCAAAGCACATTAATCCAATCGATCTGAGGTTTGACTGAAAAATGCAACGGTTGTCATGCAAGGTTTATTACTTCCATAATATGTGAGTCACGGAAAATTCATCTGTACTTTTGAAAATACTACTAACATCTTCAAAAACAAATGTCTTATTTTACATACAGTAATCAGGAATGACTTGATGCATGTACATGTGTACTATGGAGGTGCTGTGGCCCCCAAATTCTATTTTACATTTATTCGAGTATATGTTTTTTTTCTGTCACGGAAGGTTCTGAAAGAACAGAGCTGTATTCATCACTCAGGACTTCAAATCTAATTCTAAATAGATTTTGGTTGTATAACTGGTGACATTTTATATCCAGGTCAATGGTTAATTTCATTATAAGGTCATAATATTAGCTGAACACCCTTATCTGTCCAGGATTTTACATTAATCTCTGCTAGCTGTGAACTAGCATAGCATGTGAACTGCACTAAAATGAAATATGTTTTAGAATAAAATAAATAACCCTTGTTAGAATTAATGGGAATCAGGTACCAATGACCAATCCTGTCAGAATCTGTTCAATAATAGATATGTTATGAAATCTAACCATGAATCCATAGCTTTACACAGATGACAGTAGGTATATGTCCTGTACAATTACTCATTGGAAGCTGTCACATATGTATAAATGAACTGTGTTTGCACTCATACTACAGAAGTGGCATAAAGTGAACAAAAGATCACTATGAGACAATTATATTATTGATCCAAGTTATTTCTACAATAATTAACCATCAATCAACCATCAATCAACTATTAGCAGTCAGTCTGACATTTCTTTAGAATCTTCACAGTATATTTTCAACTATAGCTCGAGAGAGGATAGAGATTTTTTTTTTTTAACTTATTCACAATTCTGCAGTACTTGTACATTCTATACATTTCCCAATCTTATTTTGTATTTGTTGCAACTTGTCAGTACAAAGTTCACATTTACAAAATATACACTGATTCCCAGAAAGTTGAGATAAAATATCCTTCTCTCTTCTCATGGAACAATTGTGACAGTATAATTTATCCTTGACAGATAAAGTGAAACTGGGATGTAAACACTGCACCAGGACAAAGGTGATTACTGTTGTGTATAAGTGTGGATAAATGTGTCTGAAAGCAAAATTAATCCAGCTTTATGGGCAACAGTCTGATTGTCGGAGGTTTACTGGACATGGTGCTTGTACAGTCATGCATTTCAGGTCAACATGACCATTCAGTGTGTTGTGCAGTTGATGTCACGTAGTTATGGAAGACATCTGTAGCACTATCATTTTTTTCCCCTTAGATTGAGCTCATGTTGACGTTAGGCTCCTAATCAAATTGTGTGGCTTATAATATTGCATGCATTATATGCTATTCGTGTGTGCTGCTGACTTTAAGAGAAAATGTTTGACATTTCTTGTTATTAAGCCAAAACCAAAATGGAATTTGACATTATTGAGCCAAACTGAAATGGCGTGTGTCTGGCTCTCTACATGCTTTTAATATCATTGCTATGATATATTAGGGAAGAATCTGTTTTTCCAGTATGAGGGGGGCTAATGGATTTGCATGGATTGACATAGAATTACTTCTATATTTCTCTTTTGTGGTTTCTATACAGATTTTCCAGGGAAACCCTAATGCTCACTCTTAAGTTTTTCAGCATCTTTCTTTGGCTCCCCTTCTGTCGCAAGAGTGTGCAACACTAGATACCTTTTTTTTAAATAGATATGCCTGTCTAACTCCAACTCCAACAAAAACTTCACAAATGTAGGCACATGTGCAACTAGAAAAGCACTCTGAGAGTGGAAACCTCCGCCAAGGCAGACTTCCCCCCTTCGAATGAAGAGAGGTCTGCCAAAGAGCTTGTATTTTTGCCAGTTTGTCTGTCTGTTAGTTAGTAAGATAAATCAGAAAGTTATAGATGGATCTTGATGAAATGTACAGAGTAGGTTGTTGAAGGGGAGATCTGGGAATTATTACATTTTGATGGTGATCCGGGTGGGGGTGGGGGTCAAGATAACTCAAAAACTTATGGACGGATTTTGATTAAATTTTCAGGATGTGTTGGGAGTGTCACATTGAACAAATGATTACATTTGGCTGGTGATCGGGAAGAGATCCTGGATTCTTGATCACTTTGAAATGTATTCTCCATTTACCCCATTCTAAAATTCCAAAGTGATCCAGAATTCAGGATCTCTTCCAGATCACCACCAAAATTTAATAATTTGTTCCTTGTGACACTCGCATTTCATCAAAATCCGTCCATAAGTTTTTGAGTTATCTTCACCGACCCCCCCTCCACACACACACACACACACACACACACACACACACACACACACACACACACACACACACAAACCTGGATCACCACCAAAATCTAAAAATTTCCAGATCTTCCCATTACCAACCTACCCTGTACATTTCATCAAGATCCGTCCATAAATTTTTGAGTGATCTTGCTAACTAACAGACAGACAAACTGGCAAAAACGTAACCTTCTTGGTTACATTATCTCTTTTAGTATAATAAAGTCTTTCTAAAATGGGCAGGGTGACCACATTTATAGATATCGATATTATATATATATATATATATATATATATATATATATATATATATATATATATATATAAATTCACCAGAGAACAGTGACCAAAAAGAGAAGGTGGTTAATACCAGCATGTGGCATATGCAGTTTAGACCCAAACATCAAAGGAATGTAGTGCATCATCAGTGTAACTGGCTATGCACCAAACAGTGAATCTGTAGCAACACAGGTTCTGTGCCTCAGCTCCTCTACTGACATATCTTCCTGCAGCTATCTTTCTATATGTAAACTACAAAACATGAATAACACTAAAAAATAAAAACATAAACGGCACCTGCTGGGAGACGGCCGCCGCCAGGTTTCCTCCAGCACTGTCTCCTGATACAGCGATGCGTCCCGGGTCTACAGAGTACTTTGCCAACACCCCCTTCTGGAGGAAGTGTTTGACCACACGGTAGACGTCCTCAAATGGAACAGGAAAGTGGTGGGGAGGGGCAAGGCGGTACCTGGAAAAAAATGGAGGTGCAGATACAAATGTTCAATATATAAAGTCATGAAATAACTCATCACTCAGAGACTGAATCTGATCAAGTGGAAAAACATTAAGGTTCATGGTGTGGCATGTAGGGACATCTAGTGGTGAAATGACAAAGATTATAATCACCTGAATAGCCCTCACCTAACCTACCATTACAGTGGCCCCTTGACAACATGGAAATAAAAACCCTCATCTCCAGCTAACATTTAATTGTCTATTTTGGGTTCTCCACTCTAACATACAATGTGAACATAATCCATCTTAACACTGATTATCACCCAGAAAAAAAAAACAAACAAGCAGATGATGTCCAGTCTGAGCCACAGGTTAAAAATGTAGGTAAAAGTGATCCACTCCCTTGGTTGATAATAATTAAATCCTTATATACAGTTTCTATAATGAGATCGCACTCTGACTGCCAGTTAATAGCTAGCACTTTAAATTACAACCCAGCAATAATAGGGTCATAATAGGTTAATGGTTTGCTAATAAAAATGCCCTGACTAAGTTATGATCAAAGCAACGAGAGTCAAAGTCAGACTTGGTGAAAACTACAATAAAAACCTGTTCAGTAATATTTTGGCATCTATCTTTTGACCTAATAGTGATCCTGAACTCAATGATATCAGTGCAAAAATGTTATTTACAAGTGGTATCTATGGAAAATTGCATAGTAATTATGAGGTAATATAGGTTGATATTTTCATAATAGTATAAGCTGCTATCAGTATAATACCTTCAAAAGTAAATAATTAAAAAATACGAATGTGATTTTGATATTCCTTTCCTCTGGTTTCCCAAACATTTGCTTTTGTTTCAGGGAAATATGGCAGTAATTATGTCTAATAGCTTGTCTTGCAGCCTGGAAACATTTATGTGAATTGATTATGACAAGACATCCACATTGATAAGAACAAATCTGCTGGAGTTTTAATAAAACTTCCTTGTAGTGTTGGTAAGAGTCAGATTAATTTCATGGCTGGTTGTCTGGTGATTATTAAAATTACAGAGTAGCTCATAAATGCAATCTTATAAAAGACTGAAGATGACATATTTGTAAATCTTTTTCATTATTATTAAATCAAAACATTCATGTAATCAATCATTGCTAACAAAAGAAGAATAAAGAATGATGGACCTTGGCAAAATGTAATATAATAACTCCAACGTGGTCTTGTCTGATATACCATAGAATTAAAACAAAACAGGTGGTTTGGCATTTTGTATGTTTTCACACAGAAACTACCACAAGTGGTTCCAGGGAACATTTAACTGCATTAAATGTATAATTTATATATTAAGATGGATTTCTATTTGATTTCCAGGAATTTCACCAACATATGTTACCTCAATATTATTATTATTATTATTATTATTATTATTATATTAAGTTATTACCCATTAATGTCATCATTGTACTGTGGAGTGCAATTGTAGTGCTACATGTACTATCACATATTCATACAGTATATACACTAATTTACATATACTTATACATATTACTACATATTTTAGATTCATTATTTTTTTTCCCCATTATTGTCATTTGTCTTCAGACTGTCATTAGTCTGTTACTCACATTTCTGCCAAATATCACTCAGTTATCAAGCTATTAACTGGAGATTCCCGCGGTAACTACAGTCATATTTGAACATTACCTCATCATTACCAAAATTATCCTCCTGCTGTTGCTATTAAAAAGTGATCTGTAATCTGCTGACTTGTTGCCAGGTTCAATACATACACATTTACCTTGAAGTTGTTTGTGCTAGATTTCAGTGTTTTTGCACTGACCTAAGGCCTGATAATCTCAGCTAAATATGTGTCTGAAGATATCATGAACCAAATGTTGTCTGTAGCCGGGTTACGGATTGTGAAATTATGTGACTTAACACATAACAGATAGGAATCTACACTGGGCAGATAATGCAATATCCTAATATGCCTCACCCCTTTACACCCATTCATACTCAACGTCCCAGCAAAAATAATATGAAGCACCACAACCACTTCATAAGCTGATGAAAGCCAATGTTATTAATGAGTGCCTGTTATTGTTGAGCATAGCTACTGACTAAGCAGGGAAACAGCAGGAAATGAACTGAAGGACAGAATGGGGATTGCTGAAATAAAGTTCCATTACTTAGGGGCAGTGTTAGAGCCGGATGTGCCAAAGAACAACAGTGACTGGTGCTGTGAAGAGGGAGCCTGGCGAGACTAAAATGAAAACCTGTTAGCTTCACTCTACTGCATCCTCAGTTACAACTAGCCAGCGATTAGAAAGGACAGGCAGATATGAGAACAGAAAATGTCTCAGATGGGCCTAGAGATGGAGCGGCTTCATAATTAATACATATTACTTACAGAAATTGCAATTATTTATCACTTTAATAGCCCTGCCTTTACAACAGTCTCTATTAGTGTCATGCAAACAGTCATATTTCACAGAGCCATAAGACTCATGCAGTATATTTGCTGTGCAACATTGAAATACTTACTCTACAGAAAGAACCACTGCATTGAGCTCAGCAGCAATTTTTCTGGCCAGGAGATCGTATGGACTCATTCCTGTATAGACATAACATTGTTTACAGCAGAAGCCTATCATGAGTACAAAACAATGTAATTACAATTACAATATTTTTCAGACATCACACATAACCTATACAGATAACACCGCCCTCTAGTTTAGTCTTTCTGTAATATCACTTTTGCTGTAGTAGTTGGAGCAGTTCAACAGATTGCAAGAACAGCATGAGATTATGTCAAACTGCATGTCATGTCTTTAGGTTTTGGATTAGCAAGAGTAGCCTCCCTCTGAGGTTCCCACAGCTCCAGCAGACGGTGAATTATTTCTTCAGAAAACCAAGGAGGGCATGCTTTGCGTTTCATAATTTCTTCATTATTTATCATCACATCATAAGAGCCGTCACATAAATTTAATGGAGCGTTTTCAAATAACTCCTGTGACAAATGGCAGTAATACTGTGTAATGAACTGATCACAAGAGTGTGCGTTGTCTATTCCTTCATCCATCTATCTAATACCTTGCGCTTTCCAAGTTCTCGGTTATTATTTATGTGACAAATAAGAAAAACAAAACAAAAAAAACATGTACTCACGAGAGCTTCCCAGACACCACCCTCCACCATGCAGGTAAATGACAGCTCTCCTGAGCTCAGTCTCACCCCCTTGGTGCTTTGGCTGGTACAACAGCACTTCCACTCCATCAAACTTCTCCTCTGTTACTTGGACACGCTCATCAGACACAGGCACTACTTTTTCGATCAGAGTAATTAAGTACATTACCCCCATGTAGTCCTTGACTCCTATTACTTCGCTGAAATGAGCCTAGAAAAGAAGACCAACAAGAAAACAAAATATGAGATTCATCCTGTAATATATTTTCAACATGCATTGTTTTTAACTAATATAAAGAATCAGTCTGAGCTAATGGTACTGAATACATTTTCTACCCTCAGAAATGACTAACATACTAGACAATGTGGGATTAGATGGAGAGAAAGACGCATTGTCCAGTGAAATGTCAGCAGCCCCTACGATAACATGTTTTCATAACTAAATGATACGTTAGAAAAGCATGACTCATTCTCCAATATGTCTGGTGATATAGGGCATCAACCGCAAGCATGAGGCTAATCAGCTGATGCTCTTCTACTGTGACTACAACAAACTTATCAAAGGCATCCACAATATGACATATAATTATGCACTAACATTAGCGTCAGTGAAAATGTTTTAAAGCAGTCATTCTGCTGTTTACAAGAACACTAATCATTTGTGGAAGTCAAAGCGAGAAAGCAAGTGAAATGAGAACTCCTCCTACTAATCCTACATCATACAATTATACTAGAAATATCAACATACTCATCAGAAGTCAAATTAAATTGTCTCATGAGGTTCGATAACTTGAGCAACTGTTACATATATTTCCTAAAGACTATAACTTGCATGTGTTTACTGTATTGTAAGACTGTAATCACTGCAGATAAGTGGCTAACAATGATCCTAAATAATGGACACAATAGTCTGTGCCTGATAGATGTTACATATTGGTACTCCGTTGTCTTACTGCATAGTTCAAACACTTCACAGTATATGTAGTTTACAGTATGCTTACTATTTTATAATAGTAACTCCTTTGAAGGTTCCTTCACAGATGATCCACATATTAAATTAAAATGTCTTAAATACACTCCCCTGTGTAACCCATTAAGCATAGAGTAATATAATAGTATGTCTCGACTAATGCATGTAATGCTATGACTAACAAGTTCCTGCTTGTGTGTAATGGACTTCTTAGAGAGCTGGGCCTTCCAAACCAACATAAATGTACTACTAATAACCCTGAATGTGACATGTAATTGCGTTTTAAAGCCATAAAGAGAGCAGCAGGAAATAAACCACAGGCTTCTAAGGGCTACAAACAGAGTTGGTTTCCTTAATAGGGTCTATTATTAGAACAGGTGAGCAGGACTATACAACACATGGATTAGTATCTGACATAATCTGGTGTAACCAGCATGTACATCCACATCAGCAAAATACAACAACGTTTAACTTGCAACATAAAATAGCCTTAAAGAACACACTAAATGAAGATAAAGTTGTTAATTTATACTTTGGAAACAATTACTAAATAAATACAAGAAATTATATATATATATATATATATACACACACACACACACACACACACATACATACATACACATACATGCATACACACACACACACACACATAATACATGCATACAGATCATATTTGTAAATAGTGTGTTGTTAAAGAATACTGAAGTAAATGCTAACGTCATAACAAGCTGCAAAAGTCATATTATTTTTGTTCTTACCAGATGGCTCAGACTTCTGAAGAAAGTGTTGGTCAGCATGAGTTTCCATCTCTCTTCTATCTCTTCAGGAATGGGTTCATAAATATAATAAGCGGTAAAAGAGCAGAGAGCGACGAATAAAATGATGCTTCCCAACCTCATTTTAAAACGTGCAGCAACTGACTGCAGCGTGCAAACACAAACAGGCTCGTTAACAAGTCACTCCGGTGCGCGACAAGGCTATTTTCTTACGCTGTGAATTAATTTAGGTACAAGAGCGGCTAAATATGACAGCACGTGTCCGGTGTCATTTGATGGTTAACGGCGAGCATGTTCGGAGCTTTTCACTGCTGATTGTGCGCGTGCTGTAATGCATGTCTAGTCTCGCGGAGTCGGAGAATCAATTTAAGTGTCAGAGATATGGAGACAGGAGCGCGCGCATTGTGTACTCACTCACTCACTCACTCATTCACTCACTCACTCGCGAGGCAGAACCGTCCCACCTTGGCCAGCACCGCAAATTCCTCAGGTGCTTCCTAAGCGAATAGGGCTTTAGGCGGTACGAACCAAAGTTTCTATAAGAGGAAACTGATGGGACTAAAAGCTCATACACTCAACTATTTTATTTTCAATAATAATAATTCAAAGTCTTTAACAGTAAGCAGTAAATTATTTGTTGCCAGCTGCTGCGGAACAGATGTGTCCAAAGCGATATGACTGAGGCTTTTTCCCCCATGTGTGTGTTATTACCTCTGTGTTTTATACCATGTTGCTTTAACTCCACAGAAGCCCAAAATGGCTATGACACATAACCTTGTTGAGTCTGTAGTGCAGCTAAGGTTGCAAGGCAGTCTAAGCTAATAATATTATTTGTGACAGGGCCAGATGAGATGTATCGTTTCCTGGCACCAGTGGCCGTCAAAGCTACGTGACTGTTCAGAACCAGGACCCATAAGGAACTGATTTAATGCTCACTGTGGTTAAGTTGACACAGGTTTGATTTAATTTCATTTCACAACTTAATTCACTGACACTTCCAGCATTTACATCCTCAGAAACTTCTGCTGCAGCACAAGCACAACACAAGGCAGTCCACGCAGAACCTAAATTAGTGGTGTCCAACATAGGGTCTGCGGACCTAAACAGGTCCTTTAAAGGATCCAAGCCTGGCCCAGACTGATCTCATTAAATCCCTTTCTATGTCACATAGGTTCTAATGGAATTTGGTGTGTTATACATAATCATTTTATTTATTTCACATGTTATCCAATGCCATTTGGGTCATTCCTGGATAATGTAAACTTTTCTGTCCACAAGATATAAATGTCAATATCATATTTAAAAGAAATAAAACAGCTATGATTAAAAAAATTTAATTATAGGTTGGAGTCCTTTGAATGAGATAAACACAAAAATATATGAAAAATATATCTGTTTGACTTTTAACCACTTTTTTTTTTTACATACACTTATTTTCCCATATCCCCAAAGCAATAAGACATATTTGAGGTAAGAATACAAATAAATATACATTTGATTTTAGGATTTTAAAAACAAGGTTAAAGTCTCTATCTGTATATAAATACATGTAAATTAATAAATTAAAAAAAGAGCCAACTTACTCTTTTATTTCCAAGTTTCATTCTATTAACTGGTGTCTTATCACAACTTTCCACTCTGTTGTGTTAAATCAGGGGTCTCCAAACTATTCCACAAAGGGCCGGTATGGCTTCAGGTTTTTGTTCCAACCAACCAAGAGTACACAGTTTGACCAATAGACTCTCTGAAGACTGAGATGAGTTGATTA
The DNA here is from genome assembly GCA_020466265.1 of Siphamia tubifer. NCBI lineage: Eukaryota > Metazoa > Chordata > Actinopteri > Kurtiformes > Apogonidae > Siphamia > Siphamia tubifer. The sequence continues at coordinate 36,600,653 of CM035795.1, read as the reverse complement.
ATTGATTCAAGTCTGGTGTGTTGCTGCTTGGTTGGAACAAAACCGTGCAGCCACACTGGCCCTTTGTGGAATAGTTTGGAGACCCCTGTGTTTGATCATGAAGAAAGAAAGCAAGATTTTGAAACAATAGCAAGCATGTTTGATATACAGACTAAAATACTGTTTGTGTGAAGAGTTAGTTCTGAAGATGTCTGCCATGAAGAGCTGTGTCTAATCTAGTTTTAAAAATGGTCTTATCAGAATCAGAATTAATTTGTTGGTCCCAATTATTTAAATAAAATAGTCATAAGCCAATAAAAAATATTTAGAAAAATAAATATTAACCAATTAAAATTACTACCAGAATTACATCAAATCAAAAGTGCACAGCAGTAGTGAATATGCATACATATATGCACACACACACACACTCTGGTTGGATGTAATTGTGGTTGTTTTTGAGTCAGTTTGTGTGTTCTTCTGTCTGTTTGTTTTAAGTAGCTTTACACAAAAACTACTACACCGATTTTCATGACATTTTCAGAAAAGGCGCAAGGTGGTGCAGAATAGATCCCATTAAATTTTGGATAATGTAGATCAAAGATCACAGTTACCAAAAATGTGTTTTCACAATGATAAGAGATGGGGAAAATCAGGTCAATTGTGTTCTAGGCCTTGGATCTTCATAATGTCTGGCTCCACCTCTGATTTTATCCATAATTTTCCCATACGTTTTAGTTTTGTAAGCACACAATACAGTTTCAGTTACTCATCATTTTTTCCTTATAATTCTAGGTTTTATTTATGTTTCAATTTTACTTTTCATCATTTCGTTCTTTTTCATTAACGATTGTAACCTTGATTATCAGCAGTAGTTTTTGTTTCTTTCTTTAAAAAGACAAAATACCTTATGTCTATGGTAATGCTTGAGGACTTCTGACAAATGAGTAGATTCTACACAAGAGACATGACTGTTCAGAGCACGGGTATCTGCTGGTGGAATGCAATTTTTTTTCTTATTACAGATTGCAACATGGTCAAATAACAACATTTTAAGAATAAGGGAAATTTGATTTGATTTGATTTGATGCAGAACTGCTGCCTATATATCAGTTTTAATATGTGTTGTATGGAGTGTAGTACACGGTTGCCTTTTTTCCCTTTTATCTTTTACAACATCAAAAAAAGATACGAGGCTTAAGTCCCAAAAGCCACCCCTTATGTCCGCCAATGGGTTAGATATGTCATTTACCTGCTATAACTGTAAAAACATGAAAAAAAGATAAATAAAAAAAAACCAAACACACACACATATATATATATATATATATATATATATATATATATATATGTAAAAGGGGGCGGGCCTCGTAAAGAGAGTAAAAAAATAAAAATCAAACTAAAAACACAGTGAGAGCTTAACCCAGGTGAAGCAAAATTGAGAGTGCGGTAGTCATAAAAGGATGATTTATTAAAAAATCAGTTAAAACAATGACATTTCCTAACGAATAAAACCCGGTTTAAAAGTTCATTAAAATCTGGCAAGGGCCAGGCCACGTTTCTCTCACTGTCGCTTGTTGCTCCCGGCTGCTCCCGGCGTCTCTCGGCGTCTCGCCGCACCGCTGCTCCCGGCGTCTCGCCGCACCGTTGCTCCCGGCGTCTCGCCGCACCGTTGCTCCGGCGTCTCGCCGCACCGCTGCTCCCGGCGCCTCTCCGCACCGCTGCTCCCGGTGTCTCTCGGCGTCTCGCCGCACCGCTGCTCCCGGCGCCTCTCCGCACCGCTGCTCCCGGTGTCTCTCGGCGTCTCGCCGCACCGCTGCTCCCGGCGTCTCGCCGCACCGCGGGGAACCTGTCCACAGGACACCCAGCCGGCCAGCGCCCAACCCACACCCACCGAGTCACCCCTGCCGGGCCCCAAAGGCACCGCTGCTAGGGGACCTGTGAACACGTCCACACTAGTGACTCGATGGGTCGGCCGGGCTGGCTGGGTCGTCTGTCCCCCGCGGCGTGGTCCGCCTGCCGGCTCAGCCAGCCAGCTCTGCAGCCGGCTCTGCACCCGGATCTGCCTTCTGGATCTCTTCGTGGATCTGCCTCTCCTGGCTCACCTGTGAGGCGCTTAAAAATCCCCTCCCCCCAGCACAGGTGTTGCTCATCACAATCAACCTCAGCTGCTCTCTCGTAACTGACAGAGTCTCGTAGGGGCGTGCACACATTGGTAACAATAAAAAAACACTACACACCAAAGCAAAACATAAAAACAGTACCTCTGTCACATATATATATATAGTCCCCAATAGCCAGGAATTTCCTATTTGATGGTGTGTCAACATACATCAAGATTTCCAGTTCCGTAACCACTCACCCTAAACCTAATTGCTAATCACGCTATATTTGACTTGATGGTACATTACATGCAGAACGCTTGTAATGTATACAGATAACACGCCAATTAAAAGTGATACATTATCTGTACATTGTAAACTGTAATCTCCACATTTACAGAGTAATGCATAGATTTGACTTCCATAGACCTGCAGGTGCCCACAGCGATTTATAAATCCATCAGGACTAAAATAGTAGACATTTGGGCTTCAATGTCTTCAGAGTAACCCTTGCTCTACCATCTGAACCACAGCCAACCTTTAGTGTGTATATTGAAAATCTTAAATTGGTAAATGTTTATTACATTTTTGTTAGTAAAAAAAAAGTTCTAATAAAAAAAACAGGTTATTTCAACATTGTGGTCTTTCAGTTTAAACAGCACCACATTGTTTTTTAAATTTACAGTTTTATTTTCTCACAACAAAATTTCTACAAACAAGTCTGATTTTGTTCATATATTCTACTCAAATTAAGAACTTTACATTGTATTTTCATATATATATATATATATATATATATATATATATATATATATATATATATATATATATATATATATATATATATATATATATATATATATATATATATAAACTAAAAAAAAATGTTCCCCTCGCCCCACGTCAGCGGTGTCTCCTTCAGACTCGGGTCCTCTAACAGAGGCCTGGGAGCCTGAGGGTTCTGCGCAGGATCTTAGCTGTTCCTAGCAATGCGCTCTTTTGTACAGAGATCTCTGATGTTGTTCCTGGTATCTGCTGGAGCCATTCTCCCAGCTTGGGGGTCACTGCCCCGAGTGCTCCGATCACAACTGGTACCACTGTTGCCTTCACAGTCCACATTTTCTCTAACTCCTCTTTCAGCCCTTGGTATTTCTCAAGCTTCGCATGTTCTTTCTTTCTGATGTTGCTATCACTGGGGACTGCTACATCTATCACAACCACTGTCTTCTCATGTTTATCCACTACCACTATGTCAGGCTGATTGGCCATCACCATCTTGTCAGTCTGGATCTGAAAGTCCCACAGGATCTTGGCCTGTTTGTTCTCTGTCACCTTTGGGGGGTTCTCCCATCTTGACCCTGGGACCTCCAGTCCATACTCTTTACAGATGTTCCTGTACAGTATGCCCGCTACCTGGTTATGCCTCTCCATGTATGCCTTGCCTGCCAGCATCTTACACCCTGCTGTGATGTGCTGGACTGTTTCAGGGGCTTCTCTACACAGCCTACACCTGGGGTCCTGTCTGATGTGGTAGACCCCGGCCTCTATTGCTCTGGTGTTCAGGGCTTGTTCATGTGCAGCCATGAGTAGGGCCTCTGTGCTGTCCTTTAGTCCAGCCTTTTCCAGCCACTGGTATGTCTTTTCCATATCAGCCACTTCCTCAGTTTGTCGATGGTACACGCCATGCAAGGGTTTGTCCCTCCATGGTAGCCCCTCTGGTTCCTCGACCTTACTGGGCTTTTGTTGCCTGAGGCATTCACTTAGCAGTTGGTCATTGGGGGCCATTTTCTTGATGTATTCCTGGAGGTTCGCCGTTTCCTCCTGGACAGTAGTTCTGACACTTACTAGTCCTCGGCCCCCTTCCTTTCGCTTAGTGTACAGCCTCAGGACACTGGACTTGGGGTGGAACCCTCCATGCATGGTAAGGAGTTTCCTTGTCTTGATATCAGTGGCTTGTATCTCTTCCAGTGGCCAGGATATTATCCCAGCTGGGTATCTGATTACTGGCAGGGCATAGGTGTTAATGGCCTGGATCTTATTTTTGCCATTCAGCTGACTTTTCAGGACCTGCCTTACCCTCTGTAGGTATTTGGCTGTGGCTGACTTCCGAGCTGCCTCCTCATGATTACCATTTGTCTGTGGGATCCCTAGGTATTTGTAACTTTCCTGCACATCTGTGATATTCCCTTCAGGTAGGTCAACCCCTTCAGTTGTGATCACCTTTCCTCTTCTAGATATCATCCGCCCACATTTATCTAGTCCGAATGACATCCCAATGTCTTTGCTGTAGATCCGGGTGAGGTGAATTAGGGAATCAATGTCACGCTCATTCTTGGCATACAGCTTGATGTCATCCATGTAGAGGAGGTGGTTGATGGATGTTTCACTTCGGAAATGGTATCCGAAGCCACTCTTTGAGATGATCTGGCTGGGGGGGTTTAGGCCTATGCAGAACAGCAGGGGGGACAGAGCATCTCCTTGGTAAATGCCGCATCTGATGCTCACTTGTGCAATTGGCTTTGAGTTGGCCTCCAGAGTTGTCTTCCACAGCCTCATTGAGTTCTGGATGAATTCTCTTAGTGTCCTGTTGATGTTATACAGTTTTAAGCATTCCAGTATCCATGTATGTGATATTGAGTCATAGGCTTTCTTGTAGTCAATCCAGGCAGTGCACAGGTTGGTGTTCCTTGTCTTGCAATCTTGGGCAATTACCCTGTCGACCAGTAGCTGGTGTTTGGCTCCCCTGGTGTTGTTGCCTATTCCTTTCTGTGCTCTGCTCATGTATTGCTCCATGTGCCTACTCATCTTAGTCGCTATGATGCCTGATAGAAGCTTCCATGTGGTGCTGAGGCAGGTTATAGGCCGGTAGTTAGATGGTATTGTTCCCTTCTGGGGGTCCTTCATTATGAGGACTGTCCGGCCCTGGGTTAGCCACTCTGGGTGGTTTCCCGATATCAGCAGCTGGTTCACCTGTGCTGCTAGGCGTTCATGGAGTGCTGTCAGTTTCTTAAGCCAGTAGGTATGAATCATGTCGGGCCCTGGTGCTGCCCAGCTCTTCATTTTGGACACTCTGGTTTGGATGTCTGCTAGTGTGATGACTACTGGGTCTTGTTCTGGGAGTTGGCTGTGCTCTGCCTGTAAGTCTGTCAGCCATTGGGCATTGGTGTTATGTGTTGCCTCCTTCTCCCACATGCTCTTCCAGTATTGCTCAGTCTCAGCCCTAGGTGGGTCCGTTGTCACCTTGCCCCCCTGCCATTGAGAGTAGACCTTAGCTGGGTTGGTGGAGAACACCTGGTTTATTCTCCTGGCCTCTCTTGTGTATCTCTTTAGGCGGGTAGCCAGTGCTGTGAGCCTTTGCTTAGCAGTCTCCAGTGCCTCAGCTGTGGACAGTTTGTTGTATTTCTTGGGTAGTGCTTTCCTCAGATTCACACCTCTGCTTAGTTCTGTTAGAACACTGACTTCTCTCCGTGCTGCCATGATCTTTGCCTCTAGCCTTCTCCTCCATGGGGCAACCTTCTGGCTGCTCTGGCTGTTCATCTTGTAGCCAAGCATCTCTTGGATCACGGTTGCTGCTGCGTACATCAGCTGATTGGTCTCAGTGATGGTAGTGGTAGGGACAGTTTGCAGTGCAGTGTTCAGGTCCTCCAGTAGAGTCTGGTCTGGTACTTTGTTCTTTAGCCTTGGCAAGCAGGTAGTTGACTCTATTTATCTATGACTCTATTTATTGTATCGCTCATCGTGAGGTATAGGCATGTATAGCAAGTGCCTTGCCTAAGGGCACACCTGGGATTCGAACCGGCAACCTTCCGCACCAAAGTCAGTAAGCTATCCAGTCGCTATATATATATATATATATATATATATATATATATATATATATATATATATATATATATATATATATATATATATATTGTAATTTTACAACTTTTTTGCTGTTAATTGTACAGTCTTTATTCTTAAAGTGTACTATTCATGATACCAGCAGTGATAAGATACTGAAACATCAATAGCGCCCTCTTTACACTCTAGGATCTATTCACAAATCTAAATATCAATACAATTGATACCTAAGTCTTTTGAGGTAATGTATATCAGCAACTAAGTGACAAGTAGGTGTTGGGATATTCTCCAAATGATACACAATTGGTGGGAAGTGGAACTACTTCTTCTTCCACCTTGTTAAGAGTGTTATGTCACATATCAACTCTGAGCAAAAATCAGAACAGACTAAAGGGTAAATAGTGGAAATGTAATATGCTATTGTTATGAATGAAAAAAGTTGTCAATGTTGGATACTTGTGGAAGTGTTACATATTCAGTATATTCATGTTAACATGTTCATATAATGTGAATATGCAATTTTCATTATAATATTTGTTAATATTCAAACAATAATCACTCTCATGTCTTGTATTCTTCATGAAGTTATGCTTTCTTCTCCAGACATTATTAAATGTATTTGTACAAATGATTGGTTTTGGATTGGTATCAGTGATTCCACCCAGAATTTTACTCAGTATTGGATGGGAAAGGAAATCCATGATATCAAACATCAGTACAAGCCATCTGTTGGGAATCAGGCTTGAATGTAAATATGGAGATGGGACTAGTTAGTAGATGCAGAGCACCAACCACAGATAAGAAGGATGTGATGCTTTTATCAGGTGCACTTAAGAATACAGGGTGTAATCTTTAAATGTAATCCTTAATTTTGAATAAAACCACCAGCAACAATTGTCATTATATATTTATCGACTTGGAACTGACTTTGACTTATGACAGAAAGAAGGTGGTACATATGACACACACACACACACACACACACACACACACACACACACACACACACACACACTGCCGACTTGTGATTGGTTAGGTACAGAATAAACTGGCCCACTTACAGACTGTTTTCTCAGTATTGAATAAACTAAGAAAACCAGACGGCTGGTCAGGCTGATGCAAACTGGTCTGTGGGATGAAACTGCAAAGTGAAAACATTACATCAAACATATTAACAATTAAAATGGTTTTATCTCACATACAACCCAAATTGATCTCAAGTGGGTCAGGCTAGTGAAATATTTTCATAATAATAGAAATATAACAACTCCTTTAGTGTTTGCTTTCCTTTTTTTGGGGGGAGGCAATAATATACATATCCAATAACATTTAAAAACTGTCCTTTCACAAAAAAATATGAATAATAAATAACCAACTATGACCAACTTGAAATTTCTGAAGGAAAAAGTAAGTGGAATTTTACAATATTATAACTGTTAATGAATATTTTGTGGGTCTGTAGATGTAATCTGTAAGTTGTAATGTTCGTGCACAGATGAGAAGCTGAGGCACAATATTCTTAAAACTTCATTTTTTCTTTTTTTTAACATTAAAACTAAGAGAAAAATGTAGAGCTATGATTTATGGATTATTATGCGAACATTTTACTGATCTGATCCATTTCAGTTTAAATTGGGCTGCATTTGGCTCTTACTGAAACAATCATCCACTGAGTCTGGAATTATTTTAACCAGTATTCAAGTCATACTAGGGCAGCTTAAACCCATAAATACTGACAAAGCATGTAATTTTCAGTGTTGGCAAAATAAAAGGCCTCTTAGGATATTTGCAATTACATACAATAGTCTTATATGACAAGTTGATGGGATCATTATTGCACTTTTATTCTGGTAACAGTCCCGTAATGCTAAATTTACTGACAGCTCATTGTAAAAGAATGGGAATAAGTAGACGAAAGGGAACATGCTAATGTCCTTTAATGAGGTTTAATGCTCTGAGGTAACATGAGGCCAGCGTATGTATTACAAAAGGAAAAAAAAAAAAAAAAACATTGGGAGGTTTGGTCTATGTGATGTGATATCACTGCCAACTCACGTTCTGAAGTTTGGAGGTTTGTGGAATATGTTGCTTTTCTGCATTTTTCCTTATTAAAGCTTAACTACCTCCATGTGAGTTGTGTTTATTTTCTCATTAAAATAGTTCTAAACTTTCTCACTCAAGTTATAATTTGTAGTTTGCCAGTGTCCAAGGGCAGCCTTCCATCAGTCAAACTTTATCAGGTGCAGCAGGGAGCTGGAGGATTGAGGGCATAATGGAGGCTTGGTGGAGGCCTAGTTGAGACTAATCACTGCTGAGCAGCAGAAAACTGAATCACTTCTCTGAATACGAAATCACACTTCAGACACTCAGGGAATCCCCCTGGATTTCCCGCCCTCCTAATGCCCTGCAACCACTGGCCTCCACTCAGCTTCTGAAGTAGACCACCTTAGTTAGTTGGTAAATCTTTCATGACGCTTGCTTCACTCTTCATCTTGTCAGTGGAGAGGACGGGTGTCAGTGGGTGTCTTCATCTACGTAGAGCCATGCTGTGCAATGCTCTGCCACGTGGCTGCCCAACATCCTGCAGCATGTGGGGAGAGCACAAGCAGATGTCAGAAGAACTTCAATACAAAGTCTGATTTATTGAGAATGAGTGTTCATTTGTTTAATTGTCTGCTTTTATGTGAAAGATGGTTTGTGCATATGTGCTATGTCAAAAACATGTAATTAAAGAAATCTAATTAAAGAACACAATATAAACCTAACTGAGTTGAACTTTTTTTTTATTATTTCCAGAAACCCTGCTGGGGGAACAGACAATTTGCATGACAAGAGGCATCTGAAAGCACTCAAAAGAGCCGAGATGTGTGGGAGGAACATTTTTGATACAGTTTTATGATTTTTCACTGCGTTACGAATGTCAAGTAAATCTTATTTTTGCTTCATGGATTTCATTTCACTCACATGATATCAAATGAATATCCTGTTCCTAAGTCAGTATTTATCATCTCGGCCAGTCCACCTCACTTCTCTAATGTAGTTTAGAAGCAGAGCGGACACTGAGAAGCACATGTGATAAGTTCACCTCAGGAACATTGAGACTTAGAACCGAGGTTCCACCGCAGCTGGAGGGGAAGAGTAAAAGAATAAACAGAAAACAGGATGGTAGCAAACACACCCTGAAAACAAAAGCAGTACTGCAGCCAGTAGACTATGGGGTTGGCATGGCAGTGCACTAACTGTGGACCTCAACTACTTTACTGTTTTAATCATCATCTGTAATTGTTTAAATGGAAGGAATGAAAACATGTAATTGGAAATGTTATCCACCCAAACCATGGTGTTAAAAAGAAACTTGCTATTTGTTTTTCACTTACAGCCTGTACATGTACGTGAAATCATTCACCTAAACATATATTTGAAGTGCTTTTAAACCACTGACTAAAATCACATATTCATTAAACATTCAAATATGATATATGGTGATACTGACATACCCCAAAGCACAACTATCTACAGTCAGTTACTTTTCCATTGGACGTATACACAAACTTTACCAGTTTGTTTTATACAATTTTTCTTGCTGTGCTGCTCTTGTGTGGCGCTCTATTCTGTGCTGCTACATACCTGGAATTTCCCCTAGTGGGACTAATAAAGGAATATTTTATCTTACCTTATATGCTAAACAGAAGTGCATAGTGTCAGTTTTTATTATATCACATATGCAATTATTTGTTTAATTAGCGATAACAAGAGAAGTCATTCCACAAACATAGCAACAAATGTAACTAGTAAAACCATAAGACTAATTATAGCCCTCGCCTCCCTTTGCGACCGTCGAGACCACCTGACAGTGAGAGGATATCATATTATGTGCTGGATCCGACATTCTGTGAGACGCACACACGCTTAGGTATACATCTGAAAATGACCGCTTTGCTACAAACTCATCACAGCCACGCCCATTATTTGATCAATAATATAACTGATAACTTTTGATCCCACATGTGTGTAGGCGAGTTTCACCCACTTTGGTGTAAATTAGATGCAAACTCAGTGTTGTCATCACAACATTCTTGTAAAATTGGCTTTTTATTAATGATAAAAAAACCACTTGAGTTTTAATAGGCCCTCGCCAACAATGCATGTCAGTGCTCGGGCCTAATAATAACTAGTAAAACCGCGAGTGGTATTATAGGCCTTCGCCTCCCCATGCAACCGCCGAGGCCACCTGACAGTGAGGGGACTTTGTATCGTACCATCTTAATTAAATTAAACATGGACACACAAAGGAGGTTGTGTGGGAATCAGAGCATTTACAGTCTGTTCGACAACATACAAAAAAAGACGACTTTAGCCAAGCATCGCAGTCATGTGGCTTTAAACACACATCACGTTTTATAAATAACACCAAATTAAAACCATAAAATACTGACTGAACACAAATGTTTCCAGGTACAACAAACAAGCTCCGCCCCTTGCATGTATTGTAGCTTATTTTAGCATCGGTCCAGTTGATGTCATGTCTATGCGTGTACGGATGTCATAATAGATATAGAACACAGGTGTCAAACACAGTGATGGGCTGTCAGGGCCTGCAAGGCCTTCTCTGCTGGCCTTAAAAATATATATGCAAACTGATGATAATCATATTTTGTCCATAGGTGTGTTTCCACTATCGGAACTTCTGGGCCATTTTACAGGAACTTTACGGTATGCAAGCATTTCCACTGACCAGGCTGTTCCGATAGGGTCGCCTTTTACAGGAACTAACGGAGTTCCTGGTCAGGGGTAGGTACTCGAGAGCAATCTGATAGAGTCCCTGGGCAGAAGTCGCGGAGATTGGTTACACCATCAGATGGTGACAAACATCTCAAGAGTAGTTGCTGGAGGAAGTTTACCACAAGACGAAGCAGAATTTCTTGCTTTTCCATCTCTCTGTTTCGTTCATCTGTGTGGAATTCTTCCAAAGCAACTCTTCTTCTTTCAGTCTCTGACACCATTACTGTGTAAAGCAACAGCACAAACACAACAAACATCCCAACTTCGTCCGTGACAGATGGTTGACCACATCAACGTTGCCCGGTCATAATTTTCTGCTGTCGGTTAAAAAACAAATAAACAAAAACCAGCTTGCATCAGTCATTCCACTGCACACACTTTTTTTGCATTGCAATGTAGGAAGCTTTGTGATCTCTCCATGGCACAATTTTAAAAATGGTGAATTTGAGCACGAGCAATACAAGACGGAATTTATTAAAAGCAAACATAGAGCTTGCACAGAGCTCAGTTAATCTATATGGTACACCTCACGCCAGTTTAGAACATTTGCTCTAAACATAAACAAAACACAAAGCTAGAAGTTCTATAGCAGCTAGACTCAGACAGGAAGTGGTCACCATTAAACCCAAAATTGCAGTGGATGAGTTGTGTTATCCATCTACTTAAAATGACATGACGGGTGGGCTACGGCAAAAGGAGTTTGTGCAGTACTGATGCAGGTTGGTGGAAGTGGGTACGTTTTTGTTTGTTTTTTTACACCATATTTCACAGCAGAATTTACTGGTTTATAGAATATTTTCTCTATGTGTGACGGTTTAAAATGAGCTTTTAACATAACATCACTCAACTTCACAGTGTGACTCGTGTTTCAAAAGTGACTGAAGCGCCGTGGTGTGTATGGCTGTGTGTGTATGTGTGTGTGTGTGTGCGTGTGTGTGTGTGAGCCGACAAAGCAAGTGTTTTGATTCCTCGGTGACCGACTTCAACCAGTTAATGAGGCTCAGTGAGCAGTCAAGATTTTTTAATACATTTTGTCATCCCTAGTCAATGTCTGGACTTGTGATTTCCTCCTACAAAAAAGAGCATTCCACCAGTAGATACAGTCTGTGTGTTCTAATTCTAAACAGTAATGCTTCCTGTGTAGAGTCTACTTGTTTGTCAGACGTTCTCAAGCATTACCATGGACATAAGACATTTCTTTGAATTAAAAAACAAACAAAAAAAAAACCTAGTGATAATCAAGGTTATAATCGGTAAAAACGAAGGAAATGACAAAAAATACAATTGAAAAATAATTTCTCATTACAATAAATAAAAACTTAACTAAAAGGAAAAAACAATAACTAACTGAAACTGTATTGTGTGCTTACAAAAATAACTAAAACTATGGATAAATTTCCCTTTGTTTTCGTCTATGTCAATGTCAATATTGATTTATTTCTCCCAGCTGTTTTAGCCATTGGCACCATATGACACCAGTCTGTCATGTCTGTGGTTTACAGCCTTCTGTTCTAAACTCTACCTGAAACAAACAGACTAAAGCTCCAGCACACTCAGCTCTGGGATTTACTTTAGTCAGTTTTTCTTTTTTTCTTAAAGTCCGTTCCTTTTCAGGTAAACAGAGACAGAGCACAGCGTCAGACACATATAACCAGGGGTGAAACTGAGCCAGAACAGGGCGGAATGCAGTGCCGGTAAAATATTCACAACCGGAACTGAGTTCCGTTAAAATAAGGAAGAGAAGTTTACTGTCAAAATCTCATACTAAGCACTTGTGTCCACAGGATGCGTTTTCGGCACTGTCTGTGCCAACTTTCAATACGAATCCTAATTAAGCGTCACAGGCACGAAGAGCCTTCAGCGCAAAAAAACAGAGAGACCGTTTTTTGAGTTGGAAATAGTTCAACTTTTAGAACACTGTGCTCATCAATGTCACAATTCTCTTACTGACCAATCAAAAGCCGGAGGGGGCGGGACTGTTGTGGAATTATTTCAGTTTAATTAAGAACAAAGCTGGAATCAGAATAATATTCAGAAAAATAATTGTAATGAGTTCTGTTCAAGACAGAACACACACATGGCAGCATGTGTGTGGAGAGATCTCTGCCAGACCAAGGAGACACAGGTACTTATACAGATACAACTGGCCAATCAAAGGAAACATACAGAAAGGTTGGTAAAGACAAAGTAATAATATAAAGAAAAAATAAGTAATACAATGTTAAAGCACAATAGATTTCCATTACAGGACAACCACAGTCGACAACCACCAGTTTCACTTCCGGGTTACCAGGACTTAAGCAAAGTTAAAAGCGAAGACATGGAGAGATGTTGGGGCGTCAGTTGGGCTGCCCGGTACATTACTGTTTTTGTTGTTTGTATAAAAGTAGTTTATGCTGATAACACGGAAGATGTTTGTGTTTACACATAATCTAACACGGAAGTGCGTGACATTTGTGTAACTTAGCAACGGTATGCGCTCACTCTGGGGAAAGTGTTCTCGGAAAGTGCCCGGGTTTTAAAAAAGGTTTTAGTCTCTGCACTAAAAACACATCCTGTGGACATAGGCCCTAAATCAAGAAAACAATGTCTGAAGGCGTTTCACACTGAATGCGGCAGCGGTAGCCTGTGCCTTTGTCCGTTCAGTGTAAAACAGACTGTCTACACACACGGCGAACAGCTGATTTGTCCCTGCCATGGGACAAATCCATAGGCACAGAAAACAACAGCTTTATATGTTGGCATCACTTGACTCAATATACACAGCTGATTAGATTCGATAAGATTCAACTTTACTGTCATTGGCCATGTACAAATACAGAACAATGGAATGCACTCATCAGAATCAAAATTACTTTACGGACCCCAAGGGGAAATAGCATTAAAATAAAAGAGTACTACAAATGTTCATCAGTAAAAATAAACATTAACCAATAAAAATGACCACAAGTGTTGCCCGGCATTGCTTTCAATCAAACAAACAAACCAACAGACAGACACACAAACTGAGTCAAAAACAATACCATGAGAGAGGGGCAACCACAATTACACCCAACCAGAAGAGAGAGCGAGAGAGAGAGAGAGAGAGAGAGACAGAGTGTGTTTTGTGCATTCACTACTGCTATGCACTTCTGGTTGGATGTAATTTTTATTGCTTAATGTTTCTTTTTTATTGATTAACATTTTCCATTACTTTATGACTATTTTATTTTAATTCTGATCAGTGCATTCCTCATGTCAGTTGGCTTCATTCTAAACAAGACATTGTCATTACATTTTGATGATAGTCTGGAAATAATTTTCTACGAAGAAAGTTATGAATCGATACTGGTTTTGATGATACTGAATTTATCCAATTTTTTTGGTTATAAAACATCTTGTGCTTGATAACGCAGAGGTAGAAGATTAATTTACTATTTTATTATGTATTACTTATTTAATTTTCTGCAATATATCTGTATGTGCTTGTTAGTGGAAAGGGAGAGAGATAAATGAGAGGGAGAGGAGATGCTCATGCAAGAACAGGAAGAATCAGGTAATATATATATATATATATATATATATATATATATATATATATATATATATATATATATATATATATATATATATATATATATATATATATTAAAAGGGGAGCAAGTGATGACTAGGATGACATAAATATTATGAAGAAAATTATGTTATGGCATAATGTTATCAGTAATTCAGTCATTTCTTTCTTTGTTGAAGTTACTATGCATTTGTTATAGTTTACTGTATGTGAACCATACAGTGATATCAGGGCTATGGGGGCTGCAGTTGTGTGGAGAACAGACACCTGAAAACTGTAATAACAATCACTCCAAAGTGATTAAAAGCTGTAAATCTTTTTTTTTTTTTTTTTTGCGTGCGTACAGTTCCAGCAAGACTTTTAAGCCACTTCACCGCTGGACATAACACAACTGATTTTGTCACTATGCAGATACTGATACGCCTCGGAGGCTTTCAGATTATCCATAGCTTTCCTGTCTATTGTGATGGAGTCCATGAAATATGTACAAATCTTGCTGTACTTAACGTTGGGCCACGTCGTCATATTATCCTCCCAGGTCTGCACTAAATTCAGGTGGTGGATAATAACTCTATTTCCAGACAAAGTACTTAAACTTTTTTTCCCAGGACACTATAGCTCATGAAAAGCTATCAATTGAAGTCTGTTTACATTAGCAAACACGGAGGAACTTACTTCCTACAGAAATGAATTGCATATCTGGATGGTAATGGTGCCGCCCAGGGTTTGTTGGGTAAACTTGTCGATAAGATAAGATAAGATAAGATAAGATAAGATAAGATAAGATAAGATAAGATAAGATAAGATAAGATAAGATAAGATAAGATAAGATAAGATAAGATAAGATAAGATAAGATAAGATAAGATAAGATAAGATAAGATAAGATAAGATAAGATATACTTTACTGTCCCCGTGAGGAAAAATTCCCTGAACTCCTTCCAGCTGCTGTAGAAAGAACACAAAAAAAAGTTTCAGGTTTATATGGCAAAAAAAAATTCAGGACATCTCTCTTTGTGGAGGTCAAATAAAATTTAGGTGTTTTAATGTTGAAAGGGTGAATTTCAGGGTCAAAATAACAAACAGAATCATACTGTTTAAGTAGGCCTGTCAGTACTCAGGCCTAATTATTGTGTTCATTTACAGATATTATAATTATATTACACACAAAAAGGCCCCACAGACTGGTGTTGAAATCAATCCCAGGACCTTCTTGCTGTGATGCTCGAGTACTACCAACTTTTCACCACATTTCAAAGGATAGTTTAGAAATTTCAACATTTGCAGTTTTTGTTTTTGTTTTTTTATACTAAAACAAATAGAACATTTGCAATTTTAATTATTTATTGGTTATTATGACAATACTTTACTGGTCTGATCCACTTGAGATCATATTATTCTATATGTGGAACCTGAACTAAAATCATTTTGACACTATCTTCGTTGTAATTTTTGCATTTCGTAACCTGGACCTTTTGGCGTGCCCACGGGCCACATGTTTGACACCTGTGGATTAGATGGAGTGAATCTGTTTGCTTAAATGGAGCACACTGGCAGGATTTGACTGTAAGCTTTTGGACAAACACAGAACCGCAACCTGTCCATTTATAACAGAGAATGGCAAGTTGCCTTCAGCTCACAGTCCAAAACACAACACAAAACATCCCACGAGAGAAACATTTATCTACAACAACTCAACATACGATGAGGCGTGATGAGAAAAGATGCTATTGTCACTGCTCTGCCATGCAACTACAGAACTTTTTGATGAAAATAAATCTTCACTGTAAAGCTTGAGAACAATACAAACGTATTATATTGTCTTGTCCTGTATTGTTTCAAGGTGATGTCACTTACTATATCAATGTAAGATTTACAACTGTGGATTAAACAGACTGTTTTTTCCCAGCAGTGCCCTGGTGCCTTGTTGTCTGTTACATCAGTTCCTAAATTATATAACAGTTAAAAAACAAACAAAACAAAACAAAAAAAAAGAGTGATTTACTCCCCATATTTTAATAAATATTGTCTAAAGAAAATGACAAATAGCATTTGGCGCAGATACTGAGGCAAAATATGTACCTTATAACCTTTCAAGTGCTGCATCTCAGTGAATAAGGTCACATGGATGGAACATTCTGGCAGAAACCATGAGAGAACAAACTACACTGGGGTTTGTTTTGTTTTCAAACAAAGTGTGTTCTGAGCCAATTATTGCAGCATATCAATCCTTTACATGGCAACTATTCCCATAGCATTTCCATGGTGTATTACATATTTATACAAAGGACTGATCCATTACTTAAGTGAATACATGAACACGATATGAAGGAAATCTGTCATTTCCTTTTGACAGATTAAAATACAATAAAACAAAAGCCTCCCAAAATAGGCAGACATATATCGTACTTAGCCCAACAGGCACAATGTTATTATTATTTTCTTTCTTTTTTACTTTAAAAGCTTTAATGCTTATGATTGTACACAGCTAAATATTTAATTTTTTTGTAGTTTAAAATGCAATGTGTGCTGTTCCTTAGAAGCATTTAACAGAACACTTTCATTTCAAGGCACCTCTCCTCAGCAGAATATTCTTCCCAACGTGACTAATGACCAAAGCAGCAGTAAGGATCCTGAGGTTTATTATTTCCACATTGTGCCTCACGATCATGAGACTGGGTGTAAGAAACAGCACTGGATAAGCTCTTTATCAGTGGTCGCCTATGTAACACTTCTGTCATAAGGAATGTTGGCCTCTCACCCCATTCCATGTGAATTTCCTCTGTTATCACAAAACACAACGATAACGGAGAACATTTGCATGTGGTTAAACATTTGCAAGACAAACTCTTATTCTAATTTGCATGAAAAGTTATTTATAGTGCTTTATTTTGCTATCTTTTATAGCACACATAACCTAATGTATATCTACACTTTCAGCAAATGCATCTTAGAGAAATTTCCTAATTGATAAATACTAGTGGAAAAAAAAAATTCTGGCAACATTTCACACAATCTTAGATATTATAATTAGAATATCTTAAATGTTTGTGAATTATTATTATTTTTTTATTATTTGGGGGGGGGGGGTTGGGGGTTCAAAAGGTGTGGCTGCACCAGAAAGACCGTGAAGAAAGGATTCCATGTTTCTTGTTAGCATGAAAAATTAGCAAAACAAAGGGTCTTGACAGTTTCAATATGTCATGCCCTGGATCTTTCATTATCTCACTGAAACATTCAATTTTAACCTCAACAGACCAGAGCACATGCAGAACGGAGCGTGACATTGAATTAAGACTGATCCTCAGTGGAATATATTACAAATGCATGGGCTGTTCACAAACTTTTTTCCACCAGAGTAATTTTATGACAAAGGATGTACAACTAAACATCCTAGAAATGTACAAACTTGATAACAAAGACAAGTAAACCTCAGGGAATCTAAAATGTTACGTTTATTACAGGTTTCAGACAAAAAGATAAGATAGGATAAGATAAGATGCTATAAGACGCTATAAGATAAGATGCTATATGATAAGATGCTATATGATAAGATGCTATAAGATAAGATGCTATAAGATGCTATAAGATAAGATGCTATAAGATAAGATAAGATGTTATAAGATAAGATAAGATGCTATAAGATGCTATAAGATAAGATGCTATAAGATAAGATGCTATAAGATAAGATGCTATAAGATAAGATAAGATGCTATAAGATAAGATAAGATGCTATAAGATGCTATAAGATAAGATGCTATAAGATAAGATGCTATAAGATAAGATAAGATAAGATGCTATAAGATAAGATAAGATAAGATAAGATAAGATAAGATAAGATAAGATAAGATAAGATAAGATAAGATAAGATAAGATAAGATGCTATAAGATAAGATGCTATAAGATAAGATGCTATAAGATATTCCTTTATTAGTTCCACTATAGGGTAAATTCCAGGTTTACATCAGCACAGAATAATAGAGCACACAAGAGCAGCACAGCAACATAAATGATTTAAAAAAAAAACTATCAATTTCTATGCAAACTAATTAATTACATTATTTACATGGGATTAATTGCACTCATTGCAATGTTCAACAGGAGTTTAACTTCATTACTCAAGTTATTCATAGAATATTATATACATTTTACATTTTTTTTAGCCTTTTGCTTTGATTTGCGTCATTTTCATCTATTTCTAATCTTACAAAATGACTGTGCATGTTGCTTTGTTTGTATGTAGTCTTTGTAACAGCTTTTATCCCGATTAAAAAATTACTAGGATTCGAATTTCTCCATTATTTAAGAGAAAAAACATCTTCTGTCATTGCATAATCCCACATTCCTTGCAAAGTACTTGGCCTTTTGTTCTCATGATCAAACTTTATGACGTTAGTTGAGATGCAATCTAAGGATCCATCACTAATTCCTGAGTTTAACAAAATGCCATAATATGAAACTAGCATTTGTTGAGTGGTATTTTATAACCCAAATCCCACAAATTAAATGGAAGCTGTCATTTAAATCAAATCAGTCCTATTCTGTAATTATTTAAGTTTATTGTCCAGCAGATGGTGGTATTACCCAAGTCAAATTCTCTGCAGCCACATACATCATCCTCATCTTAACAGGACTAAAAATGTTTGCAGGGTTTGGGGGGGGGGGGTCCAGCAAAATTGTCCACATACAGAGTAATAATCCTTGATTATATTTGTATAATTTCAAGTATTATGATGTTTGAAGTTACACAATTGACATAAGATGCTACAAAAACAGGTTAACTTAAAAGAAACAGATAAAGCACAGTTACTCCCTCAGACTTCAGGTTAAACTGTTAAACAAACCAGCAAGAAGAGACTGATGTTACTAAAAATGTTATTTCAGCACATTTACACTCTCTAATCTAATTCAGTTCAGTGATATCAGTATCCGTCAGGGTTCCTGGGAACACTTTATGTGTTGCTTTGCTGACTCCTACAGGTGAAAGATGAATTATTATTTATTTATTTACTTGTTGTTAGACATTATGCAGTGAAAATATGGAGAGAAATATGAACAGACCATAACCAGGGGACAAATACAAAAGCAAAATAATACATTAGTTTACGCAACCACCACAAGTGTTACATAAATCAGTAGTTTTGATAGCTTTTTTTTTTTTTACTAAACGTGAAATATAATGGGAAAATTCCATTTTAAAGATTAAAAAGGAAGGTTTCTGATTTGCAAATTTGGATTAATGAATGTGATATTTTGCTATGAACAGAATTAGATTGAGGATGTAATATTGATCTGATTTGTTAGCAGGATATGAGAAAATACCAAATAATGTTTTTCCATAAGTAAGAGAAAAGTTAGAATCAATATTTTGACAAATAAAAAAGGCCAAGATCTTGCCAGAAGACATTAAAGAAGGGAAATTACCAAAACAGATGATATACATTTTCTTCTGATTGATTACAAAAGGAGCAATTTACCCTGATGTCATTTTTCTATCTTTGTAGGAACAGTTTGCAAGGATTAAAATGATGAATTAATTATTACAGAGAAACATATTTTATCTTATGTGTAGAGTATACATCATATTTTCTGAAAGGTGAATGATGTACATTCAGTGCAGAACACAGTGACTCACACACACACACACACACACACACAGCCCAGTGTTTACACCAAACAACACAAAAAAACATCTGCAAAACAGCTAGGACCCTTCTGACTCACTATTTTGCCATTTTGTGGCTTTTTTCTGACAGTGGTTGTACTTTCACAATCTGGGAAGATGGAAAAACCTGTGTCATGATAGTAGAAAACTGTGACAAATCGCATAAGACACACTTACATGTTCCACTTTACTGTGTGAGATAAAGTAGAATAGAGAGAGATAGATAGATAGATAGAGAGAGAGAGAGAGAGAGATAGATAGATAGATAGAGATAGAGAGAGAGAGAGAGAGAGATAGATAGAGAGAGAGAGATAGAGAGAGAGAGAGAGAGAGATAGATAGAGAGAGAGAGATAGAGAGAGAGAGAGAGAGAGAGAGATAGAGATAAAGACAGACAGATAAAGAGATAAAGACAGACAGGTAAAGAGAGAGAGAGATAGATAGATAGAGATAAAGACAGACAGATAAAGAGATAAAGACAGACAGGTAAAGAGAGAGAGACAGACAGGTAAAGAGAGACAGACAGACAGGTAAAGACAGACAGACAGACAGGTAAAGACAGACAGACAGACAGACAGACAGACAGACAGACAGACAGACAGACAGACAGACAGACAGACAGACAGACAGACAGACAGACAGACAGATAGACAGATAGATAGATAGATAGATAGATAGATAGATAGATAGATAGATAGATAGATAGATAGATAGATAGATAGATAGATAGATAGATAGATAGATAGATAGATAGATAGATAGATAGATAGATAGATAGATAGATAGAGACAGACAGACAGACAGACAGACAGACAATATAATGAGCAAGACTGAACAAAGATGATAATATTGGAATATTCCCACAAACCACATCTTTCTATTTTCAGGACAATAAAACTCAGTGAAAGCTCTTATTACATCTGTTCTGACTGCTGCTGTGTGTGAGGTGCAGGAGGTGAAGCATCGCCAATATTACAACACAAAATTTATGCAATCAAGGTTTCACTGACACCACAATGACCGCACTGATGAAACTCTTAAACTATAAATATTTTCTTTTTCTTCCACATTGTTCCTCTTTCTTTCATTTAGATCTACTGCCCTGGGTTTGTAATAAATAATGTGTAATAGTATAATCTGTTTCCATTACTTTAAATCATTTTTGCACCAGTAATAATTCACCACTTTGTAAGGATCTGCTGTTTAATATAAGTTCCTGAGTGGAAAAAAACCAAACAGTGGGATGTAAGTTGACTCAACTGAAGAATGAAAATGGACAGATTAGTGTCATAATGTGCAGGAGGGAACAGGTCATAGAGGCTAACAGGCTGACTCATCTCTTCCTGAATCTGACTTCTGCAGCTTTTAAACTCCACAGTTTCTAGACAGGACACAGGAAAGCTTGTAAAACACTCAGATTAGTTTCTGTGACAGAAACCTTGGACAACACGACACACTGAATGAGATCACTGAAGCACATTTTAGACTTTGAGGATGTTTTTGGCATCATGTGAGAGCACTATATTGACTATGGAGGGATCATTTAATTCAGAGGTATGACATAAACACAGGGCAATATTAGAGTGGGGAACTTTGCAAAAAAAAAAAAAAAAAAAAAAAAAAAAAGAGTAGCAATAAATTAACACAACACCTTCATGACATAGTTGAAAATTGTAATTTTCTACATCCACATCCACTAATATTATGATATATTTGTGATTTGTAATTTCCCTATCTTTATTCATTGAATCATTACAGATGTGATTTTGTCAGCTACAGACTTGCCAAGGTGAAACTGTTGGAAAAACCCACTGCATCAATTCAAGGATTCAGCAAGTGGAAAAAAAACAAAAAAAAAAACTATAAATCACCTTAACATCATGGTACTTCAACTGTCTGGAAAACATGACTTCACTGAGTTGCAGATGAGAACACTGGCTAACATACATGTCACACCCACGATGGTTTTTAGGAGTTCTGATACTTTTGTGCTGCGTTACATTAATTTATTGTGTTACGGTTCATACCGATGCCTATAATGACGAACACAATGCAATCTGCTTATAATACACAGGTGATATTTTTTTTATTTTTTTGGTTGGTAGAGTTTAGAGGTAGATGTTCATCGCAATATTACACTTTTTTTCAATGGCAAAAAAAATTAAAAATGTTTCGACAATCTCAAAATTTTATACAATCATGAAATATTTGTGGAAAAATCCTTTTTGTGTTTCAAAAACATGTAGATGTTTTACACAGACACAAACAAATGAAATGTTTGTGTGTTTATTGGTAAAAAGAAAAAAAAAATCTTGCTTATCGAGACAAGCAAACTAATCCCACTGAAAACATGACCTCTTTGGCAGACGTAAGTAACATTTTTGTATTATTTTACTTCTGTGAAACAGTGGAAACTCAAAAGGGAACAATACAAGACAGAGTTCAACGACTTAAGAGTAGTTCTTAATGCAATATATCACAAATGTATGTGCCCCCAAAACTTTTTCCACCACTGTAATTCAGTTCCACGACTATAATTTAAAATTTAGGTTGCTTTTATCACCATATATGTGCCTAACATGTTTGGAAAAGCATGCAAAATATTTTAAGAAAATGGAGACTTATGGGGACACCCTGTACATCTCCAAGCTGGACTCTTTCTACTACTACTCCCATTTAACACACTGTAGAAAAACACCTCATTCATAAATGCTAATGTAAAAGCTTAAACAATGAAAATGTTAATATATGTTGTCTTATTTCCTAATTATGCTGAGCCAGTAACAGGAAGTGAACCCAAATGCAAGACCCAGAAACAGACGTAAAAGCTCAAGTATTTGTCATAAATACACAGTGTCTAGATTTGACTTCTTCAGGGAATGTGGGTCCAGTGGTCTTCCCAGCTAATGGACCAAATACCCGGTCTGAGCCGCCAGAACATGTGAGACAGACGTGGGTCAGCAACGTGGAATCCAAAGAACAGACAAAGGCACAAACCAAGGAATTAGGGAGGATCAAAATGAAGGCAAAACCTCAGGTCCAGGATCCAAAACAGGTCAGAACAGAAAAACAGACAGATGGACAGACAGACAGAGTGGAGGAAATGCTAGTAAGATGCTCACAACGGGGGGAAAAAAACTGGCAATGAATAAGAGAACAGACAGGGTTTAAATCAGTGCTTCTCAAATCTGGTCCTCATGGCTCAGTTTCCTGCATGTTTTATATATCACCCTTTTCTTATTATTTAAAAAACAAAAAACAAAAAAACATGTAATTAATTACAAATAAAATTAATACAAATAATTTAAAAAAATTATGTAATTATTTTTAAATTAAATACATAAAAATTTTAAATGTAATTTAAAAAACAAAACACATTTAAAAAAAATATATATATATATTATATTTTTAAATCTTAAAAAAAGGTATTAATTTTTTAAAATACATTTTAAAAACCAAAAAATATATCTGTTAAATCAAAAATATGAAAAAAAAATATCTCGCTCTTTTTTAACTAAAATAATAAAAAGATAAATCAAATAAAAATAATTAAAATACATTTTAAAAATTTAAAAAATAAAAACTAAATAAAATATATATATATATATATATATATATATATATATTTTTTTATAATAAATTAATATAAAAAATCTCTCTGTCTTACATCACACTTGGAAGCCATTACATGAGGCTTCTAAAGTGCTTATCATTAATTGAAGGTGTGATAGAAGAGGGAGATATCTAAAAATGCAGGACACTGGGCCACGAGGACTGGATTTGACAACCATTGGTTTAAATACACTGAATGATGAGGCATAAAGCAGGTGAAACAATCAGGGAGAACAGGAAGTAAAGACAGCAGATGTAACACAAGAGGGGAAACTACAAAATAAAACAGGAAATGACAGACAAAACATAAATCCACGATACAGACTGAAGACAGATGTGACAGATTTAGGATGAAATACAAATGATGTCATTAGAAGCAAATGGGGTCAGAGTTTTATGAAGTAATACGAGAAAGAACCTGGTCAAGGGTAACCAGTAAAATCAGTAGACAGAAGAGCGAAGACGACAGGTGACAGGTGAGCAAACATGTAAAGCAACAGCAATGCAAGGAATGAAAAAGGAGAAGGAATAACATGTGCAAGGACGGTGCTTCAGTGGTAGTTACAGATGAAAACAACTCCTTTTTTTGTGTGTACTAAACTATTAAAGTAGGAAAAGAGAGAGAGAGAGAGAGAGAGAGAGAGAGAGAGAGAGAGAGAGAGAGAGAGAGAGAGAGAGAGAGAGAGAACCAAAGAAGTTAAGTGATGATCAGAAAATGCAAATCAATGACAGGATGAAAGCAAAAAAAAAAAAAAGAAAGAAAGGAAAATGCTACCACCAATTTGGGTGTTCCCACACCATCAAAACTTCTATTTTCATTCAAATCCATTCCAGTTCCTTCTCCTGTGTCACTTCAACATCCTGCATCAGTTTACAAACATCATGTTCACATATGTGCAGTTAAAATGAACTTCATTCCTGGAATCCAGTCTATGTTTAATGCTTTGAGAAAAGCTTCAAAGATGACTCCCATAACTCCTGTCACTGAAATGTACAATTTATGCTAAACAGGAAATGCCCCTCATCCAATATTAATAAAACAATTATGAATTCATAATTGATCCCAAACATGTGCAATTATCTTAATGTGTAACCTGTTTGGACCTTTTAACCATCCTGTTATGTTTATTTGTCAAAAACAGGTTGGTGGGTCAATTTGACCTGGTGTATGTTTAATTATCCAAAAGATGTGTAAAACAAATTTTAAAAAAATCATAAAAAGTGCTGTTAACATCTTATTACTACTTCCATTACTAACTATTCTATCAACATTTCTGCAATAGTGTTCCTTACCTCAAGCAGGTTTAGGATAATACGCTCATTTTTCATTAAAAAAAAGTTTACTTTTTTTTGTTTTTGTTTTATGTTTCACCACGTTATTACTTTTGAAAAGCCAACATATAAAACATAACACTGAAACAGAACATAATATGTCTCACAGTTGTAAAGAAAGAAATAATCTGACATTTCGAACACCCTTTTACCTCCATTTTGACTGCTGGGTCAAACTGACCACCAACAGTATCTATGTGATATAAACATGAAGGTGGTCATCATAAATATGTCAGATGAACCATTTTCATTTGATATTTTGATGACACTAAATAAGGCAAATAGAAGAAGTTTCATATTAAAAAAACTTTAAAATAGGTAAATTTGACCCGTAACATAACAGGAGGGTTAATGTAGGTTCATAGAAATATGGAATTCTTGCAAATATTGAATCAATATTTATACATTTTGCTGATGTTTCTCAACAATGTGCACAGGAGCAGTCATGTTGTTAATGGATGCATTAAGAGTCCACTGGACCAAAAGGTACGGAAATAAAGTGGGATGAAGGAGGCTGCGGGGGACACTTATCTCTATAGTCCTGGCCAACTTGGTCCAAGTTGTGGAGTTTTGGATCAGAAACACATGTTGTCATGTTTTCTTTATGTTCGCTCTCTGAGGCTTGTGGCTGTGAGCTGCTGCTTTGCTGCGACTGACGGTACATAAACATGACAGGAGGCTCTGAGCAGCGGTGGTGCTGTTGCATCTGCGTGTCAGACCCACTCAGCTGCAACACATAGAGACAAGAAATGAGCACCGATGAGTCCTGCTACACCAGCCAGATCCCTGCTCCTGAGCTCAAGATCAAATGTTTTTGCCTCATGTTCTTCATTATTTGACCTATAAAATACTGCCCAGCAAAAGAGATAAACCTGAATGTGCTGCAAGGACTGGATGTGAAGTATTAATAATATTATTAATAAATATTAATATAACAATTATGAATTCATAATTGCTCCCAATTATGTAGAAATCCATTAGATTTTTGCCTGAATTAATATAAAGCAGAAGTGGAAATTAACTAAGTAAAAGTAGATGTTTTTATCTGTATTATTTTTCTGGCAAATTTATACTTTTACCTGCTATATTTTTGCATAAATACTTGTACGTTATACTCTTTACATTCTCAGAATAGACTTTTTCAAACTAAACAGATATGACAGGACGGAAAATAAGTCACCAGAGGAAAAATCAGTGGAGACGAACTGTGACTTTATATATCATTGTTATATGACTATTATCTCACAATTTTGACTTTTTATCTCATAATTTAGATTTTTTACTTCACAACTGTAACATTTTATCTCACAATTTTGACTTTTTATCTCATAATTTAGATTTTTTACTTCACAACTGTAACATTTTATCTCACAATTTTGACTTTTTATCTCATAATTTTCATTTTTTATCTTCAAATTATGCATTTTTAAATCTCATTTGTATATATTTTTTTCAATCTCATGATGACTTCTCAATTGTGACACCCCCAAACTGAGTACAGTAACCCTATCAAACACATTATCCACACAGTAACTCATTTTAAATGCTTTGTTTTAGATACTTTAGGAATTTTTATGATTTTTCCTGCTTAAATAACTATTATTACAGTAGGTTCATGGCAAAACCTACTGTACTTTATTACAATTGTAGAATTGTGCTTTTTTTTTTTTTTTTACTTTTACTTAAGCAAATGAGTTGAATGTGTACTTCTACTTTTATCCAAGTATTTTTTCACACCAGTAGCTGTACTTCTACTTAAATACAGAATGTGAGTACTTTGACCACCTCTAATATAAAGATAACTTTGCAGGACCTGGATGGTACAAATTCAAACTTTATGAACTGTTAGGGTCCCCAAATACACAAATAAATGTGGGTTCAGCAAAATATGAGCCCTTTAACATGTTGGCAAAGAGTCTTCACATCAATTGCAGATGGAAAAATATGACAGAGAGAATGTTTGCGACCCATTTGAATAGACTATGGTAATCTGATCGCTGCAATCATGTGGATAAACAGAACAGTAAACACCAGTTTACAGGCTTGTCCAATGGTACTGTGTGTTGTTTGGCATGTTTATACATACCACAATGAGATCACACACACATTCGCATGCACTTCTGCATACAACTGCACTTCAGAAAATTGCCACGTACACACAGCACTAAACAAAATAACAGTTGTGTGTTTCATAGCTCAAACAGAATGTTGCGACAGACTGGGATATTTTGACAGAGGGACAAAAACACCTTTTAAGAACAAAGACCAAGCAAAAAAAAAAAAATGAATGGAAAATGTAAGAAGAGTAGATTTGTGTTGTTGCAGTGAAAATAATTTAGTTGATCAGGTTGTGGTTCTTAAATTGCAGGCATCAATAAAGGACAAAAAATAAATAAAAATGGAGAATATAAAGAGTGGAAAAAGAACAAATCAACTTGAACAATTTCAGGAGTTTTGTCTTCACTCTCTCATCGTGTTCCACTGTGTTTTACTGAGCGTGGCCTATAAAGTGGGAAGGTTGAGCCGGTTAAGATGGAGAATTATTTATGATCTAGATCTAAAGATGTGCACAGATCAGCATAAAAACTATAAAATACTTAGAGCACAGAGCGGTGTGTGCTTTGCAGGTGAAGTCATGTGGAACTACATGTGTTCAGACCAACGCTCCATCAGCTTTACTGTGTGTTACAGGTTATTTGTGCTCATAGAATAAACATGGATTTATTATCACACCCAGTAGCACGAATAAACACACCTTCTCCCTGCGTCATTAATATAGTTTGGTACAGTTTAGCTTTTCTTTTCTTTTTTTTTGTCTTTTCTTTGATAGTACATAGAAATAATCCAATATCTGGACTGTGTTGAGTTCAGTTTTATTTTATTTCATCATTAAAATGGAAAAAAAATAAACATTTTGCACTTGAAAAGGAGTAGGAATAAGTATAATTTAGGAACTCCCACCCCCTTTTTACAAACTAATAATGCAATAAATTCTGCTTCGTATGCTTTAACACACTTTTTTGTCCATTTAACATTAATGCACTGTAAACCCGAATAAGTTAGTAGAACTCAGAAGATTTAAGGCAATCAATTGCCTTAATTAACTTAAAAAATAAGTTTCCAGAATTTAAAATGTAGATGCGTACTCATTAAAGTATACTTAAATTAAAATATTACTTATTAACTTAGTATTCTAAGGTTCAGTCAGTCCAACTGGGAGACTAAGTCAGGGTTCAGTGTCTTTGTCCAAGGACACTCGGACATGTGGACAGACAGAGCTGGGACACGAACCTCTGACCCTTCAGTCATTGGACGACCCACTCTACCAACTGAACCACAGCCGCCACTGAATACAATGACTGTGTTTTGTGATTGTAATGTTTTTGGTGTGATAGATATTGGTGGTTATTTGCAGTGTTCTGAAAGTCTATTTTATCATCTACTACATCAGTTAAGTTTTTTTTTTTCAATCATCGTTATTTGAAACAATAGAAATAACAGTACAATATCATTCTCAGCATTTAATGACTTAATTCCACTCAGTTTTACGTCATATGTTAAGTTATGTTCACTTATATCCACAAAAAATATTAGTTGGAAGTACTTAAAAAGAAGAACATGTTACAGCAACTTAATACATGTGAGTTAGTAGTACTATTACTGAAACTGAGTATTCACAACTTAATATATTTAATTATTCTGAACATTCAGGTTTACAGTGCATAAAGCATCCATACAAACCATTTATAAACACATTTTTGTACACCTTACACAATCCAAATTGTATAATTGTCAACTATAAGTATATTTATATTCACTTTATATTTACTACAAATACAGTATTAGATAAACATGATATCTCCTAATCATGATAGTCTATGTTAATTTATTGCAATAAAATCATATTTTATACATTCTTCTGCATTCAAACCACATTTTCACTTAGTCACTTAGATAGCCCTTGGCAGAGTGTGCACACTCTGAGTGCTTTTCTAGTTTCTGTGGGAGAGGAGCAAGTTTTGTGGGGTTTGCTGTGGATCTCATCCTAATTTTGGTCCCCATAGTGTCTACTATGATGAGACTGTGTAAACAGATCAAACCCCCCCAGAAAGACAGGAATACAAACACACACACAGATACACAGAAATAAATAAATAAATCCTGTGACTGCTGTTCATGAGCTTAACTGCAGATGGTTACGAGAGATTGGAGAAGAGATTTTGGAAATACGACAGAGTTCAACAGTACACCGTCCTCAGAGAGCAACAAATCTCATTAATTCAGTTCACAAGTCTGGACCACAGAGAAACCATTTACAAATTTATATAGAACAAAACTGCCAAGAATACACACAACTTCAGCGGACAGGGGCCTGAGGGGAAATATATGACTTTAGACATTTTCACTGTAGTTGTTCCTAAATGTTCTACTGAATACTCATCAGACCCAGTTCTAACCATCTGCTTTGGTTGCATCATGTTGTTAAAACCAGAGGTGGAAAGGAAGTAAGTAAAAGTACTTCATTACTGTACTTAAGGAGATTTTTTTTTTAGGTATCTGTAGTTTACTTGAGTATTTTTCTGCCAACTTTTTACTTTTAACTCCTACATTTGTTCTTAAATATCTGTACTTTGACTCTTTCCATTCTTATAATAGATGTGTTACTTTTTTAGACTAACCAGATGTGACAGTATGAAAAATAAATAAAAATAAATCACTTCAGAGGGAAAATAAGTGTAGGAGAAAAACTGTGACTTTATATATTATAGTTATATGACTATTATTTAACAATTTTGACTTTTTATCTCACAATTTTTTACATTTTATCTTAAAATCATGCGTTTTTTTTTTTAAATCTCACATTTATAACTTTTTTTTAAAAAAATCTCCTGACTTTTTAGCTGAATTGTGACCCCCCCCCCCCCCCCCCCCCCCCCCCCCCCCGTTTTCCTAAATTTCCTGCCCATACCTACAAAAGTGAGTCCTGATCAAACACATTTTCAACACCATAACTCACATTTAAAGGATTTCATTTTGATACTTTTAGAATTTTTCATGGTTAAATGAGTATTATTGGATTTATGGCAAAAAAAAAAAAAAAAAAGTTTTACTTTTGTACTTTATTACAATTGTGAAATTTTACGTTTTTACTTTTACTTACAGTAAGTAGAGGAGTTGAACCATTACTTCTTTTTTTTTTCACATAAGTAGCTGTACTTCCACTTAAGTACAGAATGTGAGTACTTTTAACACCTCTTGTCAAAATACTCAATACTCATTTTACATTCATAACAATCGTGTTGATCTCAAAGCTGAAAACAAATCCACATGCAGTCCACTAAAATGCGCCAGAATTTTTAATCACTGACATACGCATCTTCCTTGTAGCCAAAAGATCATTTTACCATGATTGTGATTTATATAATTCCTGACACAGATAACAGCGGTGACACATTCATAAATCAGTAATGATGAGGTCAATGCTAAAACTACCCTTAAGGATTTGTTGACCTCCAATTATATCTCAGGGGGTAAAAATATCATCACATTCCAACCTCTTGGCTCAGCAAAAAATGTCAAAGTGTGCTTTGGTTTAAGGGGTTTTGTGAATGGACAGAGACAAATGAAAAGGGACTAAGAGACAAAAGATCAATCAAAACGGTCACTAACATGTATGAGAAATCTCCTCTGAAAATCTCACACTCTGGTATCCAAAACACACACTCCACTGAATGTGTCTAACACCTCAAAGCTAACTTCACTCCAACGTCTGCGGCCTACATTCAGATGTAAAGACACCTGACGATCATTCCAATATACAGTATTGACATGCACACTGACACGCAGAGGGTATAAGGCACAACTATTGCACATTCCACGTCTACATCTGGACAATCACGGACACGCATCTTCACAAGTTGGTTGAGGAATGTGTGAATGTGTTAACAGTGACAGACTACGAATGTCAGGAGGTGTCACTCCATGTTTATACACACTTTTGACACTGCCTGACACTGGTATTCAGGAACGCAAAGAGTTCAGAGATGTCAGGAGTTTTTGGTCAATGCATGAGGACAACCATTATTTGGATCTTTGAGATTTTTTTTTTTTTTTTTTTTTTTACCTCTTATGAGTCAGGAAAGTGCAAGTTTTGACTTTAAATTTTTTTTTAAATAATTACCTTTTTTTGGAAACAGTACAATGCAACAGTTTTTTCAGATGCATTTTGATTTTTTTAATGGAATGTACTTTGCAGTGGAGAGTAAATCTGTGAAAGTCTTGTCCCTTGCCACCTCCATTTTTTTTTGCATCGATTTGAATATTATCCTGTGTGTGTGTTGCAGTTTTTCAGTGGAAATCACGTATTTTCCTATATTCAATTCACTGATCTTCTAGGTGTTTATGAAAAGTGATTACATTTGAGGGTTAATTCATCAGAAACAGATTAAACTCGACTGAATGTCAAAATATATTTGTCCATCCACTGTCATTGATCAAACACCATGGGTTTTACTGGTGAATCAAAATTGCACTTCCAAAATTCCACTTTCAATACAGAGCTTCTAAAATATCCAAATGAGTCATACCAGATTCTAATTTGTTCGAACAAGAAATAAAGAACAATATATTCTATGACCTATATTGAAATACATTGAACTCCTCACATCTTATTTTGGCATCTATCAACTCTTTTTGTGATGTCTTTAAGTCAAAGATAATTTCATATGTTGTATAAATTACTTTATTTTAAAATGAGGTCAAATGTAGCCGATTTAATCATTTGTAGGAGTGAGATGTTATCGCCTTAAAAAAATCTTTGTGTTCGCCGTGCGCTATGGTTCATAGAGTGAGCGCTCTTCACTAGAGTTGAGCTTTGTCCTATTTTTCCGTTTTGTGTCAAAAGTGTTTCTTTTAATAACCCATTCTTCATGTTGAATGTGCTCCGTCGCCTTAAACCCCTTTTGTCTTTGCGAGTGGACATGTTCATGTGCAATATGACTGGATGTTAGTTCTGTAAAGTTTGAATGTTGTGTGAGAAAATGAGCGAACGTTAATGCTATTCAAGCTAGCGGTGAATGCATTACATGTGAATGTGTTAGCATGTGTTCTGTTGCAGTTACAAAATCATATAGAAAATTAAAGAAAAAGGAGAACCTCCCATCCAAACAGTATGCCTTGTTTGTTAGCTGACTGTCTCGCTTCACAGTTACATATCGTGAGGACAGCACACTTTCATTTATATTCAGTATTAAATATACAAATTCTATGTGTGCCAGATTTGGAGTACAGTAAATTGACTCAAAACTGATGTGATATAGCTATTTGAAATTTCACTCATTATAATTAAATGGGGGAAAAAAACAAGATTTAAAAATCTACCAAAAAATAACAACTTAAATTTAGAGAAAACTGACATTTTTATATTGATTTGAGAGTTTACATATTATAAGTAAATGGGGGAGAAAATAACTTGAACTGTTCACTGAATATAGTCACATCTATTCTGGGTCACTGGTAAACTATAAACCCAATTTGCAATGCATTCAACCAATATGTTTACTGCTAAAGTGTTAACAATCAAAGAAAAACAAATGGAAAGAAGGGGAAAAAAATACCCCTTACCCCCTTTTGGAGGTGGGGTAATGAGGCCACATGCACATTACAACCCTGTAAAAAGTAACAATAACAACAACAACAACAACACTAAAAGCTGCCTGAGGCTTTTGCATAGTACACAAAAACAATTTATGCATATCTAAATTTGTTATCCACTCAACAGACAAAAAAAGACACAGTCCACATGAAGCAACACACATGGTTTTAATCATTGTAATGGAAACAAATATAGAGCAGAAGAACAAGGTCAGTGTCTGTTATTCATCCTCAGGTCTGGACAGCAGACGTCCCAGGACCTGAAGATGCTCTCAAAAAAAAAAAATCACAAACACAAATATGTTACAAATTTTAGCAACTGCAAATGGATTTCAACATATTATTGTAAATTGTCTGTTTCTATTGTTGTATTCTTATTGTAAATTGTCTCCGCTATCTTAGATCTGTTCAAAAAATAAATACCAGTGACCTTGTACAAAATAAAAATAAAAAATCATCCCTAATATTCACCGACTAGTATATAGTTTTGTTACCTCGCTTGATAAGAAAGGACTGATTCATACATCTCACGTCTTTGTGACTGATTTGCTGCGCTATGTCATGACCCTGAAAGGTCAGAGGTCACACCTGACTTGTGACAGACATCTGTTAACGTGTTTGACCACTGTCACACTGATCAATCGTGTTAAGATGTGCTACTTCATCGTTATAGGGATTCTATAAAACCTGAGGCAGAGTGTGTGCAGGGGTAGCATGTAAAAACTTGAGTCCAACACAAACACAAACTACTGGAGTTCACCGTGATTAAAAACATGTGTACGCTTTGTAAATGCAATGTAATCAAGTTATTACAGTTCATCAAATTAGAATTACTTTTGATTATGAGGTAAAAATACACATAATGGCATCATCATGTAACAACAAAAACAACTGTAACACTTATATCACATGTGTAACCATGCAAGTAATGAAGAAATTATGGAACAATACTAAAGTGGGAGTGAATTAAATGGAATGTTATGAGGAACATTACGCTGAATGTTTAAGTGATGCAATGCTGAAGGTTATAGCTCACTCGTTATGGATCACATATTCTTCACTATGATTTTTTATCAGGCAGATGTAATCCATGAAAGGATGAAGTCTGTTTCACAAATGAATAAGTGGTTACACGTGGTAACATTAGTTTCCAAATGCTGACAAAGACCTCTGGCCTCGTCATCCTGATGCTCTGTTAAACACTTGGAATCTGTGTGAAGAGCTGGTGAACATGTTTTAGTGTAGAAGAAAATGGAGTTTTACGATATACGCTGAGGGTATTACAATCTTATGTCAAGTCTGGGCTAAAACTGAAGTATAGCGAACCAGAGAAGACACAGGGATGAACAATTTGAAATGATCACTTAAAAGCTCAAACATTTCTGGAGTTTCCACATAATATCAATCTCCTTTTGAGTATTTTTCCAAAGTTTTGCAGCCAAGTTGTTGTATTTAACAATCGCTCCCTTTAACAATCTTCAAAAATAAAGTAGTGGAAAAAATGTATTGTTTATAGAAAAGTCAAAAGATGCAGCTGCATCAAACAGACACAAACAATAAAAAATAGTAATACTAAATTCTGGACAGTTTTAAAATATCATGACCAGCTTGTGTTTTATTATCAGCTTTGACCTGCATACTTTCTGCATGTGCAGAAAGTATCAAATGGATTTTGAGAAGTGAGTTCAGTGACTTAACAATGATTCTTAATTAATGATAGACCGATGCATCAATCAGTTGATATATCGGGCCGATATTTAGGTTTTCTTTTTTTTTTCCCTCTTGTATCATATTGGCTTGTTGGATTGGCCGATAACTCCTTTTTTCCTACTGCTATGATTTACTGACAGGCGAAGTTCACAATTCTTTGAGATCCTGAAAAAATCCACTAATCCACTGAAAAAAAATTTGTGTGTAGTAATATTTATTAGGTTAATGTCATAATTTTTGCTTTCTAATTGTAAGTAAAGAGGGTTTTTTTTTATTGTTATCTTTTGACAGAGACAAAAAATAGTATCGGCACAGAAACATCAGCTTAGAAATATCACCGGCCTGTATTGGTAAGGTTGATGTTAAAAAAATAAATAAATAATTTTAAAAATCTGTAAAAAAAAAAAAAAAACCAACCAAAAAAAACAATAAATCCATATCAGTCGATTACTTTTCTTAATACATTATATCCCAAATCTACGTACAGGGTGGTCAAGAGCCTTTTTCCTCCACTGTGTATGAAACCACTTCCTGATCTGCAGCTGTGATACTCTGCATTGTGTTTGTCGCCATGGTGACTTAGTGGAGTCGGACATATTTGAGGGCAAAAGTGCAGAGGTGTGAGGGGTCACGGCTGAACTAATACTTAACACAGACTGACTGACTCAGTAAATGACAAATTTCATCATGTATTATATAGCAATGTGATTTATGTTACTGTTAACATAACCTATTACACAACTTCAGTCAAGCTGCTAATAGTTAAGTTTAAAAGGTTAAAGGTTAAGTGTAATATTTAGGATGATGTAGTTAGACGCCGGAAAATTCACAGAGGTGTTATTATTATTATTGTTGTATTGATTATTGTTGCATTCTGCACATGTTCGAAATAAAGCATTCAAATCAATCAAATCAAAGTTACGAATAACTAAACAAAATGGTGGATTATGAAGCTTAAAGACTGTTGTCGCTTCTGTAAAAAAGAATTTAAAGATTGCTGACGTTTTCTCACATTCTTCACTCATCTTTGATCAAAGGAAAACTCCACCCGTTGTTGTTCTTCTTCTATGGTTGCTTCCGGTTGTTTGTCTCTGAATCGTTGCAGCGTCACTTTGTTTCGCACGCCCTCTGACTCTACTTCACTGTCATTTGGGAAATGTACCCAACAGTTGAATTGAGCGTAACTAGAATACTACGGTAGCACATTACATGCAACATAATTAGAAATTTGAGCTATTGTACATTGACATAATAATGGTTGAATAATGAATGATCAGAAAACCTATTTTTCCGCACGAAAGCTTCATCTAGTGAATGACATCATATTAACTGTGGATGGTAGCCAGAAGATGGGCATTTGTAAGACAATCAATATGAACCAAATTTGATCACAATCAACTTTTTTTTTTTTTATTATTTATGTCCAACTACAGTGCCCCCATTTGAATGACATATACTGTAATACTCAGAGAAGCTGAAATCCTTAAGGTTCTTCCTCTAAGATGGATTTTACGGGATAAAAAAAATCCAATCAAATCTGTCCCAGTTATCACATTCACATGAAGGATATCCAGTGGTGGATCTAGTGGTGTTCAGGGTAAAACCGTTATATCCCTGAAATTCAATTTAGAGGAAATAATAATAATGGTATATTTTGCTGCTTTTCCTCCAGTCATGTCTCAAATCTCTGAAAGTCTGACTCAGCAGGCAAGAAAGCAATCATACGCACCTGTCAATCAAAGCTTGACACGGCAGACACCAAATAAAACAAATGAGACTGAAATGACTAGTGGAAAAACGACTGATGTTTTGGGTTTTCTTTTAGAAAGAAATGCAGTATAGGTCTACAGGAACCATGGCTTTTCCACAATATTACAACTGCAGATACAGTGGTGGAACATTTTGGATACCCATACATTTGCAATAATAATAATAATAATAATAACATAACATATTTTATAAATAGTACACCCTAAACCATCAACAAACCCTCCCGTTACATTTGTTAGTGTCTGTATGATGCAGCCACACCTTCTGAAACACAAAACTGATTTTTATTCAGATATTTCATGGTAATGTTGAAGATTATGTCAAATTGTAAAGGTGTCTAATGAAATTTTTCCACAACTGTACTTCTGCATTGGCTTCATTTTGGTCGTATTGAATTATCTACCCATTGGTATAAAACAATAAATGGTCTCCACATGTACTGAATGAACAAAGCCACTGTGGTGCATTCACCGCTAAATCCAAACTTAAAAAAAGCCATTAGTTGTTTACCCCACTGAAATATGCTGCTGGAGCCACACACCCAAAAACAGATGTTTTATCAGAAGAACCATTACTGCTTTAAACTAAAAGGTACACGATACATTTTCCAGTGTAAAAAATGCAGTGTCAAAGTATTTTAATTCTTTCAGCGTTATTCCAACAATGGACGGAGTCACATTTAATAAGCTATCTTCCAGTGTTGGTGAAAATAATTGGAGTTAACCGAGGTTTTACACTGTCAGTGTGATATATTTAGTGTTAAAATGAACTGATTCTGTCAGAATTAACTCAGCACCAATAAGAATAAGTAAGATACCTTTCAATTTTAGAAGATGACTTTTCACTCACATAGAATCTGTGTAAGAATACATTTTATATTGACTTTTCAAATAGTAATTTAAGAATATGTAGTTTTAAGTATGTTTAACGCAGGAAAAGTTATTCCTTAACACTGAACTCTTCTGTGTTGAATGTGAACACACTTCTCACAGTATAAAACTTGATTAACACTACTAAGTGTAGTGTAAAATATTAACTCTTACTAGTGTAAAGTTGACTGGAGATGTAACTCTAGGTTCAGTGTAAAATTTGACATGTCGTAGGTAGGTGAGTTAGTGTTAAAATTAACTCTTTAAGAGCTATATTAACACTGATGATTTTCCTGTGCAGTTATTTCATGTAGGAACAAAACATCAATCACAATAAAAGAATGATTAAAGAAAAGAATAATAAAGGCTGCAATAAACTAATATAAGATGCAGACAAATGTTTGCTCAGTGATAAAGACAGAACACCACATGTGAGGAAAAACATGTCAAGGATGTTGAGAATTGAGTCTCATGTAAGCCGATATTTTTCCAAACCACACTATTCCTGTCATTCGCCTCCCACAGTGGGGCCCCCAGTCATAACCAAGCAGTGAGTGTGAGGAGCTGAGGCCAATGTTGTATGTGTCTACAGATTCCTCAAAGCCTACCAGCTAACTGTGACTTTTAACAGTCGACCCGTCCCTCCACAATCCCTTCAGAGTAGACAGAAGAGAAATATCTTCATTATTTTTGCTGCAGTCACTCATTGAGGAGATGAATTGTGTATCCAAACTTAAGAAAGCCAAGTCAAGCAGCGTGTCATGAGTCATTGTGAAGCCACCAGGATTTCAACCCCTGCAACATTAGTGCAGTATTGTACTACTGCTGGGGGGGGGGGTTAATGCAGCTGCCCTTCATCTGGAGCAAATTAAAGCCAAAGAGAAGCAGGTTTCTTAGCAAAAGAAAAGGATGAAACAGGCTCAAGTGTGTGATCAGCAAAACCACAAACAAGCAAATCATACTGTTGCTCCACAAATGTACACACACACACACACACACACACACACACACACTTTAATCTTTTCTACGAGTCTGTTCAGTTTGTTGAAGCTGTGTTCACTTTGCCGTCACTATAGAAGTTAGGCTTGAATCTTCAATTATTCAACATCCCTTTAGGAATATGTCTGCTTTGCTGCGTAACAAAATTAAAATCAATTTGTTTATTGATAACCTGAGAAATTCCATCAATTAAATGAAGTATTAGAAACACTGGCAAAGTGAATCACTTGTGGCTGATGAGAAATCTGTAAAAAGTCAGGGTGAATTATTTTACCTATCAAGGCTGGTAAACCAGTATGAATCTTGAAAGACTCAAACATCCACTGGTGACCAAAAGCATCTATGATCTCAACTGTTTAGGACCTGTACCTGTTGTACCACTAATCCTATCAATACATGTAAATAATTTGTATATAACATGTGGTTTCTCAGCTTCATGGTCATCAGCTATGACCCATTTGGATGTTCAGAGGCTCCGTAGTTATTGTGGAAACACCATCATCTTCTACCACATGGATTCACCAGTAAAACACTTCAGGTTGAATCAATGATAGGGGTTAGAAATGCTTGTTCTTTCATTCAGTCACTGATTCCTTTGCTGAAAAAGTCATTTTTCTTCAGTTGTCTCTACTCACTTAAGTAAAGCCTGAACACAGAGACAGGTAAGTTTAGAAACTACCACAAAAGTAGTACTGGGTCTTTAAGAGTTAAAAATATGGAAGTATATATTTACAGGAAGGAATATTTGTGCTGTGTGACTCTTCATTCACAGTAATTGTATGATTCATCACAGAAGAAGGAGCAGAAGCAGTGTTGTTGTCCACATGTGGTGTGTTGTCCAGATGTTGAAACAAACAACGATGACACAAACGATAGAACATGCCAACCTCGCCTATGACCTGAAGTAACTGATGAAAGGGATGCCCATGAATAAGCAGATCACTATTCTTCTAACACATGCAGGGCTGGACTGGCATCTGAAAAGGGTACTTTGGATCACCTGAGGGCCCTCTGCATTTATTAAATCTTCTTCTTCTTTGTCGCTCATGCAAAATGCGTTAAGCTAATCAGGAAAGTTACTGAGATGTCTCCAATGTTGGCGATCTTGTGCCAGATCTTCCGCCTGTGACAAGGCAACTCCGCGCTGTTGGAGGTCATCCGCCACGACGTCAAGCCATCTGGTGCGGGGTTTTCCTCTGGGTCTTTTCCACCCGGCCGCTTTAGCATCAAACAGTAGAATGGCTCTCGTGGGGTGGTCCAGTGGACAGCGGAGAACATGGCCAAACCAGCGGATGCGACGTTTTGTGGCCAGAAGAGAGGCTCTGGGCTGGTTTGTGAGGGCATTTATTAAATATTAAGGCCTATTTATGATGTCTGGAAGCATATGCAATAATGCAAAAGGAGAATTTTGTTCACATTGCACAGTTTCAACTATTTAAACATAGTGCATCAGTCTACATTATAGAGCCCACATCAAAAATGCTTTTTCAGACCTTCTTTTTGGGGGAGATGTTCCGTGTCAAAATGTCATCAAAGAAACACTCCCCGTGATGTCTTTTTTTAATGGTTTATTAAAATGTACTATATACTATTCATACAATTTTCCTTAAGCGAAAACTGATAACTGATCAGAAACAGTAACACCTTACAAGGGTTAAGCAAAGGAATATTTCACAAACACACGCAAGTATAAGTTGGACTGTTGAATCTAGTCAAAGTATTAGTTGATATCAAAACAAAGACACAACACACACACAAGGTGCTCCAAACTAGTAAGGAAAGGACTGCGATCTGGAGTTAATGTCTGGACTTATGTTTTAAGTCTTCCTGAACTACCCCTGTAGGTAGTAATAATTTGCTTCTTCCCATACTTTCAAGTGAACATTTCTTCACTCTCCAGATACTGTCTGTGTGCTGACTAAATGTTAACCTAAAATATTTTATTGATTCTAAAGAGTATCACACAACTTTCAGCCCTTTCTCACCAGGCTGGCAATAGCTATACTATCTTGGAATACAGCTAAGAGCTACCTTCTGATCATATAGTGTAGACATCCACCTTGCCACGAGACAGCTAGCAAGCAAATACTTCAAATAATACAAGATGTCTACATAATCTGATGCCATTACAGAAGGGAAAGACAAAAACAAATCATGTATAAGATCATAGATGCACTGCACGAGACACAAGCAGACAGTAGAGTAAATAAGATATCCATTAGATTTGAAAAAGTAAAGGGCATGATGACATGACTAACACATACTAGGCTACTAGCAAAGCTTCAGACACATTGGCTTATGTTTATGACAGCACAATGGTGTTCAATACGAAACAGAACATTTCTAATGCATATTAGCACAAGTTAAACAACAGTACTGGATATATGTTTGTGGCTGATTCGAGA
This sequence comes from Siphamia tubifer, assembly GCA_020466265.1. Taxonomy (NCBI): domain Eukaryota; kingdom Metazoa; phylum Chordata; class Actinopteri; order Kurtiformes; family Apogonidae; genus Siphamia; species Siphamia tubifer. The sequence continues at coordinate 36,560,382 of CM035795.1, read as the reverse complement.
AAGTGAGGACGTCTGACCACTTTGGTCGTAGTGCTACTTTCGGGCAATAAATGGGGGGGGGGGCACCGGGACGTGGATAGCTAAAACTGCTACGGAAATTGGCTAGCTAGCAAGTGTGGAGGTGAATTCTAACCTGCCCCTGTTGTGTCAGGTATTTCTCCATCTCCTCCTGCCTGTTGTTCTCCACAATCACCTCTGCCGTCTCGCTTTCCTCCATTTCGTAATTCGCTGCCGCTTTGAATAGTGAACGTACAGGCGGCTCCTCACACACCGAACCAGCCGGTGAGCTGCTTGTGGAATTTGTAATTACAAAACATGTCTGTTGTTTTTCCACATTTTACATCGTCTTCTTTTTTCTCTTCTTTTCTCAGCTCCACTCTTTTGCTTTCTACTCATTTCGTGTCCGTGGTTTGCAGTCATCTTTCCACCTGTCGTGAGCTGGAAATTACTTTGGTATTTTTTCCTCTTCTCCAATGTGTTATCTGTTTAATATAGGAAATGTTCCTTAGTCTGAAATGTTGGGAAATTAATTTTTCATGAATGTAATGGCTAGATTTGGAGTCTGAATAAGGTATTTAAAAATAAATAAATAAATAAATAAATAAATAAATAAATAAATAAATAAATAAATAAATAAATAAATAAATAAATAAATAAATAAATAAATAAATAAATAAATAAATTTTGGTCAGTGGGCTGTGGGGAGGGGCGGGCTTTCGAGAAGGGATTTCATTGGACTAGCCCAATGTCCTTCTGGAAAGTCATCCAATGGGTCCATACGTGTCGCTTTTTTACAGTCACAATGAATGGGGAGCTTTCTGGTAGGATCATTGGGCCTGAGATCGAAAAATTAATGAATAGTATTCAATGAGAAATAAAATGATAAAATCGTATCTGGTTTGTCATGTGCCCTGAATCACACACATGTTGTATCTCACAATAAATGATAATTATTGATGTGTGTTTCAACTGCTTTTGTTAACCAACGGTTGATTCATTTGCGACTAAAACCCGTTAATGATTTGGACTACACGCCTGGCGCTCAGGTGACGTCACCACTGACTCCTCACCACAGCCTGAGCGGAGTGTAACGTCACACACGCGACGCGTTGTAGTCTCTTACTCAGCCCACATAAAACCTAACATCACGTTTGCTTCCCATCAAAAACGGGTGGTCTGCCTATGCCACATCAAATATTTCTTGTTAACCGCTACCCGCTATCATATGTGAATTTCAGAGCAATTTTCAAACAGAATCAGAATTTAGCTCGACTTGCTCCATTCAGCACCCATGGACCGGAAGTAGAAGGATGTGACTTAGCCTCTCCATAAAACTATAATAATACATTTTTCTATTTAATAATAGACCTGAGAGGGACCAAAATCGTGAGGAAATGCCCGGAAGGCCAGATAATCAGCCCAGTCCTGAACACGTACATACACCGAGTCCTCTGAATGTTAAATATCACTGTCATTTCCTCTGAGCGACAAAACACACAACTCCTTCTGTACATGTAACTTTGCTTGTGTGTAGAAGCGCATATTTGAGCGTCTGAAATACATGCATGTTTGTTGGACTTTAACAACGTGGATGTGGTATGTGGTCAATGATCAGCTTTGGGGAAGGGAACATAGTATTTTTGAGGCCAAAACACACACAATATGATTTAAAGATGGCTCGGTCTGTGGTTTAATGGATTGTGTTTCATGAATACTGTTGACTCATGTGACTCAAATGTTATCACTGCGACAGACGACAACTTAAAGGAGACAAACAAACGTGTGTGTGTCAAGTCCTGACAAGTCCAGCTTCAAGGCATGTCACTTATTTTGTTTTTTTTACTTGTCTTGTCCAGCATCATAACAGTAGAATGGTGGTGTGGCTCCCTTGTTGTGCTGAATACATTTGGCTTGCCAAGTGGAATCTTAATTTTTATTTTGAATATAAAGAAAATGAAAGCTAAACTAATCAATTGACAAAACGTCAACAATGATACACAATAATGATAAGTAAACAATAGAGAAAAAATACACATACATATATAATACATTGAAATAAATTAAAGATGCTCAAAAAGGAGTAGGAAGAAGTAAAAACTTCAAGGTGACTACTTCATCTTGATATTCCCTCGTTTTTATTTGGGATTTTGCTTAACTATATTTTCATGCCGGTTCCAAGAGGAACAATATGGGGAAAGAAACGGTGACAGGAACCCTCACATTAGATAGTATCAACAATAAAAATACCAATGACAATTGCAATGATGCAATATAATAATAATAATTATTATTATTATTTAGTAAAATGTGTGTGTGTGTGGGGGGGGGCCTCATTTTTAGGGTTGGCAAATTTAAAACATTGACGTGGATTAACCCATCATCATGATTAATCTGGTTATAAAATTGTAGGCAATTAACCCATCTGCAGCACAGAATGACTGAACATCTCTGCCAACACATTTCAGGCAGTTTGTCCAAGTAGTTAGCCTTGTACATACTGTACACAAATGTACAGATGGAAGACGCTAAACAGCCCCAGAATGAGTCATTCGGTAAAAAAAAAAAAAAAAAAAAGGATTATACACACTCTGCAGAACGGAGTTTTCTTTTTACTTTTTTAAAATTTTATTTAACCAGTATTTAACCCGGAAATATCCCACTTAAATCAAGAACCTCTTTTACACCTGACCAAGATAGGCAGCAGCAATGGAAGACAACTTCAAAATGCAGTTTTATGGGTACTTTATTTTTTATTTCTATATCTGATAATGTATATAGTGTTTTCCAAATTATGGATTTCAAACTACCTCAAAATATTTGCCAAAATGTCATTAAAAATAAACAAGCCTATTTCAGTCCAAAAAACACATCAAACCAAACGAATGACAACTGGCTAAAAGACAGCACAGTTCCAGTGTAAATACTGAACAATAATGTGGTACAAAGTATGGCAGTGGCACACTTCTATGGATAAAAAAAAAAAAAAACATTGTCACAATAACATTTCTGGATAAAATACAGTGAATCAAATTGTACATAAATTTCAGTACAGAAACATTTTAGCAACAAAAATGCATCTACACTATTTAAAATTTAGAAAAGCATTACTGTTAATAACAATATTCCAACAGAAATATCAATAAAAAATAACAAATATTCAGACAACAAACGGTGGTCAGCAGGTTCTGTATGCTAGGATCCACAAACATCGTCAATCCTATGGAAACAGTTGTACAAAATGTGTTGTCTTGTAAGTATATAACCCAACATTAAACCACTCTTAGACAACATTGTGCAGAATTAAACTTACAACAACATGTTACGCTTAATAAACGTTCTCATATCCGAACAACAGATGATGATCCACAGCGGAAAGGAGCGCGTGAAGCTCCTGAAAATTCCCATAATTCACCTCTCTCAGCAGCCAGGCGGCGCTGTTCAACAGTAACCATACGCCCTCTGCTGACCAGAGTTAGAATTACATTTGATATCACTATAACAGAGAATTCAAACCATACGGATCTACTATTCTTTGAATATTTTAATTTTACCACCTGGTTACACATAGTTAAAGGAATACACAGTTAAAACACAACACACACGTTTGACAATAAACAGTTGGTAAAACAAACAAACAAACAAACAAACTTTAAAAAAAAAACATTTAAGAAGATTAAGAAAGGCAAGTGCAAGTTATAGAACTGGCTTCAACAACTCTGTTTGGACTTATTAAAAGTGCTCAAATAATTCAACTCAGTTTCTAGTTATTCTGTAACTGACTCCATACATGAGGTGCAGAAGAACTAAAAGCCCTTTGACCCATTTCTGTACAGACTAATGGAACAGGCAACAAAATGCAGTCATTTGTACAGAAAGCACAAGTTTCAGAATTTCTCTTTCCGATTAATGTACAAATGTAGCTAGCTTCCAGATTGAAATAGGCTACTAAATATTGCTGAGTATCTATATGTTAGTCAGGGATACTGCTAGCACTTTGGCTAATGCATTGCCCTGCTTGTAACAAAAACATTGTGCATATGTTCCCTTCTTTCTTGAGTCTGTTTGCTCATGACAACTAAAATGTAGAATTCATTTTTAATTAGATTACTTTTTTTTTTTAATTAAAAAGGAATGGTATTTAATTGTTATTCATCACAATTAATCCACAGGAGCCCTGCACAGTAAATTTTGCAGTGTTAAATCAACACTTAGAGAGTTTATTTAACTAGAGTGTATTTGGTCCCATTGTCTCCAAATTAACTCTCTAAGTGTTGATTTAACACTGCAAAATTTACTGTGTGGGATTCATCTGATTTAAAAATTGAAATCATTTGACAGCACTAGTCATCGTGAACTGTGTAAAATCATCCTCCTGGATTGAAGCAACATATTTTGTCTGTTATTGTCTGTTATTGGTTACTTGAACAAATTTACAGAGCCTTTTAGGCTTCCAGTTATGGATTCCACTGTTAGTCACACAATCCAAAAGTTAAAATAAGTCAGAAAACACATCTGATATTACAGACTCTTTCTTAGTGCAGCCTTTATTGACTAAATATGTTAATGTCTGAGCACAAAGGGAGTACTGGACACTTGGAATCCAACAAAATGGTGTAAAAAAAAAATACAAATTAAAAAAAAGGAAAAAAGAAAGGCGGGGGTGGATTTTGGAAAAAGACAAAAGAACCGGACCCCTACATGCCTGGAATAATAGTTGGTTTGTGTTTTTATCATTAAAAAACACACATAAAAAACTTTAAAAATTCAAATGAACAATTTAATGAGATGAAAGTAAAATGTTTTTCACACTAATCTATACCACATTTGTCCTTGGCTTAGGCCACACTTTATTACTAAACCAAATATCTCCCAATACTCATATGTCTAAAGGTAAAACCACCTACACACATGTCTAGAAACTTGACTAAAATGCAGTAGTTATGTGTGTGATACATATTTAATAATGACATCAGGAAAGCTTGAAGTATTTTCATCAGTGCAAAACAGCTGAGTAGACTATTTCCAAAACTAATCACATAAATCAAGCATTAACACAGTGGACGCAATAATTCATTCCATTCTTGGAGTCAGTCACACATCTGAGGAAGTTTGTGTTTTTATAGCTTTAAACAGCCTATCGGTATTTCCATCAGAGTATTTCACGGCTGCAGTTACTCAGGTATTACATTACAGCAGATTACAGAGGGGGGAGGAGGGGGGAGGAGGGGGGAGGAGGAGACCAAAGTGTGCGCTCCAGACTCAAGCATTCAAAGATGACTCCCATCCCTCTGTAACTCACTCTCCCTGGTCTGGTCTGAGGAACTGGTCTGGAGGATTACTGGACCCTTATGTGGACCCTTATCCTGTTCTATTGCAATTTTTGATCCAATCAGAAGTGTGGAGATTTCATTAGTAAACGGTAAGGAAATGTATCTGTACGTTATTTTAAGGATTAATATGCAGTTATTTGTTAGTTACGAGTATATTTTGATGTTTGAATGAGTATTTTTGACACAGAAATATTATATGGCTTTTATTTTATTTTTGATTGACTGTTCATTTGGATGTTATTTACACGCAAATACATCTACAAATCGGTATTTCCTATTTAAAAAAATAATTAAAAAAAAATATAACTCGAAAAGCACTCTGAGAACGCAGACCTCCGCCAAGGCAGACCCCACACACCTCCCTTAGTGAATGAAGAGAGGCCAAGGAGGTTGTGTTTGTTTGTTTGTTATTTGGTTTTTATGCAGCATAACTCGAAAATTAATGGATGGAATTTGATGAAATTTTCAAGACACGTGCCACCGCCACTTACCACCAAAATCCAATCATTGGCTGATGTCCTCATTACCATCATACTCTGGAAATGTCATCAAAATCCATCCATTAGTTTTCAATTTATGTTGTACACAAACAAACAAACACTGGCAAAACATAACCTACTTAGCGGAGGTGGTAATAATAATAATAATAATAATAATAATAATAATAATAATAATAATAATAATAATAATAATAATAATAATTAGAAAAGCAATCTAAGAGCGCAAACTCCGCCAAGGCAGTCATCCCTCCTCCGAATAAAGAGAGGTCCACCAAAGAGGTTATGTTTTTGCCAGTTTGTCTGTCTGTCTGTTTGTTAGCAAGATAACTCAAAAAGTTATGGATGGATCTTGATGAAAATTTCATGACGTGTTGGGAGTGTCACAAGGAACAAATGATTCTATTTTGGTGATGATCCAGAAGAGATCCTGCATTCTGGATCTCTTTGAAATTTTACATTGCGGTAAATGGAGAATACATTTTAAAGTGATCCAGAATCCAGGATCTCTTCCGGATCAACACTAAAATCGAATCATTTGTTCCTTGTGACACCCCCAACACGTCATGATATTTTCATCATGATCCGCTCATAACTTTTTGAGTTATCTTGTTAACGGTCAGACAGACAGACAGACAAACTCCGGCAAAACACAATCTCCTTGGCGGAGGTAATAATAATAATAATAATAATAATAATACTAATGGGACTTTTTCTCTACAGGTGGGTTTCATTAATGCTTCAGTAGCAGTATAGCCCCCCCCCCACCCCACCCCGGTGCGCAATGCCTGTGTGCGGCTGCAGCTGTGCGTCATACCTGCTCCAGGTTCTGTTGTTCTTGGCTCCGGTTCTGCCGACGACTGGAAACTGCCCCAAATCATGCGCCTGCTCTGTTCCCACCGAAGTGCACTGCACCTTCAGATACCTGACCGCAATACCTGACCACATCCAGCCACCTGTGGAAAGAATTAACCTGGGGTGAGCTCTCCATCTGGGTCTGTGTGTGTGTGTGTGTGTGTGTGTGTGTGTGTGTGTGTGTGTGTGTGTGTGTGTGTGTGTGTGTGTGTGTGTGTGTGTGTGTGTGAGGAGGGGGGGGGCTTCACCTACCCATGATAAACTCCAGCTCCTTCAACACTTTAAAGTCAATTCTGTCACATTACTCATCTGTTTTTAAGGCTTATCACTCCAACAATTTAACCCATAAGAACCTATGGTGACGTCTGTGGCAGTTCGTAAAATAATGTTGAACCTTTCCAAAGTGATTTATCACCATTTATTATCATTTTATTCTCTGAATTTTGCATTTTCTTTCCAGTAAATATCATGTATTAGGGGACTGATAATTTAAATGTTCATAAAAACCCAAAGTAAAAAAGGTTATTGTATCGAAACAGGGGAAAAATGAAGAAAACATAACTTTTTAAGTCAAATATATCGTTAAATGAATATAAACCCAGTGCCTCCATTCACTGTCATTGATCCAAGTCCATGGGTGTTTCTGGTGAATCAATATTGCGGAACATGACAGTGTTTACACCTTCACTACAGAGCCTCTGAACATCCAAATGGGTCACATCTGATGACCATAAAAAGAACACAAACTTCATTTTACACCAGTTACGTGCATGTATAAATGGAATTAGTGGATGATCAGTTTAGATCTATAGTTGCTTTTGGTCGACAGTGGATGTCTAGGTTAAATAGTTCTTAATTATGTAATTAAAAGATATGCAAATACTTTTAGGATTTTAAAAAGTTGCATTTTATAGGTCACTATATAATTGTCATTATTCAGTCAACAGTCTGTCTCATACAGAATAGAACTAAGTATTCAAATTAAGTATTTTAAAAAGAAAAATATGTTTCATATTCAGGTGTTCAAGTGTTTTTATTTTATTATTTGACCTCCTCTAGATCCAATATGACACAGAATGAAAATAACCTACTTTACACTAAATAGAGATTTCACCCAAAAAGGTCAGTTGCCTCATTAGTAATTTTTGCAACTACATCCTCATTGAAAAATAACCAACTATTTCTATTATTTCCTAAAGTTTATCCTCTTGGCCTCCATTATAGTCTGCATGCAGCCTTTGCACACAGACAGTTTCAGGTCTCCACATCAGAACAGTTTCATCCTTTGATACAAAACCTTTGTTATGTGACAAATCCAGCTGGTATGTCTGCCCTCAGCTTTTTAGCAAACACTTAACCATCACCCCCACCCCCCATGAAGACCCAAATATCCACTGATCAACATCATCTACTTATCTTAAATGCTTAATACCTGTTAATGCACTAATCCTATCAATATATATAAATAATTGGTGTAAAATACAGTTTGTTATCTCTTCATGGTCATCAGATATGACCCATTTGAAGGCATTTGAACCATCCTGCATGTTTTAGATGTAACCTTCTTCCAAAAACACCTGATTCAAATAATCAGTCTATAATCAAGCTCGGCAAAATCTTGATAATGACTGTTACAGTAGGTGTGCTAAAGGGGGTAACATCTACTAAAATATACACAATACCTGCCCTTGAGGACCAGAACTGTTGAGCCCTGGTCTGTAGTGGATGTGGAAACACTGTCATCTTCAACAAAACTGATTCCCCAGAAAAACAAATTTATTTTATTTTATTAGTTTATTTCAACAGGGACAATGCACATTAATCAACATTTCTGTAAATGCGCCAGTTTTAGCTTGAAAGCTAGTTTTCAACTGTAGTCCCTGGGCAAGGTATAAATTGCCAATAATAAGAAAACAACAATAACAATCATATATCTAAAATCAAGAATACATCATACACCAGCTCACAAGTAAACCATACAGCAACCTGCAGCACAAACAAAATCAAGAAGACAGCATTTAAGCATTCAATAAATACAATTAGAGTGTCCATCCAATTTGGATGGACACTCTTGGCTTATGTTCAGTTAATGATATATTTTGTTGAAAAAGTCTCTTTTTTTCCTCTTCCTGATGTTATAGCAATGAACTTTAATCTGAAATTTTATAAACATCTACATGGTCAGTGAATTAAATAATGGGAAAATACCTGATTGTTAGTGAAAAATAGAATATACAAAATACAAAGTGACCCTCTTAGTGAGGATAAAGTGGCTTCAAATGACAATACAAGACAAAATACAAAGGATTATTTTATAATATTTGGTGATACATTGCACTGGATCATTATGGGTTAAGGCAGAAAACAGCCATTTGTGTTTGATATCAGTCAAACATGCCATTTAGACTATGTTTTTGTTTATGCTGTTTCAGTGGAATGGTCTCCACTGAGTGGAACAGAGCTATCATTAATGTTATCACTAACACCTGTGTTTTGCCTGGTTTTTACGAGCTAAACATTTCTGGAGTGGAAAAGGTTTATACAATCATGCATATAGATCATTCTGCACAGTGAAAGTTAAGATTATATAGTGTGTAAACACTGAATAACAGAGACTATGTTTTTGAGATGCAATGAGACACAGTTTTAACACCAGTGATTTAAAGGTGGTTTCCTGGTTACACTGCATTTACTAATGCCAGTCCTGGGGTTTCATTACATGACGTCACTGATCCAAACATTACTGTTTTTAATTGCATGTGTGTAATTTTGTGGTTGGACTCTTGAAAATGTGTACAGTACAGAGAAACACACGACTAATAATACAAATAGCAAGAGTTGTAGGTCACAACTTAATAGTTTATGCAGCTTCACTCCTAAATTAACTGGACAATTAAGACTCACTATTTGACGTTGAACCCTTTTTGCAAGAAAGTGAATTACTGCCATATTGTATTTAATTGACTTGTGGGGAAGTGAATTTAGGAGGAACCACAGGAATGGGTTTCACTAACTACTTTTTAAGTTTTGGGTTTCCAACATGTTATTTAGGTCTGACTCCCTGATGAAGGCCATTTATGCCGAAATGCGTTGGGGTTTTTATATGTTTTTATATGTTTTATATGATTTTATATGATTTTATAGGTTTTTGTAACCAGGCCAGTTTAATAAAGGCTTTTTATTCTTCACTTTTAAGAGAGTGCCTTGGAATTTTTCTTTCTTTTTTATGTTATTTAGGAAAACAAAAGTCCCTGCAGTTTTCATTTAACCACTCATTTTGTGTATGTTCACACAAAATAAACGCATTATAGTAACAAAAAGGCCTCACAACTATTAACCTTCACACTTATGAGGGAAGTTGTATGAGTATTATTGTTACTGTTTTCATTCATCCACTGAATTTCTATTTTATTTATATGCCTTTAGGTACAACAGTATAACTGTCTTGAGAGAAAATGATCTGTCAGGGCTTGAGAACTTAGAGCTACTGATGCTGCACAGCAACACCATCCACACTATTGAAGACAGAGCTTTCCAAGACCTGAAATCCTTACAGGTAAACACATCCACAGGAAAATCGACTGGCAGTGAATTCTTTTGTAATGTATCTGTACTGTATTTTCCGCACTGTAGGGCATACTGGGTTATAAGGCGCACTGTCAATGAATGGTTTATTTCATATATAAAGTGCACTGGACTATAAGGTGCATTAAATGAAACAAAATGGTCAGATAAATCAGTCAATCAAACTTTATTAAACATGTTCACAATAACTCTCAGCTTTGTTCAAACGTTAATGACTTTTATTTGCAATAACTGTCAAAATTGTTCAGTTATAACACAGTTCAGTACTTATACACACACTGTAATATTATATTGAAGTACAATATGTTTTACTCAACACCGTAAGCACCATGTACGACACAAAATCACTTTGAAGCCATTAAGCACAACCAGAATTAATCCACATATAAAATGCTCTGGATTATAAAGTGCACTGTTGTTTTTGGAGAAAATTAACCCTTTAACTCCTGAGACTTAAGTAATACCACAGTAAAAAAAAAAAAAAAAAAAAAAAAGATAAAATAAGCAACAAAAACAACAAAAACTGCCAAAGTGATCAGTAAAATGAAGAAAAATGAATATTAAGATAAAAAAAATAATATGTAACATTAACAAAGTTTGGCACTAAAAGAACACAATTGAAAAAAAAACTTAATTAAATAAAAAAAAATTTAAAACAAAGTAAACAAAATAAGCAACAACAAAAGAAATGAATAAATATTCACAAAATAACAAATAACATGGAAAAAATGCCAAAAAAAGGAATAAATGACTCGTGTTGTAATTTGGTTCCAGTAGTTTTTTTCTTTTTCTAAATGAGTTGCATCAGTTCTATTAACAAAATTGTCAGTAAAATCACACTAGAAAAACTTGAATTTTTCTGAATTTTTAGACTAAACCATCCATTCATAACGTGTCAGCGCTGACACATCAGGGGTTAAAGGGTTAAGGGCTTTTAAGTGCATGTGATAATCTGGAAAATATGGTACAGTATTTGTATTTGCATTAACATAATAATCCAGCAGACATTCTATTTTAACAGGTCCTAAAGATGTCTTTCAATAAAGTAAAGGAAATCAACAAAGACACCCTCAAAGGCCTGGACAGTCTATTAAGGCTCCACATGGACCACAACCACCTTGAGTTCATCAGTCCTGAGGCTTTCTATGGTTTGACCAATCTACAGTTGGTTCATCTGGAGGGAAATTATCTCCAGCAGGTTCACCCAGACACATTCATCACACTGAGATACAGCCAGATGTTCAAGGTGTCGTCAGTGAGAAACATCCACCTGTCAGACAACCTCCTCACCACTCTGCCTGCAGATATTTTCTCAGGCTGCAGCCGGTTAGAGAATGTGTTCCTCCATGGTAACCCCTGGACATGTGACTGCCGCATGCAGTGGTTCCCAAAGTGGGTGCAGAGGAATACAGGTAAGGACGCTGAGGAGTGTTTGTTTTTTGTTTTTTTTTAATAATGTGTAGCTATGTTTTTGTTTACACATTTGATTTTGATTCAATTTACTTGAACATTAAAAAAAATGGAAAAGAAAAAGAAAACATACGGTAAACTAGAAAAGCACTCTGAGAGCAAAGACCTCCGCCAAGGTAGCCCCCCCCCACACACACACACACACACATCACCACCAAAATATAATCATTTCCAGATCTCGAAATCCATCCATAACTTTTTGAGTTATCTTGTACACAAACAAACAAACCAACAAACGCTGGCAAAAACATAATCTAAAAACAACACAAACATGTTCAAAATGAGTGGGTGGAAGTTAACACATCCCATCCCTGCTTACTGTATCAACTTTTGAAACAAAAACCCCCTTCCTCCAAAAGAAAAAAACACTATTTCTGATACAAACACACATACACACACGCACGCACGCACATACGCACACACGCACACACACATACATACACACATACATACACACATACATATATACACACACACACACACATACATACACACATACATATACACACGCACACACGCATACACACACACACATACATACACACATACATATACACACACACACACATACATACACACATACATATACACACACACACACACATACATACACACATACATACACACACACACACACACATACATACATACATACATACACACACACACACGCACACACATACACACACACATACATACATACATACACACACACACACACACACACATACACACACATACATACACACACAGACACACACACACACACACACACACACACACACACACATAAATACAGAAACAACAAAAACACTCAGAAAGAAAAAAACACAAACCAAACTAAACCAAAAAATGAAAAGTAATGAAAAAGGACCTGACACTAATAACGTAATATGATAGAGGAAGAAGTGCATGTGTGTATATGTGGCAGCGCTTTTATCCATATGTGAACCAGTATCCTTTATGTAGAAATGTTTAACCCTTTATTGGAACCTTTAGCTGACAATGATGTTTTAGTACGTGCTGTTTAGTAAGTTTAAAAAAAAAAAAAACAAGGCATGTGGACAAGATATGAGCTGACAGAAGGGGAAAATGATCTTTACTTTTACTTGCAGACAATATATTATTTGCCTATACTTTCATATTGTGCTCTTGTTTTTTTGTTTGAACTTTGAACTTCAGATGTGACATATGCAATGGGTTTCTATTTTCCCATAGCAAATGTACATAAATAAGCTATGACACTTTTTGGTTCTGCATGATTTACTCGTGTTGGAAATGGCTTTGTAAATCTGGCTGTTGGTAACATCACATCTTTTTGTCTCTGATGATTCTGAGAATAAAAGCGTGGTTGAGACAGACCGGAGATAATCAGTCAAAGGAGTGAACTCATCAGACACACTTAACCTCTGATGTCCAAAAACTTAATGGGTGCAGATTATGTTCCCTTACAAGGATGGTTTTCTACTGTGGTCTGTGGGCTTGTCATTTTTAGACAAAGCAAAAGCATCACTAGCACATCTAATTTATAATATAAAGGACCCTGTAATAGTATTATCTTAGTCATTGGTGGTAAAGTCATTTTAGTTCAGATGTCATACACAGGCCAGTTTGATCTGAAATGGGTCAGACCAGTAAAATAACAGCATTCAACTAAAGTACAAAACTTAAAATTACAGTATAAAATGCTTGTACTAACTAACCTATTCTTCAACAAAAACATCTGTGAACAAAAACCACATCACTATCTGTTTTTTTTTTTTCTTTCATTTTGGTTTTGGAAACAAATAATGAAGAAACCAGTCATTTTTTTCATTGTCTTATTTTTGGTTTTATTTTATAAAAACAAACAAACAAAAGAACGAATGATACACGGATTTGCAGCACTAATATCTTATATCTTATACTAGCGATGTTAAAGAACAAGAATAATACCAACTAATAATAATAATAACAGCACTTTGATGGTGATGGTTTGCAGGCCTTATGATGACATTTGTTTTAACTGGACTCATAATGTGATAACTATAAATGTTCTGTCTGACATGACACCACCTAAACACTGCTCCACTTGATTTAAATGTTTCCAGGTGTACTGAAATGCAAGCGGGACAGGAGATATCCAAGAGGCCAGCTGTGTCCCGTTTGTGAAAATCCATCCCCCTATCATGGCAGATCCATATCCCTTCTCCCTCGTGATGCCTTCATTTGTTCCAAACCTTGGATCAATCCCCATCTGAAGCAAAGAAATATCAGCCTGAATGAGGGCGACTTCACACCAGTTTCCCCCAGAGACTTTATTGCTCCATTGGGCTCCATACAAATGAATCTGACTGATCATTTTCACAATGACGGCAGCTTGTCCTGTACTGTTCAGAGGCCCTCGGCGTTTGAGAATCTGACACTGATCACAGAGGAGGAGGGGGAAGGCAACAATGTTACTCTACTGTCATCTGCAGTAACTACTTACCTGGTGTGTAACATGGACTATGAGGAAATTCAACAGCTCTGGCGGATCCTTGCCACTTACAGTGACTTTCCAATGCAGCTGAAGAGAGGCTTAATGCTGTCCAGGAGCCCAGAGATGGCGTACAGGTACAGTCAAATGAAAGCCACAGAGGAAGAGGATGGAATTCACACCAACATTGAAGCTGAGGTTAAAGCTTCTCCTGCATGGCTCATGCAAGGAGAGGTCAACTTCCAGCTGGACCGCACAGCTACCACATTTTCTACTCTACACATTAAGTACCAGTCGGTGGTCAACCTCCGTGTGGAAAATACAGCTACTAAAAGAGGCCGTTATTCTTGGACCATGATCAAACGGGACAACAAAACCAAGACTGAGCACACTGTACTCACAGGTGGGAGGAACAGATTAACACTGAATGAACCAGACAGGCCGAGCTGATTCTTGATCCCTAATGATTCATACCTCATCCCACTTTAATGTGATGACTCAACTTTATTTATTTTTTTTAACCTTTATTTAACCATGAATAAAGATCCTATTGAGATTAACAAGCTCTTTTCAAAGAGAGTCCTGGCCAAGAAGCAGCATGAAATACAACATACAGTTAAAACATACAATCATTTTCAGTCCAACTATGAACAACAAATGTTAAGTCATTGAGTTAGTCTCTAGCACTTTTGAGTTTGTATTTAAAAGCACTCAAGGAAATCGGTTCAGTCTGTTTCCAGTCTTTTAGCAACATATTACATGTTTTTTTAACGTTTGACTAAGCACTAAGTCATTTCACTGAAGTCAAAATGTTGTTATTGTGCTAAAAGGTTTATTTATATTAGTATGTTATGCTTTCAACCATTGATCTACTCCCATTTCCAAACTATTACATGTGGGACACATGGAATTCATATATAATTTTGCCATAGATTGCTAAAAGAAATATGGCAACATTTTAATGTCGCTTCAATTTACAGTCAGAGAGATTTCCAATTTCTTCAAAATTAAAATGAATAAATCCAAGACATCTAAAAATTTTGTCCATTTAAATTTTGTTGACGCACTAAAAAGAAACAAGTTATCTCAGAAATAATTAGATTTTATTTGTTTAGTTTATTTTGAATATGCAACAAAACTTACTTAGTCCTTAAAAATAAAACAGAGTGTAAGAAATCATGGTGGGAAAAACATACCATACATGAAAGCAAAGTATGATTTCATATGCACTTTTAAAAAAGGAGTGGGAGGAAGTAGTACTATTATAGTCTTATTCAACACAACTTCTGTCAGATCTGAGATAAAATAAACAGAACATTAGCCACAGTGGTAATGTCTCTGGAATGGATGTAGTCTAAGCTTAAGTAAGGAAAACCACTGAGCCAAGATTTACTAGACTCTCAGGGTTACACCAACATAAATCATTGACTGCCTGCTACTGTATTCTGTGAACTAATAGTAAAGAAACCACAAATACACTTTAACTTTACTTGAGTTGAACATATTTGGACCTAAAAATCTTACCCTGCATAATGATGCCGTTACCTTTTTGGACTTGAAGCTCAATTAGTCTCATAAATATAAATATTACAAGGAACTTGGCAAGTGTATTTACAACCCAAATTGCAAAGAAGTAAATTAGTTTGAAAACAAATTTATTTAGGAAAAAATTTTGTTTAAAGTAATTTCATTAAACAGAAAAAACACAATTTGTTACAGCAGTGAGAGTTGGTGTAATCATAATTAGAATCAGTTTCATCTTTATTTACCAAGTACATAAGCACATCCAAGGAATTATTTGCAGGTAGATATTCTTTCTTGTAATAATATATATAAGATATATTTATTTTTAGTAAAATTAGATTTTGCTGTGTACATACGCACACACATTATATATATATATATATATATATATATATATAAAGAGAGAGAGGCGCACACGCACCTACACACACACACACACACAGTTCATTCTATTAGTTAAGAATATTCTTCGTCATTAAACTTAAAATATGAAAAACTGGGTCTGAGGCTGACTCAGAAATGTCCCATACTATAATTATTCGATGGACATTGTGTGGGACATTGTTTCAATAAGAATATGTAACATTTGTGTGTGTGTGTGTGTGTGTGATTTTAATGTATGTTAATGTTTAATTTTATGTTGATTAACCAAGACAGGCCTGTACTGTAGACACTAGCTATGATGGGTAATCGCTTGAACATCAACCTCTCTTCTCACCATAATGGACCATTACTGTGGAAGAGGGTCAATCTGGACTGATCAAACCACATTGAAACACTCTCCAATGTTTCTGCTTTTTAATCACTGCACTGCTGATTTGACCTATTTGTGTCATGTTTGTTTGGCACAGTAGTATATATTTAATCTCATTTTAATTTCACACCACTGGCCGACTCTAATATACCATATGTTCATTCTGTTTTCGACCAAGGTGGTGTGACACAGTTGAACTGTGAAGTTGTGGGAGAGCCAAAACCTTTGATGGAGTGGATTTTACCAGATGGAAGTAAAATAAGAGCTCCGTACACCAGCAATGACAGGAGGATCGTTATCACAACTGAGGGGAAGCTCACTCTTCGGGGTGCCGATGCCTCAGATGCAGGCATCTACCGTTGCATTGCTACTAACTATCTGGATGCAGATATTCTTATATTTCGAGTCACAGTTCTGTCTCCTGATGTGGAAGAAACTGAGGTCAATGGTGTCCAACTATCAAAACCACTGGGCGAAAAACTAGTCCTTGATTGTGGTTCATCAGGGAGTCCAAAGGCTTCCGTACAGTGGGTTCTACCTGACCACTCAGTGTTGGACATATCTCAGGTCAACAAGAAGGTGTATGAGAATGGAACCTTGGTGGTTCAGGGTCTGACTGAGAGGGACAGAGGATTTTATCGATGTTTGGTATCGAATTACCTGGGAGTTGACCTCCTAGTGTCACAGGTGACAGTGACTGAAGAAAGGTCTCCGTTAGTAACAGTTCCGGACAGTGAGGGGTCAGGTATGGTTGAAGTGGATGACACTTTGACTGAGAACACAGTCCCTCTCAGTGAGTTCCCCTCTTCAAGTCCAGTTGACAGAACTAGTCAGGAATCCAAGACCATCACCTCAGACCGACCCTACCCCAGACACTGGCCACAGGGCAGAGGTAGACTGGGCCAAAGAAGGAGGGGTCCAATTGGCACCAGACGCATTTGGAGCAATAGGGTCTTTGATAAAGCAACTAGGAAAGTGGATCCACAGAAATTTGCTGAATTTATGGAAAAAGCTCAAAGTGGATCAAAAACAAAGACGGACACAGAGAAGGAAAAAACAAAGTATGAGGAATCAAACACTGGTCTCTCTGGTGATGGTGAAATAGGATCTGCTGAGAGCCTTGAAGAAGACCATCTTATTATACCAAGGATACTTAAACCAGCAACAGACAACCCTCAAAAAAGTGACAACAGGCGTACGGAATACAATTCAGAGATACGGCAGATACTTGACATGGAAACAGCAGTTAGAAAAAATATTGATCTCAGTTCAGCAATGGAAAAGTCAAATATAATAACAACAGAATCATATATGCAGCCAGATCCTACACAGGTCAAGTACGCATTCACACACAATCCAGAAAATATTAAAGAAAGTCAAAGTGATGCAGTAACACCATATTACAAAGGTTTACACAACACAGACTTTTCTAGTTTTGATGAGACCACTGATCCTTACACTTTGGAAAGAACTACATACTCGTCCAAAAAAACACACCCAGTTACTCTCCAACTTACCGTGACAGACAATTTACAAGAAACTCAGCTCCAATTCTCAGGCGAACAACCTGGCGAACCAGAGACATCCACTGGCGCAGCACTTGTATTTACTATGGATCCGCATGTTACGCCAATGAGTGATGGAACCGGCCCTGTGGAGTTAACAGTTCACACATCCACCGACCCAGAAAGCCAGACAACATTCACAGCCGTCACCACAACAGAGAGGCAACAAGATGAGATCACATTCCACACGACCCAAACAATCAAATCCCCACGTCTATCTGCAGGATCCACCATAATATCAAGACAACAAATCCACATATTTCCAAACAAGAATGGCAGAGGTGGGCGAAGAAGGACCTACCATGGGCGCAGGAGAATAATCAAACCCAACAAGATCACTGACATACAGTCCTTCATCAGTAAACTTAAGCAACCTACATTGAAGAAGGAAGGGAATGCTACAGTGCCTTACAGAGTCGAACTGACCACAGGTAAGAAACCTAATTTTGAATTTAGCTATAGTAAAGGTGGGGTGCAAGATGTTTTCCTCAAGCATATTTTATTATTATATTGCTTAAAGTTCCCTTCACACCTCAATTATAACCAATTAACTAAATGCTGTAACACAAAAAAATAGTTACCTGTAGAATGGACTTGACTGAATCCACCATTCAATCCAATTTAAACACCCATTTGAAATGATTGATATATATATATATATATATATATATATATATATATATATATATATATATATATATACTATACTGGTATATATATATATATATATATATATATATATATATATACCAGTAGTGATCGGAGCATTAGTGGCAGTGACCCCCAAGCTGGGAGAATGGCTCCAGCAGATACCAGGAACAACATCAGAGATCTCTGTACAAAAGAGCGCATTGCTAGGAACAGCTAAGATCCTGCGCAGAACCCTCAGGCTCCCAGGCCTCTGGTAGAGGACCCGAGCCTGAAGGAGACACCGCCCACGTGGGGCGAGAGGAACATTTTTATATATATATATATATATATATATATATATATATATATATATCTCAAACTCAACTGCCATTTGTCTCTCCCCCCTCTGTGTGTACCCTTCTTCGTACATGAATCATGTGTTCCCAGAGGCTTGGACCACTAGTACAGTAAATGCTTTGCTAGTTATATTAGCAATATCAGGATGTGAAGTTCACCAGAAAACTGTTCTGTCACGAACATAAATCACTAGGAAATATAATCTTAGCCAGATAGGTATTAGGGGAGCTGGGGCTGTTACGTAAGAACAGGGGTGTTGGAGGAGACTGGATGAGGTATGGATGGATCGGTGCCCAAGCTTTGGCCATAGCTGTAGCCAAGTGAATTGTTGCAGTGTAGTGTTCATGAACAAAGATTACACCTGCCAAAACTTTCAAGGCATGACTTTGGGGTGATGTCTGAACAAAGGGGTTTGGATTTTTGAATTGTGCATTTTCAAAATGTAGCTTACTCAAACCACGTTTTCTAATATTATGTATCCCACTTTTAACTAATATATAATATAATATTTTTAACTAATAGTATTGTATTGAAAATAAATACCCAGCTGTCTCTTTATTCATTACAAGTAAAACTTAACTGTAAATAAATTTTTCAGACTGTGCTCCAGATGGCATGAAGACAGCCTCCAGTGATCTGCAGTTGATCACACCAACAGCTTCTTCAAGATCAACTTTACATAGAACACAACGACCCACATTGGCACAAGAAACTGCAGCTTCTACCACTACCCTTTATATTACTAAAAAAACACCCTCCGCTCATACAGAGCCCAAAAAAGTACTTTCTAGGGATGACATAACTTCTGCTGATGACCCCGTGTTTGACCCGACCGTTGATCCCTCTTTGACCACAAAAGAGGAAATACTGGTCACCACGACAACCACTACAACAACAACTAAAGCCTCTAAAGTAATTCGTGGAAGAATCCCATGGAACAGACTGTTTGGAGGCAAGCCAACAGAAAAGATATTCGGGAGACTAAGAAAACCTTATATCAACCCCAAAACTTCAACTACAACTGAAACAACAACTGTGACTATTTTAACTACCACCCCAGTTGCCATGCTAAGCACCACACCAAATCCTCTGAATGTACCAGAGACTCTGCCTCCATCCACAGTCAGAGATAACCAGGAGAGTTCAGGAAATGATGACTATGGAGATTTGTTTTCCGCTAATACTGAGCTCACAACAAAAGAATCAAGCTTTCATTATCAGATATCTACCACCCCTTCGTACTATTCCATTTATTCGACCACTGCTGAAACACCAACAGAAGCACATACTTTGCCATCACCTCCTACTGTCAAACCAACAAGGGAAAACTCAGATGATATAACATCAGGGTCAGGAAGACTACCTATTAACTGGAATGTAACCAGAAAAAGACCTGCTGGGTCAAGAGTTTGGTCAGGACGGAGACGGAGGCCCTTTAGAGGACGAACACACAACAAGAAACTTCCAATCTCTAAGTTAAACCCTCCTACTACAACAGAAGCAACTACAGAAATCACCATGAAAACAACAATGGAGACCACAATTCAACCTCAATGGACTGTTTCTGTCTCCAAGCCTCTGTATACACCATCCAGGTCAGCAGACACAGCCACAGAGACTGTTTCATCAGAACAAGAAACGTATACTGAAGGTGGCTGGAACAGGATTTCATCAGGTAGTGAACTAGCTTTTACCACCAAGACACCACTAATCACCTCAACCAGGTTTCAACCGACCACCAGAGTCATGCCAACTACCACAAAAGTTCCTACTAAAATCTACAGCACTCCACCAACACAGACAAACAATGGGTATGTCACCTACAGGCCACCAGTAAAGAGAATAAGACCTACAATGAGAAGCAATGGTGCTAGAGAGAATACACTAACTGCTGAGGAAGGATATAGCAATACACCCGTACAGTACCACAACAAGGGCATTAATGAGGCCACCTCTAGTGTCTATCAGCAGGTCACAACTGGCTATGAGGCTACAAGTGCCAGTGTAGCAAGTTTTGAGTCTAACAAACCCAAGATAATTGGGGGAAATGCCGCCAGTTTTACAGTGTTGTCCAACTCAGATGCTTTCTTGCCATGTGAAGCTGATGGAAAGCCTGAACCCACTATTATCTGGAAACGCTTCTCCTCAAGCACAGGTATAAAATGTTTCTTTCTTTCTTTATTGCTTTCTTTTCAAGTCTACGGAAACATTTCAGACTTTAAGAAACCAAAATGGAAGTGATAATTTCTTAAAATGACAAGACTTAATTTTGTCACTACATTGCAGTAGAAATGAATAATAATTAATTTTCATTGTTATTACTTAGTTTAATTGTGAAATTACAGTGTTTTTTCTGCACAGGTGTACCAGAGTTTTGATAAGATAATAGAAAGTTTAAAATAATGAGAGTAGACCCCAGAAATAATCCCCAAAAGTATTGTAAAATAATATCACTTTGTAAATGAATGGTTAGCTAATAATTCCTGTCAATTGTTTTTTTTTCAGGAAATACATTCACCATTAAAGGTAAAATGGGTAAATTTGAGGTGATGAGCAATGGCACATTGCTTATCCAGAATGCCAACATTAAGGACCGTGGCCAGTATCTTTGTCTAGCTGAAAATGATCTGGGATCAGACAAACTTCTAGTCACCCTCTCTGTGGTGGCCTATCCTTCACGCATCCTTGAGCCTAAAATGCGTGATTTTAAGTCTCATGCAGGAAATACAGTGGAGGTTAAATGTAAAGCC
The DNA here is from genome assembly GCA_020466265.1 of Siphamia tubifer. Lineage (NCBI taxonomy): Eukaryota > Metazoa > Chordata > Actinopteri > Kurtiformes > Apogonidae > Siphamia > Siphamia tubifer. Next base: position 36,538,607 of record CM035795.1, on the reverse strand, counting down.
GATGGCCGACCCATTCCCATGATATCTTGGATTCTGGCCAACCGGACCCAAGTCAGAGGCCAAAACGCAGAGGGAAGGGTATCAGTGACTTCTGATGGGACTCTGGTCATTAAGCAGGTGTCTGTTTATGATAGAGGCCTTTACAAGTGCATTGCCAGTAATCCAGCTGGTGCAGATACCGCCACTGTTAGACTCCAGGTGGTGGCAGCTCCTCCAGGAATTGTGGAGGAAAAACGGCAGCAAATGAAAGTTTCTGTAAGCCAAAGTTTGTGGCTGCCCTGCACTGGCCACGGAAGCCCTCAGCCCGTAATACACTGGGTCCTCTATGATGGTGAAGTTGTCAGATCCAACAGACCCACCAGAGATGCAAGAGTATCAATGTATCAGAATGGGACACTGCGCATCAAGGATGTGACTTCATCAGACAGTGGGAAATATGAATGTATTGCTACCAGCTCTACTGGGTCAGAGCGAAGAGTGGTGACTCTGACAGTGGAGAAGCATGAGTCAGTGCCTCAAATCCTGGAGGCATCTCAGCACCTGACAGAGTTGTTCTTTGGGAATCAACTGAGACTGGACTGTATAGCCAAAGGTGATCCTAAACCTAAAATCATTTGGAGGCTGCCTTCAAAAGCTGTGGTGGATCAGTGGCACAGGTGAAAAGATGATATTGGTGCTGTACTTTTTCTATGCTCTCAGACGTGTATTAAAGTACATTTGATACAATCTTATTTATGTCTCCCTTTAGGATGGGCAGCAGAATCCAGGTGCTGGAAAATGGCACACTTATCATCCACAGTGTGAGTGATAAAGACGCTGGAGATTATCTCTGTGTGGCACGAAACAAGATTGGCGATGACCTCCAACTGTTGAGAGTCAGTGTTACTATGAAGCCAGCCAAGATAGAGCCTAAGGTTTATGTTAAGAAACAGGTGGCCTATGGTAAAGACTTGAAAGTGGACTGTAAAGCTTCCGGTGCACCAAAGCCAGAGATCTCCTGGGGTCTTCCAGATGGCACGATGGTCAACAGTGAGCTGCAGTCAGATGGCAGGAGTGGAGGAGGACGAACACGGCGATACACTCTGTTTGACAATGGAACACTTTACCTAAACCAGGTATGTTACAGTAACAACCATTATTTAACATTATTTAACATTATTATTATAACATCTAACCGTAACGGTCTTTACTTTCATGTCACTGTTTGTCCAGGTTGGTATGTCAGAGGAAGGGGACTACACCTGTTATGCTGAGAACCAGGTGGGCAAAGACGAAATGCATGTACATATCACTGTGGTGACTGCTGCTCCCAGGATACGCCCACCAATGCAGACCTACGCCAAAGTGAAGCCTGGAGGAAATATTCGCTTTGACTGTGAAGCAGCAGGAGAACCCAAACCCAAGATCCTCTGGATGCTTCCTACCAATGATGTGATTGCAGCATCTAATGAACGCTATTTAATGCATGTCAATGGTTCTCTCGATATCAGGGATGTGAAGCTGATCGATGCAGGGCAATATATTTGCATGGCTCGCAACCCTGCTGGAGAAAACAGAAAGCTTTATAAGATTGACATAGATGGAAATCCACCAGTAATCAACGGTTACCACCAGAACAGAACTGTAATCAGAGATGTGGCTCCTAAATACTCCAGAAAATTTATAGACTGCAAAGCTGAGGGTGATCCCACTCCCACAGTGACTTGGATTATGCCCGATAACATCTTTCTGTCAGCGCCATACTATGGTAGTAGGATTAACGTTCACCACAATGGGACATTAGAGATCCGTAATGTCCGACCTACTGATACAGCAGAATTCATCTGCATGGCAAGGAATGATGGCGGCGAGGCAGTAATGGTGGTTCAACTTCAGGTAACGAGTATGGTTCGAAGGCCAATCTTCAAGAACCCCTTTAATGAGCGTGTCGTGTCTCGCGTTGGGAAAACTGTTGTTTTGAATTGCTCCGCTGATGGACATCCAGCACCTGAGATCATCTGGACCCTGCCTAATGGAACACAGTTTAACAGTGGACCTGACGGTGATTCACAACACCACCTGAGCAAGGATGGAACATTAGTCATCTACAACCCCCGCAAAGAGAATGCTGGGAAATACCGATGTGGTGCCAAGAATTACATGGGTTACATAGAAAAGCTGATTGTGTTGGAGGTTGGACAGAAGCCGTACATCCTGACAAGGCCAAGGGGCATCATTCGTAGCGTGTCTGGGGAGCCTCTCTTTCTCCACTGTCTATCTGATGGGAACCCCAGGCCAGTGATCTACTGGACTATTCCTGGGGGCCACACTCTTACTCGGCCTCAAGTCTTCCAACGCTATGAGTTGCTAGAGAATGGTACTCTGATTGTTCGGGATACCACTATTCACGACAGAGGAAACTATATTTGTCGAGCACGGAATGATGCTGGGGAGGCTGTGCTGACTGTTGCAGTTTTTATCATTGCCTACCCTCCACGAATCACAACAGGACCACCTCCGACTGTTAGGGCTATAGCTGGCACACCGATCCAGTTAAACTGTGCTGCCATTGGCATCCCTAAGCCAGAGATCACATGGGAGCTGCCTGATCATTCAGTTCTGTCAGCAGCAGAAATGGGCCGGCCTCTAGGCAGTGAACTGCTCCATCCTCAGGGCACACTTATCATCCAGAGGCCCGCAGTCTCAGACTCTGGCACATACAAATGTTTGGCCAAAAACCACCAGGGAACAGACTCAAAGGTCACATATGTGCGTGTGCTTTGAGACAAAGCCATGACTGTAAGAGGACAATGGTGACTCAGAATGCATTCTGTTGGTGAATACACATCAAGTTGTGTGTTTATGTTCATCCCGCAGGGCTTATAGAATTTTATTTAAAAACTGACAAATGGATTGAAAAAAAAACGGAGCACAAGAAGAGAAAGGAAACAGACATTTTTAAAAGAAAATGTGCTTTTTTCCCCCCTTTTTTTCCAGAGAAAAAAAACCCACCTTGGGGCGAGAAGGTTGTTATTGTAACTTTGGAATCAGGGGTCTGGAAATTCATAGGTGGTTCTCAATTGGGGAGGGGCACTCCAGGGAGAAAAGGGCTACTGCTTATATTTGAGCTTAAAGTGAATTCACTGACCAGGCACTACTGGCTGGAAGCAGACACTATCAGAACACATACAGAGAGGAACATAAAATTGTGTAACAGATCGAAGGAAATAAAATGCTCCCAGTGAGGTTTCAATTCCCTTTAGACAATGGCCAAAAGTTGATGCTGTCCTTACACTTAGTCTGTTCTTTATCAAACCATGAAAATGACTCCGGAGGGAAAGAAAAATCAGTTTATTCAATAATGGAAAAATAAGTGTACACTGGATACATATCTGCATAGACGATGCTTTTATAAACCAATGAAAGTTTTTGTTTGTTACACTTCTTGCTATACTATCACTATCAGTCTATTGTGTTGTACACAAGAATTTATAGTAATGTTATACATTATGCTAATCTGTAATAATACAGTTTATGTTTATCTTTTTGTAGTATCTACTTTATTGAAATATGCAAGAAAATGTACACAGAATTCATGTCTTTGCAGTTTTACTTTTCGTTTTAAATGTTACAAATGAAATGATATCTGTCAGTTCTTTTCATTTTCTTTATATGCACATAGACAGTAAACTGTAAAGAATTGATTGTTGATTATGACAGTGAACGAGACAATATTGATCAGATATGCTTCATTGAAGAAATGGAAGAATGCTGCTTTTGTGCAGTTGAAACCTTCCACACTTAAACCATTTTAATTTTCCAGCTGTGAAAATAGTCCTCTACATAACTCTTCAATGTGTAACACCCACAGGGGAGCCTCTGATTTTTGTTTTTGATTTGTACTGATTTTTACTGCCCTGCTGCAAATTAGACTGAGGGATAAGGGAGGAGGGTGAGGCCAAAAAGGGGGACAGCAGACACAATGTGGATGAGAATACTATTGATTGGATGTAATGTTTATGTTTCATAGATATGTTTTAGTAAAACAACCAAATATGCAGCAAAAAAAAACCTTAAATGTTGAGCTAAATATTACTGGGGGGTTGAAAGTGAATGTATATTGATACAGTATAACTCTAACCACAGTTTACATACATCCTCTTTTTAGATACAAACATAAATGATTACAACAGATAGTTTTTTTGGGGGGGGTTTCAGTCAGACAAGTCAAATATTCTCTGTCTCAAGGGAAACAGCTGGAGAAAATTTGATGAAAATTGCAGAAACTATGCATCACTTATAATTACTGATGTTGATGCACATTCAAAGAGAAAGACAACTTATGCTTTGCAACAGTGCTTTAAGATATAGTGCTTAAAATCAGGAATATGTATCTGAGTTTCTGCAGTCAGTGTGTATCTGTTCTCTTATTATTATTTTTTTCCCCATATAGCTTCTGTCATTGTCATTAATACATTCAAGTAAAGGCATACAAGACATTTCACTACATTTTCCTTCAGTTGTAAATATTACTATTCAACGAGGCATAATTTACGTACAGGTATTTCCAATACTGAACAGCTGTTTTTTAATAGGGATTCCAAAAAGGAGGTCAGTGGATTGTTCTCAAGTGTGTATGTTCCAAAATAGATTGGATAAAAAGATATTTTTCCTAAATCAAGAGCCAGTCTAGAGCAGCGTGATATGACCCAGGCAGATATGGGGAAAGAGGGAATTGTCTTCCATAAACTTTGGAATGTAGGCTTCTTGCTCTGTGATTTGGGAGAAAACTGCTTGCATATGTGACCGAGATGACCATCAAACACGAATTAAACTATTTCGATTATGTCGTCAAAAAGCACCATATATATATATATATAATTTTTTTTTTTCCTATACGGCTTTTCAATGTGAAAGACATTTCATCATTCACACATGTCTTCTGTGGATTGTGGAAGGTTTATTTATTCAGTTCTGGTTTTGCGGTTCATGTTTGCAGAACAGTAGAGTTTATCTTCTACTGACTTGGATATTTATGAGGATTTTAAACATGTGATTTTCCCATTTGGTCTTTTCCTCTTGTTTGTTTAAGGGGAAAAGAGCTGAAGTAACATTTCTAACATGGTTTTGTTATAGTGTTTGGTTTTTCTCTTTCTCTGCAATAGTAGGAGAAAATGTCACCTTCACCAGGTTAAATATACTTTCCCTCTGAACCCAGTTTCTGGTCACAGCCACTGAAATGAGACATTTCTGCATTTGTGATACAACCATTTAACAAGATGAATAAACATAATCTGTTTTCCCTCTGGGTGAGGTAGGTGACTGTGTGGCCCCTCCTAGGCCACCTTAAAGACTGTTATACACTAATCTGGGGAGATTACCTCATTATGACATAGCCCACCGCCCCCACGGATCTATTTCTATGGAAAGATTGGATTTCACAATGATGTTATTTATCCAAATGTGGCATCATCTACTGTATGCTACTACAATAACAGTAAATGCTTTGTTCGATCACTAATATCTGCTTTAGTAATTACCATGTTTCTATCATCAGTTAGTAGAAATTCCATCTCCACCCCAGGAACCAACTGGGCCAGAAGAAGCAAATCCAAGTCAAAAAGGAAGTGAAATGTACTATAATTTAAAAGTATTATTTTCATCAGCTGGTGCTAGTACTACTTTTTACGTAAATAAAAGTATCATTGCCACAGTGTGAAAATACCTATTTTCTGCCAGTTGAGAAGTGGGGCCAAAATATGTAGTAGAATTTCCTGACAGAGCTCTTAAATTACTATATTCTGGAAGGTAATTATGAAATTTTTGTCCTAAGATCCTAAAACACTATTTTTTATCATGCACTGAAATCACAAGTACACAGCTTGATTAAAAGTACTATGTTCTACTACTATTATATATATATATACATATCCTCGTGAAACTCTCTTCTCCTCTTTATGAGAATAGATTCACAGCAACAACAAAAACATTTCCATTTTAAAGGACATTCTATAAAGGATTTTTAAATATGTATCTGTTTTCTTCAATATCTTGTTCATTTTAATGCATGGTACAACTAAAATCACATTTATATGGACAAATATAATGATACAGACAAAAATAGCTCATAAGAGTTTCATTTCACAGCTGGTACCTAGACATTTTCCATTTTTTCTCAGTTACAACCAAAATCACTTGAGTTCTTGCATCATCTTCTATGACATTATCCATGTACTGACAAAAACAGTGCTTTAGTGTCTGCTGTCTATTTTAGTCACATGATGCACACAGGCGTCACTACTTGATTGCATATTCATTGTTTTTGATCACTTTTGATAATCTTTTTTTTTTTTCTGTGAGTGTATATTTTATAATGTTATTTATTTCAAGTCATTCTTTTTAATATCTGGTGTGAGTGGAGCTGTACATAAGTCAATAAGTCTAAAAGGCAAAACTAAAGAAAACTGGAAAGGAAGCAAAAAAATCTAACTGTGGAGACAAAAGGAAACCAGTAAAGGGTCAGACATAACTTTGGTCTGTGGTATGAATTCCGTATTTAAAGTAGATCGCTGGGAGCCTGAACATGGAAAGTGAGATCTCAGGAGACAGCGCTACTGGGAGCTGAGACAGTAGTCCTCTGTTAGCTCACAGTCTGCTTTATTTCTTTGAAGCTGCAAACTTGGCAACAAGTAAAGACTCCTGAAAAGGATCACTTGCATTATTTTTCCTGCAATCCAAAGCTATAGGTGGTAAAATATTCAAAGTCAGCCTTTCCGTTGCACACACGCCTGTCGATACAGTACATCTGCATCACTTTCAGTATCTGTGGTGATGCCGGAATTTCACACCAACATTGCAGAATCCACACTTTGACCTTCCAGCCACAAGTAAGACAGATTCATCTTTACACTTCTCTACCAAGAAGGATCTGTCATGCCGTAATGATGGTTCCTCAGACATTTGCTTCTCATCTTCTTCGAAGAATCTGTCAGTTTCCCGCTGTTATATAAACCCCATATACGCACAGTGAACAAGGGGAAAAAAAAATATGGAGGTATCAGTTGTTGTTTTGCTCCAACAGTTGGAATTCAAACAAAAATTGATTTAGAGTTGGCCTTCACTTTTTACTGTGAAATACATGAGCGCTTAAATCTGGTGCACACTTTCTCTCATAGCAGCCGAAGCCAAAGGGGAAGATGAAAATATAAATCAGTCATTAGCAGTTATAAATTAGTCAAAACTTTGAGTTAAAATATTATGTGACCATTAAGTAAAAATGAGTAATGACCGGACACGGGGTATACATTTTCTGTACATAAAAAAAGTCATGATATACAGGTTTTATAGGGCTGTATTCTTCAGGTTGTATCCTGAGGGTAGTGGAAGTACGACATCAGAGGTTCACTGATCTGATTGGCTGCAGATGTGAACCTCTGGTCCTCAAGAGTAACCAGGTGGACTTTTAGAACCCACTATTGTATATCCAGCCTGCATCACAACTAACACAAAACTAAACACATCAAAGTGCCTTTAAACAACCAAGTCCCAAAGGGGGGGGGGGCTTTAAAACAAGCCAGGTCACCTAATTAAGCAACAAAAACAATGTGACACCGCTGATTTACAGCTGAGGTGGCTGTTCCTGTCTGACAGCTCTAACTGTTCCAGAAAGCTTTTCAACTACAGGGATGAAGCAGTAAAGGTAAGTGGGGTAGATACGAGAGCGGAAACCTTTTAAGAGCCTGATCTTTTTCATGTAGGGTTTGACATTTATTCCAAAAATGAAGTCCATGCCTTGGTTTTTACCACCACATTTTTACGACTCCATAACTGACGAGGCTTTTACTTTAACACAATCTACCTGCTAATCTTACTTTTCTTTGACCCATTTCTTACATCCTGGCCTAGAGGTGTACCAGGACATACATAATGTGCTCGGTTTGATCTCTCCCCACTCCCAATAAGCCAAGTCAGCATCACCAGTGCACGTGCACATGTCCTTCTGGGTCAGAGGTCACGACTACCCAAAGTCCTCGAAGCTCAACAGAATAATAATTGTAGTGGCTCAAGCTGCAACTTGTGTTAAAGGAATTAAATAATTTAATATTGTTCGGGTCAATTTGACCCAGCAGTCAATCTGGAGGTAAAAGGGTGTCAGATAAAAGGGTGTCAGAAATGTTAAATTATTTCTGTCTTTATAACTGTGAGACATAGTATGTGTCAATGTTCTGTTTTATATGTTGGTCTTTTAAAAGCAGTGGTGAAACATTGTTTAACTAATCCTAACTAACCAATATAACCCTAACCCTAACCGTACCTTTCCATTTGAGGGGTGTCTTCCTCTGTGCCCCTTGGCAAACTCTTCCTCTGAGGTTTCCATTGTTTTTCTGGACGACTGTACCACCCCCCCGTGCATTCATCAGCTCTGACCTGTGTTCTGTTTACAGCTTTATCACAGACTCAAAACCCAAGGAATACAAACATTAAAAGATATAAAACATCACATTAATACTGATATATTGTAATTTTCCAACACAAACATATCATATTATGGTCCCTTTATTTAAAGGACACAGAATAAGGTAGAAATGTAGTGAGGAGGAAAGATGTGGGAACACAACATTTTACTCTCCAGTCAGCATTTCTTCCATTTTATCTGGCTTAAAGTTTCATTTATCAAAGCCAATCTTCAATTTAGACAAAACCTGGAAGACCTATGATATGCCTGAGGAAACAGTAAAAACGAGACAGGATCAGTTTGGCTTTAAATAAAAGTTTTTCAAGGTAAAATCTTATTAGTAATGTAATATTGGGTTTTTATTTGGGCTGATATTACTGCTAAACTTCATTATGGTTGGGAGTGACATTAAGACAAGAGGACTTTTACCTTAAAACATATGAGAACAGAACACGCCTCTATTATAAACCACAGATGTCATGAAAAGTACTTTTAAAATATAGTTCTCTGACCTACTCACAGAAAACAATACTCAGTAATAATTAAATTCTACAGGTTATTGAATTTCTTTTATTTCTATAAAGTAAATCCAGAGTTTTCTATTATGTAACCCTTTAACCCCTGGTGTGTCAGCACTGATACGTTCTGAATGGATGATTCAGTTTAAATATTTTATATTTTAGTTTTGTTCATGGAACTGACGCATGGAGATAAACAAGTGTAAAAAAAAAAAAGCAACTGATTTAGAAAAAAGAAAAAGACAAAATTAAAACTACTGGAACAAAATTACAATACTAGTTATTCCTTTGTTTTTAAAAATGTATTTTATTTTACTTTTTTGTAAATATTTATTAGTTTTTTTTCATCTTATTGCGGTTATTTTTCTACATTTGCTTTTTATTTTCTTACATTTTCTTCTGTGTGTTTTCTTACTTTTTTCATGTTACTTATTATATTTTTGGTTTATTATTTATTTTTTCTGCTTATTTATAAAATGCTCAATGCTCTTTATTTACAAAAAAAATGCAATTATTTAATATAAAAAAAAGCCAACACATGTACATTCCTGGGTATCAGGAGGATATGACATTTTCTGCTAAACCAAACCAGTCATGTGTATTTTTACACAAATACTAAATATCCTTTGTACTCTTATTGTCATCCTGTAAAACAACCAACAGATGGCATCAATATCTCCAATCATCACACTACATCCCTTCCCAAATGAGAATGAAGGAGCTGACAAAGTTGCCAAATGTATAAAGGATTAAAATATAAAGGTCTTTGAAATAATCCTCCAAGACACATGCAAACAAACACAGCAGTATATAAATAGTGTCATTCTGTTAAACCTGTAAACAGCTTCACTGGTTTAATTTTACACTGAGAGCTGTTGTTAAGTCATTTTATATGACATCATTTAGACCACCTGCTACGGCTCGTCTGTCCTACAGAAACGACTTAACAGTGCTTAGCAACCTCAGATACCAAGATGACATCACAGGGAAAACAGACCTTATAATGGCCCTGACTTCAGCTGCTGCTACTGAAGTCATGTTTGCTGCTGAAATCGTAAAAGTTGATCTAGTTTCCCATCACTTACTTTATTACACATTACTTTATATCCACTAACCAAAGCAGATGGGAAAGTGTTGAGGTGTGACACAATGGAACGCACACTGTTTTTATAGATCATTAGTGAAGGCGTCTCTTAGTCATAGGTTTTGATGACAGATTTGCATCCTCATTATTGTTCAAAACTTTAGCCCTAAAAGTGTAGGCACCAGACTAGCTTTGAATTTGACCCCAATATTATGTACAATTAATATTATAATTTGATATTGATCATATATTTTATAGGTTTATGGTTGTAATAATTCATAATTTACGTCAAAAACATATGTATGAGGTTAAAAATGTGGATTTAGAATAATTACAGGAAGTGGGCCTTTAAAGGAGAGGCTAAGACACGCCCTTCTACTTCCGGTCCATAGGTGCTTAGATTGCAAAAGATTTTAATGGGAGTGAGTCAAGCTAAATTCTGATTCCATTTGACAAGTGCTCTGAAATTCACATATGATAGCGGTTAATAAGAAATATTTCATGTGGCATAGGCAGAACACAACCGTTTTTGATAGGAAGTAAAAGTGACGTCCAAATTATTAACAGGTTTTACTCATTAATGAATTAGTTGTTGGTTAACTCTTTAACCCCTGATGCGTCAGCGCTGATACGTTCGGAATGGATGGTTTAGTTGAAATATTCAGACAAATTCAAGTGTTTTTTTAGTGTTATTTTACTGATAATGTTGTTGATGGAACTGAGGTACAGGTGTCAAAAAGTAACTGATTTAGAAAAAGAAAAAGCCCAAACTAAAACGACTGGAACCACATTACAACACTGGTTATTTTAATTATTTTTGATTTTACTTCATTTTTGATTAAATTTTTTTTTTGTTATTTGTTATTTTGTGAATATTTATTAGTTTCTGTTGATGTTGTTGCTTATTTTTTTTGTTTAGTTTTTATGTTTAGTTTTTTTTATTGTATTATTTTTCTTCAATTGTGTTCTGTTAGTGTCTTAATTTGTTCATGTTACATATTATTTTGTTAGTTTAATAAAAAAAAAATTTCACTTTGGCTGTTTTTGTTTGTTTTGTGACTTATTTTATCTTATTTTATTTTTTACTCTGGAATTGCTAAAGTCTCAGGAGTTAAAGAGTTAACAGAAGCAGTTGAAACACATCAATAATTATCATTTATCATGAGGTACAACATGTGTGTGATTCAGGCCACATAAAAAACCAGATACCATTTTAGCATTTTATTTCCCATTAAATACCATTCATTAATTTTCCGATCTCAGGCTCCATGAACCTGAAGGGGCGGAGACTTAAGCTCCCCATCACTATGGAAACGCTGACCGAGGTACCCAGTAGTCATTGTTAAATTGACACGTACCAACATGTCATGGAGCCTCGCCTTGTGTAATTTTAATCTACATTTGTGGACATTTTAGAAGCATAATTTAGTTTGGATTCATTTTTGTTATACTTTTAGCTTCAAAATAAAAGTACAAAACATGACGATTGGTGAGAGATTATAATTTTTTTGGATCTTGGAACACACAAAGCTCCAACTTTAGTTTGGTTTCTTGAAAATTCTTTACAAAACGTTTGAGGATAGTTCTATAACCTGTATAAGCTGATGTACTCTTGAGCAAAGCACTTAAGCCACTGATTCCCAATGTTTTTTGAACCATGAACTCATTTCAATATCATAAACTAGAAAAGTACTCATAGCGTAGACCTGCACCAAGGCAGATCAACCCCCCCCCCCATCACCACCACCACCACCACCATAAATAAACAATAGTTTTCACTTTCACTTGTGCGAGTAGTGGTCCACCCACAGCCTATGGAATCAAAGATGTGTGTGCCGACCGCCCCGTCCACCAACCATCACCAATATTGAATCAAAATTGAATAATGGAAACACAGCTAATGGCACTGAGGATATTAATCATTTTAGTTTAGGTGCGACATTTAACCCAATTTGAAGCAGTAAAATCAAACCAAATCAAACTGCACATGTTATGTTATGTTATGTTATGTTATGTTATGTTATGTTATGTTATGTTATGTTATGTTGTGTTGTGTTGTGTTGTGTTGTGTTGTGTTGTGTTGTGTTGTGTTGTGTTGTGTTGTGTTGTGTTGTGTTGTGTTATGTTATGTTATGTTATGTTATGTTATGTTATGTTATGTTATGTTATGTTATGTTATGTTATGTTATGTTATGTTGTACATGACAGTGAGCTCTGTGTGCAGGTATTCTCCAGCATTGTGGTAACCAGCTGATGCTGACACCTTCTGCAGTGTCCCTTTGTCTGTCTCCTGCCTGTTACAGAGGCTATGTGTGCACACAGTGGTCTGCTGAGCATACAGAATCACCCTGTCAAATATGCATGGTATCCCAGACTGGAAGGCCTCTCAAAGGGAGCTGTTGTCCCTGTTTTTTTCCATTTCTCCAGTCATCTGTGCATCCTGCTTCCTCACACAGTGGGTAGAGGGATTATCAGACAAACATCAACACTCAACATGAGGAATGCCACCAATAACACGTGCCAGAAGAACTAAAAATATGAGAATGACGTTCCCCGGTATGGTGTCATTACAGCAAAAATATATCATCATTTATCATTTAAAAAAAACAACAACTACAGATCATGACGATAAAAATGGATTTTTCCTCTGCTTGAGAAAAGATATGTTGTGTAACACAGGTGTTTAGTAGGTCATTCACTGATGCATATGCCAGACCTGTGAGATGAGCAATGATTTGTAGTAATACCCAAACAAAAGCAGTTGCTAGGAAAGTGTCTATGTGAGCTCAGGATGGAATCAACGACATAATTCACTGTTTAGAGAGGAAAGCCAAGGAGCCAGTTGGACCAACTGATGTGTGTGTGTGTGTGTGTTGACAATAAACACACCCTGGACTGGACACATGGGGCTCATTTAAAAAAAAAAAAAAAAACGTAATGCCTGTAAGTCAGTGCTAAGGAAAGTAGAATCCTCACAAAACTAAAGAAATAAAACCAGTAGCTACAACAGGATAAACAGACCATTTCACTACATTTTTCAAAATAAACTGAAGGATGTTTTACACTCTAATGGTGCATGATAGTAAATGTGGCTTCAACCTTGATACAAACCACCTATACATTGCGTACTATTATCTCCCCTCCCTCTATATGAGCTGCTTTAGGTTTGTCAGTGTGAATAAGCAGATGGGAGGCAGACCCTGGAACCTGCAACACTCAACAGCAGCAGTAGCTACAGAAACCTTACACTGTCAAAACAAAGTATGGCCCACACATTTCAATCCTGCAGGATGAATGTAAACTGAAAACCTGCCAAAGGAAATGTATACACTAAAGCATGCACACGTGAAGACAAGGACGGCCACAAACAAGCAACATAGACAGTAAGGACCACCCTAGATGTGTGTTTTTTTTTCCTTTTTCTATGCGTTAATAAGTCGACTGAAGACGTGTTTCTCCCTGTTTCAATCAGAAGTGGTCAAAGTACTCACATTCTGTATTTAAGTAGAAGTACAGCTACATGTGTGAGAAAATATTCTGGTAAAAGTAGAAGTAGTGATTCAACTCCTCTATTTAAGTAAAAGTAAAAAAGTACAACTTATCAATTGTAATAAAGTTAAAAAAAAAAAGAAAACAAATTATTTTTGTCATGAACACGATAATACTTATTTAACCAGGAGAAATCTGAGAAAGTACCTAAAATAAACCGCTTAAAAGTTAGTTAATGTGTAGAAAATGTGTTTGATCAGGTCACGCAGTTACTCAGTTCTATGGATATGGGTAGAACATTTTTTTTTTGGGAGGGGGGGGGGTCACAATTGAGATAAAAGAGTCATCATGAGATTTAAAAAAAAGTTATAGAAATATGAGATTTAAACAAAAAATGCATACTTTTAAGAGAAAAAGTCAACATTTTAGATAAAATTTTACAATTGTGGAATTAAAAGTTAAAATTGTGAGATAAAAAGTCAAAATTGTGGAATTAAAAGTTAAAATTGTAAGATAAAAAGTCCAAATTATGAGATAAAATGTAAAAATTTTAAGGTAAAAAGTCAAAATTGTGAGATAATAGTCATATAACTATAATACATAAAGCCACAGTTTCTCTCCTCCAATGATTTTCCATCTGATGTGACTTATACTGTCACATCTGTTTAGTTTGAAACACGTTTCTTTTGAGAATGTAAAGAGTATAAAGTACAGATATTTATGTAAAAATGTAGGAAGTAAAAAAGTTGACAGAAAAATAAATACTCAAGTAAAGTTCATATATATGTAAAAGTACAGTAATGAAGTACTTTTACTTTGTTACTTTCCACCTCTGGTCACAATGACAAGATGATCAGCTGCTTGTAAGGGTCAGGGGTCAAAGTTCATCTTAAACCAGGCTCTTCTTCCCACAGCTGTTACAGCTCTGTGTCTGTTAGTAGCTTCATGTTTTCCTCAAACACTTGGCTTTCTTTCCATCACCTTTTCTTTAACCTCATGCTCAGTATTGTGATAAAAGTCTTTCAAAAGCATGTAGTCAGTCGCAGTGGTGTAGAGCTCCCTGGAGAAGTGGCTTTACTCTCAATTTTTGCCAGTTTTCTATGTTTGTTTAAGTCACACGTGTCAAACTCCGGTCCTGGGGGGGGGGGGGGGGGGGGGGGGGGGGTGTTCTGCATATTTTAGATATTTCCTTCTTCCACGTGGGCAGTTAACCCTTTAACTCCTCCATATACATCAGGGGTGTTTAGAAGTGGATATACCCGATGCTGACCGAAAAATTAGTAGGTATCCTCCATATACCTCAATATACCTGTACTACATTTGTGGCTGACTACTAGAAACACTAGAGTTTATTTGTCCGTCCACTTTCCAGTTTCATTATCTCCACATGGTCAGAAAGTGTTTGTTTTGATTTGTGCAGCAGTGCAACCACAGTCTGGTGGTTTGAAGCTTGATGACAATGAAAGCGGTGACTGGAAGGTCATGAATAATGTGGAAGGTGAGAAGAGCAGTGCACCTACGGAGTTAGAAAAGCATGTGTGGAGTTGAGGAGGCTCAGGGGGGGCTTGAATGGAAAGTCAGTCATGTCTTGGGTTACTTTCTTTTTATTTTCTCCACTCATTCCCCTCTTCCTGTCAATCTGAGAAGGACCTGACAAGGATTACTGTAGTAAAAGTGTAGAGCTGACCTGACACACACACACACACACACACACACACACACACACACACACACTGATTACAATAATCACTCCCAACCAATGTTGGGCAAGATTAATGAACAATAAATTGAAGAAAACAAAAGGTGATAATAATAATAATAATAATAATAATAATAATAATAATAATAATAATAATAATAATAATAATAATAATAATACAATTTATTTGTTTAGTGCGTTTTTGGACCCTCAAACACGCTTGACATTAGTGCAAAAATCATAAAAGCAGTACACATAAGACAATGACATGACACGGCACATTAATCACACATTAAAATCTATCTAATCTGATCTAATATACTGTATTTTTTCCATGATTATAAATTAATGCAATAGTTTGTTATATGATAATGTGAAATAATACAAGTTGCATTTACAGTAACATCAACAGTGTGTGTGTGTGTGTGTGTGTGTGTGTGTGTGTGTGTGTGTCTGCAGAGACATATCACGCTATAACTCAACGAATACTTGAGATATCACCAAGAAATGACATGGGCATATACATATAGCTAATACACATCAGATGCAATGATCCATTTGAGTAAAGGTCAAAGGTCGTATTTAGCAGAAAGGTCAAAATCACATTATTAGCTCTAATTCAAGAACAGGTTGTCATAGAAATTTGTGATTGGCACAAAATAAGGGTGAGATTAGACATTCTCTGAATACTTGTTTTGTTTTTCCTTATTCCTGTTGAAAAACATAATAAAAATGCAAACACAGCCACAGGTATAGACAGATGCATGTCCAGAGAGAGTGATGTTGAACAGAAGTGAAGCTTATCTATGTGTTGGATCTTCTCCAGAGCTAATGCTTGACACAGTCCTGATCCAAACCAGATGTATGAAGATCACAGCTGCAGCAAATGTGATTATATGCCTTGATGTATAGTACGTAAGGCTAAATTTAGGCTAAATAGACATGACATAACAACATAGCAATACATATAGACTTATGGGGAAGTGAATGTTGCTGAGTAGGTAATTCTGCTGCAGATGCAAGAATTGCCATGCAGACAGCTGAAGAGGATAAAGGCAAGAGCTCTATCAACATCATGTGATAGAGAAGTAGACGTGCAAACACTGGCTTCAACTAAAAAAAAAAAAAAAAGATATTGTGAAACCTGAATTGAAACACAGACACATTTTGTTAATGTCATATAAAGTAATACTGCCCATGGTGGAATACTTTACTATATACTAAACTAAAACATAATATTAAGTTATTCTATGACTATAAATGCTGATTCTAATTGCCATGAATTTGAGGCATCTGCCTGTAAAAGAGATGTTTAAACTCAATCAGACTTTTCTGGTTAAACAAAAGTGAAATAAAATAAAATAAACTATATATTTTTTTCCAACATTGGTTTAAGTTTGTATGACACTCATGTTAATATCCGCTGTATCTGCAAAACACTGTGCAAATGACTTATCAAATGTGTTTTACTTGCATGCTTATGTTTTAGGTTAATGATTCCGAGTATAAAAACTTGCATTGTAAAAGCAATTGCCAACACGATTAATTAATAATTAAAATTAAAACTGGAGGAAAACACTACAAGTTCTTATATTATTTTGTATTTTTAATAATCTCACCTAACATCATTCTATAACTCAATGAATACTTCGAAATATCACCATGAAATTACATGGGCATATACAGTACATATAGCTAATGCGCATCACATGCAATGATACATTTGAGTAAAGGTCAAAGGTCACAATTAACTAAAAGATTAAGATCACATTATGGGTTATAACTCAAGAATGGAGGGTGACAGAACTTTCAATGACATGAAATGAAGATTTATACAATTCTCACAATTGGTGTTATCACCTACAACCAATAGTTTTTGAGATCTGCAGAGGTCAAAGGTGACATGTCACAAAATGTAGTTCTTTAACACTGTTCGTGTGTGTCAAGCATATTAATATCATGCTATAACTTAATCAATACTGGATATATTATCATAATATTACACGCACTGAGGCATATATACATCAATATTGCAAAAGGTCAAAGGTCAAGGTTGCATTTAACAGAAAGGTCAAAATCACATTATTGGCTCTAATTCAAGAACGGGTGAGATCAGGCATTCTCTGAATACTAGTATTTTATTGTGGTGTGTTCCTGCAGGTTCAACTAGTGATGTGTTAAATACAGAAGGTTAAAGTGTGTGTGTGTGTGTGTGTGTGTGTTCTGCAAATATATACTAACAACTCAATATTGTTAAACACCAAAATGTGGACTGGAGGTTGTCCTCATAACAGGAAAGAGAAAGGAGAAGGGAAAGGAAAAAGTCTTCCTGTGACTAACACACACACACACGCACACACACACACACACACACACACACAGAAGTGAAATATATTCAGATGACAGTGGAGCCAGAAGTCTCATTAATAACTCATCTGGGACTTTGCTTGAACTCCACTGACACAAAGCGATCATTGTGGGACTGAATATCCAGGTCAGTTACAGCACCATACTGCTGACTACACTTGAAAATTCTTTAAATCAATTTCGATTTTTCCCCATTTAGTTCTGTAATGTAATACATTCTAGTGTTTTTAGACTATATGACACTGTATCACATGCAACACATGTCTTGGAAAAGCTCTAGAGAACACTCAATAGCTTTACATTGTGGGTTTCATGTGACATGGCCTCCAAAAAAAATACATTTCAATAGATTCATTCAGTTCAGTTTTCTGACAATAGGTTGTTTTTTTTTTTTTTCCTTTTGAAGAATATTGAGAGCACATGGAGAACAGTTTTCCACTGTATTTTTCAGACAGATCTCTTCATGGACAGAAGCACAGCCTTCCTCCTGTCTGCTGCCAACCATAGTCTCACTAACACCACCTGTTCCCGGGACAATGTTTTGAAGACGGTGGTTTTTCCGACTCTTTACTCCTTCTTGTTCCTGGTTGGGATAATACTTAATGCTGTCGCAGCATGGGTGTTTTTACGTATTCCCTCACGGTCTCATTTCATTATATACCTGAAGAATATTGTGGTTGCAGATATCATCATGACTTTTACCTTCCCCTTCAAGGTGAGGTCATGGAAAATACTGTTATTGGTAGAGCAAGACTTTATTACTTTGGTGAAGTTTTTCAAAATGTTTTATTGTTATGTAGAAAACTAAGGTCGATGAGGTTACCATATTTGGTTCCTTACCTGAAAATGGGGGGAAAAAAAATCTGAATTGTTTCAACAGAAGTGCTGATCCAGACACCTGTCCACATCCACATTATCCTTTTGAATATCGTTCCTTACATTTACACGTTTATTAACCCTTTAACTCTAACTTAAGCAATTCCACAGTAAAAAATAAAATAAAATATAAAGATATAAACATTTTTTATTAAAGAATTTAGCTTTTTTTTCCACTCAAAAACACAGAAATCTTTGGCATTATTTTTTTTTAGATGTTTTTATCCTTTTATTTATTTATATTATTTTACTCGTGCGGCCCATTTTATACCATATAAGGCTAAATGTGACCCCTGAACTAAAATGACCCTGCTCTAGATGCAAAAAAAAAAAGCTCTTTCCATTGCAGTTTTACATTATATAACATTTGCACTACACTGGAAAAAAAAATACCTCTTTTAATAATAAAACAAGAGTTTTGTCAAAATAGTCATTTTTCCATTACAGACATTTTTATGCACTATTTGAGGGTCAATAAAAAAAACACGTATTATCTTGTAATGTACTGAGAAATGATATAGACTTGGAATGAGTTAAATGTTCAAACATTAACTCAAGGCAGAAGCTTAGAGGTGACAGAGTGTTTGCAACTGTTGCTCCAAAACTCTGGAATGAGTTGCCACTGGGTGTAAGACAGGCCTCTTTTCTCCTAATTTTTAAATCACAGTTAAAAACGCATTATTTCGCTTTAGCTTTTCACTCTTAACCCATCTGCGAACACCACGCTGACATGAACCTGTGTCTTTTATTATTGTGTGTTTTTAGCTTGTTTTCCTCATGTTTTGGCTTCCCCTCTTTTTAAATGTGCTCTATCAATAAAGTTGATTGATTGATTGATTGATTGATTGATTGATTGATTGATTGATTGATTGATTGTTTGATTGATTGATTGATTGATTGATTGATTGATTGATTGATTGATTGATTGATTGATTGATTGATTGATTGAACATAAGCTTGTGTTTCTGCAGGTGTTGTCAGATTCCAACATGGCCTCCACTGGACTTCGTATCTTCGTGTGCCGTGTTTCATCAGTCCTCTACTACCTCACCATGTACATCAGTATCCTCTTCTTCGGCCTCATCAGTATCGATCGCTGCAGGAAGACCCTAAAGCCCTTCAGAGGGACCAACGCAGCCAGGCTGACTCGACGGAAGATCCTTTCTGGACTCGTCTGGGCTTTTCTACTTGCTCTTTCTCTGCCTAATGTCATCCTAACCAACAAAACCCCGACGTCACCGTACTTCAAGTGCAGCAACCTGAAGACAGAAGCCGGCCTGTGGTGGCATGAGGTTGTCAATCATGTCTGTCAAGTCATTTTTTGGGGTAATTTAGTGACTGTGATAGTGTGTTACAGTTTAATTAGTAAAGAGCTTTACAAATCCTACTCCCGCACCAAGTCCCACAACACCACAGGGACTATATGTAGAGCACTGACAACAACAACAAAGAGGCCTCAGCAGGCTAAGAAAAAAATGAATGCAAATGTCTTTCTAGTTCTGGCAGTGTTCTTTGTGTGTTTCGTGCCGTTTCACTTCGCCAGAGTGCCGTATACCATAAGCCAGACTCGAGGAGTGTTTGACTGTAAACTCAAACTCTTCTTTTTTCAGCTGAAGGAGAGTACACTCTTCCTCTCATCTCTAAACTCTCTTCTGGACCCTCTGATTTACTTCTTTCTTTGTAAATCCTTCAGGACCACCTTGTTCAATACCCTAAGGCTGCCTGACGGTACGTGTAGCTGGTTAACGGGTAGAGGGTCAGACACAGATACAGGCAGCAGCCCTCTGAGAGACTCCACTGCCTGCACATAAAGCCCCTGGAAATGAAAAAGACTTAAGCTGTGTGGCAGATAAACACACATGCTTGGTAGAATATATGTTCACAGCCGTTCACAGTGGAAATAGGACTGACTGTGGTTTGAGTTGACAGTCCAGGTTGGATGTGGCCTCTGACTCATTATACCAATGTTTAGATTACAATGCAATACAGAATCTACAGTGTACAAATGACTGTAGAATTAATAGTAATGAAGTTGTAAATTTGCAACATAAAAAAGTGTAAGTGTAAATACAACGCAAAGTCCTTTCTTTGAGAAGGTAAATCAAATGTAGCTGTAGTGTTTGCTATGTTAAAAAAAAAAACTTGATTTTTATGTAGAAATGATGCATTTCTGTTGTTTTGCTTAAATAAAACTGTACATAAATTTGCGTTGCCATTTAAACACAACAGCCTACTTTTTGTTTTTTTTATTATTATTAAAAATGAATAAAGAATTAAACCATTAACAATTTCAGGTTTTAAATGTGTAAAATAACAGGTAGCTGTGGTTCAGTTTTGTAGAACAGGTCGTCCAATGACCAAAAGGGTTGGCAGTTTGAATCCTACAGTAGCTCTGTTCACATGTCAAAGTGTCCTTTCAAAACTCTGAACACACTGAATCCTAAATGTCTCTAGTATAAATCCAGTATAAACACTGTGGAGTTTGGGATGATTTAGAAGTGTTTTTAACCACATGGGACAGTATTCACCCCCTTGTACATTTTTGTGGCAGTGGTCTGTGATGACCAACCCTCAGAAATGCTCCTACATAGTTTGAAATACCTCTCATGTGACAATGTGATGCTTTTAGGGTGATTAAGAAGTGTTTTTTTTAAGCAAATTAACCTTCTGAGAGCCCCAGTCCTCTTTTAGGTACAAGACTTTAACAGATTTATTAAGAAAAAAAAGTTATTCACTGCGAAGGATATTCCATAAAAATATTTAAAATGCATTGCACTGTTTCCAAAAAAGGAAATTATTTAATGTACAGTAAAACAGTCAAAACTTATACTTTCCTAGGTCTCAAGAGGTTAAATACATGCACCATTTTTTCCCCCCGCCCTTACATTTTATAGTGACAGTGGTCCGTGATAAATAGTCTCAAATGTGTGTCCTATAATTGATGCCTTTGGGGTGATTTTGAAATTAAACACATGGAACCAAAACCTGATTTTTTTTATTTTTTTTTTTACCACCTATCCCCCTCCTGTTGTTTTTTTTTTTGTGGAAGTGGTCTGTGATGACCAACCCTGAAAAATAGTCTGAAATGCCTCTCGTATTAGTGCACTTACATTCAATGTTAAAATTACATGTTTAAAAAGTTAAAGCTACATGTTTAAAATGTTAACTCTACATGTTTAAAATGTTAAATGTACATGTTTAAAATGTTAAATGTACATGTTTAAAATGTTAAATGCACATGTTTAAAATGTTAACTCTACATGTTTAAAATGTTAACTCTACATGTTTAAAATTTTAAATCTACATTTTTAAAATGTTAACTGTACATGTTTAAAATGTTAACTGTACATGTTTAAAATGTTAAATCTACATGTTAAAAATGTTAAATGTACATGTTTAAAATAGTAAATCTGCATGTTTTAAATAGTTACGCTACATGTTACTCTGTAAATATGTTTAAGTTTGATGTATTTTTTAATAAAATCGTTCTAACAACCACAGCCAGTTCTTTGTGTGTGTTTTTTTTCCATAAAAACAACTGGATTTTTTTTCCTTTTTTTTTTATCACAGTTCCAAGTTTTCCACATGCTTTTTATATATTTCTGTCATCTTTCCAATAAAATAACAAACAAAATGAAAGAAACAATACATGACACAGTTTAAGCTACATATGAAAATATTAATCCTTTTAGTGCGACATGTTTTCTGTCACTACACGATGATTTAAATTGTTTGCATTCATGAGGACAATGTATTTATCTGCCAAGTTCACTAATATATTACAGCAGTTGGAAATAGAGAGTACTTAGAGAATACTGTGTAGAGTATTTTCCAACTGCATGTCATGTATTATGAAACTAGCGTAATTGAAGTAAATATGTAATGACAGATTTAATGCTGGTGGCCATGTGGTTTGTGCTTCTTTATTCTTTCTTCTTATGTGCTCTGTTTAACTGAAAGGGTTTTTCATTTACTATTTCACAGATTTACAGTTGTGCACATAAGTTTACATACCCTGACAGAATACAAATGGTCACTTCCAGAAGAGGGCGTGTGCAGGTTGGGTGCCGTTTACATACATGGAGAAATTAAATTACAATAGCATTATCTAATGTGGTTATTCCAACTTCTCAAACTCCTGATTGATTAGATTATACTCTGATTAATGTGTTTACATGGCTTTGAAAACTTCGATTTCAATCAGAATAAGGCAATAATTCAAGTCAGTACTTTTGAAATCTGGTCCTTGTGGCCCAGTGCATTCCCCTTCCTTTTTTAAAATTACGAAATAAAAAATAATTACAAATGTAAAATTAAATAATTAAAAAATAATAATTAAATTTTTTTTAAATGAAAACAGATTAAATAAAAAAATAAAACCCTTCTTTGAAAAATTAAAAATATTAAAATTAACAAAACATTTTTTTAAATAAAACAATTTTTTAAGAAGTTTTAAATATTAAAAAATAAGAATTAATTTAATTAAAAAATAGATGAAAAACCAAAAATCAAAAACATCTCCCTCCCTCATTACACGTAGAGGCCATTACATCATGATTAGGCTTCTGAAGAGCTGATCAATAATTGAACTTGGTTTGATAGAAGACGAAAATAATTAAAACATGCAGGACAGTGGACACGAGGACCGGATTTCAGGACTACTGGTCTAAGTACATGTAAACATACTCATTGGCTACAGTAGAAAAAAATGAAAGTGAACGAGTGTCCATCTCTGTTTCCTGACCTGATTATCATTGAGCCACTTTGGGAGGTGTCAAATGTTCAAGCAAGGAAACCCAAAATCTGAAATGAAGTGAAGGTGTTTTACCAAGAAGAAAAGATAGCTCTTTCTTTCTTTTTTTTTAATGGACAGCTTTACCATCTGAGAAAATAAAGCATCTCATCCACAGGCACAACACAAACCTTCCACTTGTCGTCACATCATGGTGCGCCTCCATTTTGATGGTGCTAATGCTAACTACTGAACCACCAGTAACATGAGTCTCCTCCAGAAACAGCAGAAAACAACAATGTCTGTGCGTCATTGTACAGTTGGATGCTATGAAAAACATGATCCTACTAAAGGAATAGCCTTATATCGTATCCCCAAAGACACAACACAAAGAAACAAGTGGTTTCTGATGCTGATGACAGTATTTGTCGTCCAACGCACCACATGTGGCTTTGCGGTCTTCATTTTGAATCAAGTAAATTACACTCTTGAAAGTAATTAAATGAGATCTCTGCAAATATAGTTTGGCGTTTGAGTAAAATGTATGAATTTTCTGTTATCAAAGATATCCAGCACGTTTGTGTGCACTAGCTAACATTAGCATTAGCTTGATCCAGTCTAGTCAGTAGTGAAAGGAACCGTGGGACTGTTGTGAAAGGTGCCTCACACTGAGTGTAGTTTGTGTTTCACTTGACCAAAAACTGTCAGAGCTACTCATATAGAAAGAAGGAAGTAAACATTTGGAAAACACCTACAACACACTGTCACTAGTTTATTAATTTTTGTTTACTTTGTTTATTAAACCAAAAATATTTCAGATGTTTTCTCAATAATGTATTTTTCCCCTTTTTTTTTTCTTTTTTTTTTTTTTTTTACCAAAAATTTAAATAAATATAAAAAAATACAGTCTTCCCAAACCCAATCATAAATAACAAACAAAAACAAACAAAAGCCTACACACACATCAGTTAGCAAATGGTATATATAAGACACATCCAAATAGATACATAAACAAAACCACAAAGTAAGTTCCAATGTCCATTAGTTTATGGTTAGGGTTAACCACTCAGAATGTCCATCAGTTTAGTTGAACATGGACTATGAATTGGAACACATTGTACAACACCAGTCCACATTAAGTATTGGAGTCTGAAATTATGAATTATTATTATTTTAAAAAAATAATAAATTATTTATTCGACATCCCAGCTAAAAGTCGTATATTTTAAGGGCATCAGGATTCAGAGCAGGTTCATGTTCAATAGCACAAAATGCTAAACCTGAGCTCGAAAGCAAATGTTAAACCATGCTATATGTTATTTGAATCCTTTTCCACCCACAGCAGCTCCCTGTTCATGGATTTGCATCCACATGGTTTAAAACGCTGACACAGTTCATCATTTATCTCGTAAAGGTTCATCTTTCCACCTACACAGTATGTGTAAACATGGAGATAACCGTCCATGGTAAGTGACTTGGCATTTTGTTATTTTAGTTATTTAAAGCTAAATATTTAGTTTAAGATTCACTACAGTCAGTGAAGGAATCAATCTAATGTTATTTGACATGTTTTTTACAACTTACATTAGCTATAGCAACTAAACAAACTGGTTTGATTTTGTGGATGTGGTAAAAAAAAGATAATGCTAATGTCTGAAAGAAACTCTAAATTGTGTATAAGAGCTCAAAATTACATTTTGGTGAAAATAAAGCTCTTTTCTCATAAGCTTTTTCTAAGTTGGGTATTTAGATTCTTTTAAAACCTTCCAATTCCTCTTGAAGCTGTGTATAAGAGGATCACAACTAATCTCTGAATGATTACATTCATTTGTAAAGGAGGAAATCAGAAACAGACTCAATTTCAGGATGATTAAAAAATGTAAATATTACCATTATAGTTGATTATAAGAACAGTATTCAGTATAGCTGGGAATGTTAAAATCATTTGATCCATCTTTTCAGTTTTGTAAACTGATAAAAAATGATAATAAATAAATTCAGTATTTGTACATCTTCATACATTCAGTGTCCACAGCAGACGTGTCACATTCAACATCCAAAATGCATTCAAATGCTCTGGTTTGACATTCAAAACCAAATCAATGTAACAAATATGATCAATGACCAGTGCAAATCAGGCTGGGTCCATTTTACATATTCAAGGCAAGAGTTAACTGTGGCTAATTTCAGCTTCCTTATTGTGTCCCACTTACTGTGACACCTCCCACTTTAAGGGATCCACATTCAATCTTATTTTTCCTCATATATTATATTACAAATGTTGCAGATTATATTTTTTATTTCACTTTTCATAGCACTTCATTTCATCAAGCTTTTTTTGACAGTTTTGAGGACATTTTATAACCCTAGTCCTACTTTAAAATAATAATAAAACAGGGCCGGCGTTAGGCATAAGCAGGCACAGGGTTCCTACAGCTCAGGGCAAGTTCAATTCAAAACTTTTAAAGACTTTTTTTAATGCCGTTTGAAATTAAATTTAAGACCAAGCTGACAATGAACCAAAATTAAAAAGGGAAAAAATAAAACACCACATGAATTACCTGGGGACAGTTTTACCAACTGTTTATTTTAAATAGAACATGACTTTTTGGGTCCTGTTGCTGCTACATTCATGAACCATTTGCATCAAGAAGCATAACTTTGAAATTTTGAATATACTGTATAACATACACAAACACATGCAAAAAACTAAGTATAGTTAAAGGAATACTACACCCACAGAATGATGTGCCCTCATTTTCTAGGTAATTTAAAATGTTCAGATTTGTTGTGTAGACATCACGTTTTGGAACAAATCTCTTCCAATGTAAATGTAAATATGCCAATGAACATTTATTTTATCATATGTAACCACTTTACCATGCCCAAATAAGTCATTCTCATGTCTTTTGTTTCGTTCCCAGATATTATGATGAATTCCTTCAACACGTCACAGACCTCAGGTTGTCCCCACGTGAACCTCGTGACAATAGACAAGGTTACATCTTATCTTTTCTTCCTCTTGTTCCCCGTCGCATTAATTCTCAATGGAGTGGCTGCCTGGGTATCTCTACACCTTCGTTCCACCTCAACCTTCATCGTGTATTTGAAGAACCTGGTGGCCTCTGACCTTCTCATGACATTGACCCTCCCTGTGATGGCGGCTAGCATGCAACCTGGAGCCACTGTTGAGTTAAGGGTGTTCGCCTGCCGGTACTCAAATGTCATTTTCTACTGTTGTATGTACGCAAGCATCGCTTTGATGGGTCTCATCAGTCTGGACCGCTTCTTCAAAATTGTAAAACCGCGTGGAAAGATGATAGGACAAAGCGTGATGTTCAGTTTTGTCATGTCGGCCTTGGTTTGGGTTGCGTTGCTTGGCGGTACTGTTCTCCCAACCATTATTCTAACAAACCAAGATCCTGTTAATGTGACTGAAAATTTCTGTATGTCCCTGAAAAGTAAGTCCGGTTTGATTCTTCACAAGTTTGTGGTGGTCAGTATGGAGATCCTTTTCTGGTTTGTCTACTTGTTGGTTGTGTACTGTTACATATGCATTACCATGAAAGTCCTGCAGTCCTTCAAAAATTCTGGAAGCAATAACAACCAGGGGAAAAACCAAACCAAACTCAGAGTTTTCTTGATCCTGCTTGTATTTTTTGTATGTTTTGTGCCTTTTCATTTGATGCGCATTCCCTTCACTTTGCAAGAAATCTTAAGTATTAATATTTGCCCTCAGCTTTGGATTGCAGTAGTTCACCATCTAGTCCTGTGGGTCTCTGCTACAAACGCCTGCCTTGACCCCTTTCTCTACATTTTCCTGTGCAGGGAGTACAAAGACAAACTGGTTGATATGATGAAAGCAAGAGGGATCTGTGTTGGTTTGTACACAGATGAAAGAGAGGAGACGTCACAGTAGACACACGATTTTACAGATAAGCTCAACTGTCAGTGTAGACTGAACAACACACTCTACCTTTTATCTTATACTGCCCTCTAGTGGCTGTGTATTGATTAACATTTACTAAAAGATTTTTTTTTTTTTTTAAGTTAAACCTTTAAAAATGAATATAATTAACCTGCACTGAGTAAATGTAAAATATTATTGTAAATTAATTACATGTGCAATCTATTATTTTTGTGATTAGATATTTATATGTAATGCATCATTACTACTTAAAGCGGTCACACAACTCTGCACTTATTGTGGCGCCACTTAAAGCAAACACAGTTATGAATGTAAAAATACTGTATTGTGTTGATTTGTGTTCAGGAATATGTTACTCTTGTTTTTTTCTTACATTTGTGTTTTGATGACATATTATAAATAAGATGAATAGAAGAAATAGTACAATATTGTTGGTTTTTATTAAATTTTTTAATATTATTATTTGTAATAACAAAATATAATGATTTCATCACAGTCTCCTATTTGATAAATATTAAATCTAAATGTTACAAGTCCCCTCATTAAAAAGATTTTTTTTTTAATTCCCAATGAAGTTGACTTGTCTTTTTTGCTCAGTATATACATGTAACTTCCTGTGCATCCCCAGCGTTAGAAAATAAATGCTGTTAAAGTCAATATAATACATTCCAGGCTTTTCTGCAATAAATGTACATGTGTGTGAAAAAAATAAAATAATATATATATATATATATATATATATATATATAACTACATTATGCCTATAAATAATGACAACTTCAAATGTATGTTTGTATTTTAGTGCAAAATACCATTAAATTAAGAAAATATTGACATTTACAAACTATCTTGTAACAATGAAACCTGAACAAATATGAACAACCTGAAATCTCTAAAAAAATAAAAAATTAAAAAATTAAGTACAAGTATAAACATTTGTTTTGCTAACTGTTTTGTGTCTTTGTAGATCTGATCCATAATGCATGTGGACAAGTAAGTAATTACACAATTTAATGTGGGTTTTTGCACTAAAACAAAGACAAAAACTTATAGTTCAGATTATTATGCTATTCTTTTACTCTTCCACCCCACTGGAGATCAAATGGGGCTGAATGTGGCCCCCCGAAAGAAAATGAGTTTGAGACCTCTGGCCTAAAACGTACCAAAAACGAGGCAGTCAGAGACAGCAGACCTCTGCCAAGGCTTGATATGATGTGATGGAGCCATAGGTGTCGACCCATCTGATGTCCGAAGGTGAGACGATGTGACTGAAAAAAAAAAAAAAACCCTCCAGATTCTATCTTGTCAGAATCCTGAGATATTACCACGTATGTGTTTTAGCTGTTGACCTTTAGTACAACCTTGACCTTTGACCTTCATTGCTCAAAATCTAATGGCTTCCTCCTTGACCCATTATCTATCATTCCTGAAAGTTTAATCCAAATCCGTTCAGAACAACTGCTGACAGACAGACAGACCCAAATGTAACACATATATAATAGAAGTGTTAAACTTCTATTCAACACCATTAGTGTGTTTCACTGTTGTATTTTACTCTTAACAGTTGACGACTCCCTTTGGTCACATGATGCCACTGCACCTCACACTTGTCTTGTGTTTAGCTCCAACTGCTGCATCCATTCAATCTACCCATTAGTGTATTTAAAGAGCATGTCATCTTATCATCTGTCATCTTAGTTGTGTGTTTTACAGTTCAGTTTATTGTCATTTACATGAATACATGAAAACGAAATCAGTACTCAGGACCAGCAGCGTGTGACCTAATATATAATAATCTAAAATAGACAATAATCCAAGGACAACAATAAAACTCTCATACTTAATGAAGTAAATAAAATAAATAAAACCAAGAAAAACGCAAATTCCAGCAGAATTAAGAACTTCAGTGCATGATTAAAAGCAGCATAAATAAAATGTAAAAAAAAAATAATAAAATAACAAAGAGCAGCATGTGCAGGGCTTTACTTTTATGATCACAATAATTTGTTTCTTACTCAGTATATTGTGATACAAAAGTTTTAACATAGTGGTGGGTGTTTTCATTTGATGATTGCATTGCTTCCAGTTATAGGACCAATGATAGTTTTTTTAAAATGATATATTCTTTAGTATTTATGATGTCTAAAAGTATGTTAAGGGTGGGATAGAGAAACCTGGTAAAGAAATGAGCAGTTGTGTAGGTGAGGTGTCGACCAGATCTTATCACTGTGGTGTTTATGCAGCGTTTTGCATTATCTGTTTTGCTTTTGCCTGAGGACTAATGTGTTTTTCCTATTTTTGCATATGTCAGGGGAATTGCAAGTTCTAAATGTTTATGTGTTTCCTAGGAAAATCAACAGTGTTTCTTGAACACTTTCCACAGTATTATATTCCACCTGCACACTGATACACCTGTCCTCTGAGTCACTTTGTGTAGAAGGAGAGAGACTCCATCTGTAAGTTATAACCAAATGATGTCATGTTATGGATGTCATTAGTTCATAGTTTAACACTTTACCCATTTGTTGTAGAATTTGTATTATTTATAACAATGTTTAATTTTTATCAATTGGCAGAATTCTCAACAACACAAGGAAAAAGACTATTATTGTAAGTTATTTATATTTAATTGATTTACTTGTCTACTTCTTTGATCATTTTTCTTTTCTTTCTCTGGGTATGTTTTATGCATATAATGTAATTTTAATACAACTACATATTAGTATTTAATTACCTTAGGAGGCGGTGTATAAAAATAGGACTATAAATAATTAAAAAGAAGTTTTGGGGTTAAGATTGTTATGTATTTTTACCACTTTGCATTATATAATTCTGCTGTGAATAAACTCAGGTAAGAGGTAGAAAAGGGATAAATTATAGATCCTATTTTTTACAGAAACAAGTAGCATAAAGGGAAAAAAAAATATCCAAAAGTGAACTTCAGTGATATTTGTCTGAGCTGTAGAAATGATACTAAACTTAACCCTTTAACCCTTGATGCGTCAGCGATGACACGTTCTGAATGGATGGTTTAGTTAAAATTTTTAGAATAATTAAATTACATTTTTTAGTGTTATTTTACTGATAATTTTGTTGATGAAACTGATGTACAGGTGTCAAAAGGCAACTGATTTAGAGAAAAACTAAAAGTAATGGAACCAAATTACAACACTAGTCATTTATTCCTTTTTTAGTCATTGCATTTTTCATGTTATTTGTTATTTTGTGAATATTTATTCATTTCTGTTGATGTTGTTGCTTATTTTTGTTTATTTTAATATGTATCTTCAATTGTGCTCCCTTAGGGTTTTACTTTATTCATGTTACATATTATTTTGTTAGTTTAATATTCATTTTTGTTCATTTTACTCATCACTTTGCCAGTTTTTGTTCATTTTGTTGCTTATTTTATCTTATTTTATTTTGTTTCTGTGGAATTTTTTAAGTCTCAGGCATTAGAGGGTGTGTGTAATATACCTTAATTAACATTACATTAATATTACATCCATACTGTAGACCATGCTATGAATTTCATATTGTGTTTTAATTCATTTTTCATTTTCCTCAGGTGGAGGGATGTCAGGTAATCAAACTGATAGTAACAAATGTCCGGACTTCAGTTATGACCGAAGGGTTTTCACAATTCTCTACCTGTTGATGTTCCCCATAGCTCTGCTGTTGAATGGCGTAGCAGCATGGGTCTCTTTGCACCTCAAATCCAGCACCACTTTTGTGGTGTACCTGAAAAATATGGTTGTTGCAGATGTTATTCTGACATTGACCAATCCAGTTGTGGCATTAAGCAAACTGCCAGGCGTGTCAAATCATTTATATGCACTTTCATGTCGCTTTTTCAGTGTCATTTTCTACAATACACAATATGCATGCATCGCATTTTTGGGCCTTATCAGTCTGGACCGTTTTGCCAAGATTATCAGACCTCACAGCAAGTGGTTTGGTCACAATCTGATGCTTAGCAAAGTGATATCTGCCTCAGTCTGGTTAATGCTGTTTGTATTTACTACTTTACCAAATATCATTTTAAGTAACAAATCACCACCCAATACGACTGTGATACAAACCTGTATGCAGACAAAAGGACCGGCTGGACTTCAGTACCATAAAAAGACTGTGATTTACTTGAATATTTTCTTCTGGTTTGTCAGTGTGGTGATTACCGTCTGCTATATTTGCATCACAAACAAGGTGATTCAATCTTTTAGAAACTCCGGAAGCAATAACAAAGGTGGAAAACAGAAGATAAAATTGCGAGTTTTCTTGGTTGTCATAGTGTTTTTCGTGCTGTTTGGACCTTACCACATTGTACGGATCCCATACACTTTTCAACAGGTCAGTGAATCATCCCGTAGTTACTGCTCTTATTTAAGGAGCAAGTTTGCAAAGGAATTCACTCTATGGTTCGCCACAACAAACATCTGCATGGATCCACTCCTCTATGTCTTTCTGTGTCGAGAGTTCAAAGACCAACTGGTGTGTTTAATGAAACATGGGCTGTTTTTATTCCAAAAAAACAGAAGAAGCACAACTCAAATGGATGAATTACAAACAACACTCTGATAGAGATGTTTAAGGGGTACATCCTACTTTGCCATGTCATGGACTGAGCTCAGAATTTGCCAAAATATATATATATATATACCAGGGGTGTCAAACTCATGTTAGTTCAGGGGGCCACGTTCAGCTAAATTTGATCTGAATCAGGCCGAACCTTTGAAATAATAACATAAGAACACATAAATAATGTCAAGTCCAAATTTTTCTCTATATTTTAGCATGAAAAAAGTAAGATTGAACAATGAAAATGTTTATATCGACAAACGATCCTTTCAAACAATGTGAATAACGTGAACAAAGTAAAAGAGTAAGCAAAATTTTAACAATATTATGCTTTTGTTTATCATTTCTACATTTGCATTATAACTTACAAATCTCAATTGATCTACAAATAGACAAAACACTTAATATCAAGCCGAATATTGTTAAAATTGCATTGACTTCTCTTAAAAAAAATTTAGATTCTTCATATTTGTTCAGATTATATAATTTTTTGGGACAAAATTATACTTTGTTTTAGTGTAAATATGTGAAAATATTAACATTTAGGATGAGCATAATTTGTAGTTGTGAGTATTTATGGATTATTATGATAGTATTTTACTGGTCTGACCCACTTTAGACTGAATTGGTCTGTGGAACTAAAACATTTCTTTATATCTTATCTATTTTTACATTTCACAAATTCATCCCAAGGGCCGGAATGGACCCTTGGGCGGACCAGATTTGGCCCCTGGGCCCCATGTTTGACACCTATGATATATACAATATAACCACTGTATCATATTTAGGCATTTACTGCATTCACTCTTGTGTATGTAAAACTTGCACTGTGTTTTGCTTATCTTCCAAATGTAGCTCTAAATAGCCTGAACTATGAACAGGAAATACAGTGAGGACGGACGATATAGATAGTGCTACTGTAAGAGGATAATGTTCCTCAACTGTGTTTTACGTCAGGAAAAAATGCAGTTCTATTGTAGGTGTGAATTATACAGTAAATAGGTGTTTCCTTGTCATGGTTTTTTTTTTGTTGCTGTTGTTTTTGGTTGTTATTTCTTTTTTAAAAGCAAATGCAAACAAGCTAGAATTAGCTTTGCATGGTATCCTCATTTAAAGTGATAGAGTAATATTTGTGGGAGCATTTAAATAATTCAAACCTTTACTGGGGCTTTTACAGATGCAAAAGCAGTGTCAATTTACCACATACTAAAGAGCTTTGGAAATTTACTGGGGTAAAAAAAAACTAAACATGTATATTATTTTTATTACTACTTTCATTACTATATTTATTTTGTCAGCTGTTGAAACTAAAAGAAATGTACTGTATCTGTTCTGTTGTGCACTTAGGCATTTAAAATGTGCATAAAATGCATTAGATTTGCACTTTGTTTTGTTTATGTAAGACATTTTATTTCAATTTTAAATGTAATCACTATCATTTGTAACATGTATTAAATTATGTATGTTATACTTTTCACTTTTATGCATATAAATAAAGTGTCACTGTTTTCTTTTGAACAATTCAGCCTTTATTTGAACCTAGTGAACTGTTCCTGAAATACACTAGAACTGATTAGATTCAGTACTTTTTATTACACATTAAAAAACAGAGAGAAAATAATGTAATACATAACAGATTAGTAAAAGCAAAACAAAAAGATACACTACATAAAAATGTACAGAAAGAAGAAAAGGGGAAAAAAGTGATGAGGATTTACAAAGTGTCTCTGCTATTACGAGTTATGAGTTTAATGACAGACTCATTTAATCACAGAAATTTGTTACACAGCCCAAAAGAAAAATAAAAAAAGAAATTAACAAGCTGTAGAAGCATGAACACTGAGTAAAATTATGTTGCAAGCAGTTATGAGGTTGCATTATTTAAAACACAGTGGAGTACAAGTGTCCATCGATGGACAATTTGACACTGCAGCCGCAAAGTCTCTGAAAGGTCTTGGACTAAAGGGGGTTTTTAACTTTCCTGACAAATGAACAGCCTGATGCTGCAGCTAAAAACACAACTGTGAACAGACCTACTGCATAGAGATTAACTTTGGTACAGAAGGACAATACGAAAGTGAAAGTAAGCTTACTCTGTGGTTATGCATGTATAAATTACTAAGTAAAAGTACTTCATTTATGTACTTAAGTAGATTTTTTTTAGGTATCTGTACTTTACTTGAGTATTCATTTTTCTGCCAACTTTTCACTTTTACTCCCTACATTTTAGTATAAATATCTGTACAGTACTTTATACTCCTTACATTCTCAGAATAGACTCGTTACTTTTTCAAACTAAACAGATGTGACAGTATGAAAAAATAAGTAAGTTCAGAGGGAGAAAAAATGTGACTTTCTATATCATATACTGTATATATATATATATATATATATATATATATATATATATATATATATATATTTATCTCAATTGTGTCATTTTATCTCATAATTTTGACTTTTTCTCATAATTATGCATTTCTTATTTCATATTTATGACTTTATATCTCATAATTTTGACTTTTTCTCATAATTATGCATTTCTTATATCATATTTATGACTTTATATCTCATAATTTTGACTTTTTCTCTCATAATTGTGCATTTTTATCCCATATTTATGACTATTTTTTTATGTCAAATGTGTCATTTTCTCTCATAATTTCAACCTTTTCTCATAATTATGCATTTCTTGTCTCATATTTATGACTTTTTGTCTCAATTGTGACTCTGCCCCACCCCCTTTTTTCCCAAAATTGCCTGCCAGTAACAACAAAATTGACACAGTAGCTGACTTTAAAGGCCTTTATTTTTGCATACTTTTGAAAATTGTATGATCTTCTTGGTTGAATAAATATTGCTGGCAAAAAAAAATTTAAAAAATGCAGTTTTACTTTTTTACTTTATTACAATTGAGAATTTGTACTAACAGTAAGTAAACGCTTTGAACCAGTACTTCAACCTGAGTATTTTATCACGCAAGTAGCTGTACTTCTACTTAAGTACAGGATAGGAGTTCTTTTATCACCTCTGCTGTAAACTAAAAAGGTCTCGTGCTTTTCACAATTAAAAAAAAAATAATAATAAAGTAGCAACACAGATGAAAGGTCAGGGGTCATGATGTGGATGTCATTTATTGGTGACTTTATTCCCATCTGTCAAAACTGTTGATCCATTGGGAGAAAAATCACACAGGAAATCATGTGTGCTGTTCTCAGAAAACTATTTTTAGGGAGAAAAAAAAACACAAAAGGAAACGAAACACTAAGAAAGGAACATTTCAATCAGATAATGAGGAAGATACTGTATGTTTACATTTACAATAACCTATTGTACTTCCAGCCTGTCGTGTGATAAATCCACACAATCTTTAAGACATTAATATCCTGTCATAAAGCCTCGACCACTGGCTTGTTTTAAATAACTTAGCATTTACAATAAAAAGGAACCACAAAAAAAAAAAAAAATTCATAAGAAGCACATATTCAAAACCACAGCATCTATTTTATTTTCACTCTGGTTGATGCTGCGAAGACTGTGTCTTAGTGCAGAAAGGGGGGTGGGGGGGCAGTGTAAAAGACGACAGGGGCTGAGTTAATAGGATGCAGGGTTGAAGGGTGGAGCAGCACTTTTCTATGTGGGTCAGAATTGGTGTTCTCTTGTCAACAGCTACTGAGACTGACATAAGCTAACGGAGGCAGGGGGACTGGCACAGAGCAGAACAAGCCTCTCAGCAGACAATTGGAACAGGAAGCTAGGAAGGAAAGAGTCTTTCACCGGGAGGAAGACTGGCAAATTCATTGGGATTGTGACAAGACAGCCACACAGTAGCTCCAGAGACCACCCCCATTGTAAGAGCATCAAACACACACACTTAGAGAGAGAGAGAGAGAGAGAGAGAGAGAGAGAGAGAGAGAAACACTGCAACCTCCTCCTCATTGCGCAGAAGTAGTATTTCTTGAATGATTCAAGAACTGAAGTAACACCAAGAAGTTTTCAGCTCTACAGTCCTTTGAAATTTCTTTCTCTGCGTAAAAAAAAGCAGAATTAGAGGTCTCACTTCTTCCTTTTTTTTTTTTTTTTTTTTTTTAAATACACTTTTTTCTTTCCACTGCTTTCTTCATTATTCTTCACGTGCCCCAGACGATAAGGACACAATAAAAGAGGTAAGATTCACTCACTATCTTTACAAGAACATAAAGATGAAATAAATGGACTAAGGATGGGATGTAACAGAAGTAACTTTAACATGTTTCATTGAATTAGTGTGTGGTATACTAACATAGATAGGAGTGAGGTTTACATCGGTTGCCATAGCAGTTGTCTTTGTCCTCAATGGTATTCTTAACAAGTTTAGGTTTGTGGTGTAAAGTGAAACCAGCAGGCAGATATATCCAGTGAGACAGGATGTGTTTTCAGAGGCAGTGTGAGGGGCCTTCATTCCTGTGTATTCAGAGTATCTCTAAATCCTGTCTGATTGACTCAACTGGCAATCTAATCACACAGGACTGGCTGTGGAAGTATAATCCTATTTAGCAGCCTTGTTTAAACACGACGGAGTATAGAGTAAATGAGCAATAAAAGGAAGAAATTAATTTAACCCTTTTAATGCATACTGGACAGTTGTTTACAGTTGTTCTCTTGTATATTCATGAGTTTAGTTGTTTTAGTTCCATATCAGTCAGTTCATATCATTACTGTAACTGGTCTGTTCTTAATACCTGAAATGTAAATCAATTGTTTGTCATTATTAGACTGTAATTAACAGACTTCTCAAACAAAAACTGCATTCAAAATGTTTTATTTCATAGTGTTCTGATATTATGTGTTAAATACACGTCTCTTTGCTTGACAGCTTAAACCCATGTTGTCCAGCTTTTTGTAAGTCATTAAAATTATTTCAATCACATTGCTTTTTTTTATGGCTGAAGGAGAATAAAAACCTTTAGGAAAAAGAAAAAAAAATCCTAATATTTCCATTCCACCAATTCATGCATCAAACGGTTAAAGCTTTAGCAAGTTTCTAAAAAAGTCCAAACACAAACTTGATGTCTGCTGTAACATTTGACACCCTCTAATGTCACTTTCTCTTCCCTCCATCATATCTTTAAAGGGCGACTGAAGATCACAAGATGAACACCACCCTGTCCAACACCTCCATCAAGTGTATTCGAGACACCAGTGTGACCTCTGTTGTCTTCCCCTGTCTGTATAGCATCCTTTTCATTGTTGCCTTGGTACTAAATTCCTTGGCTGCATGGATCTTTTTCAACATCCCCAGCACATCAACCTTTGTCGTCTTCCTAAAAAATGTGGTGAGATATAAGCTGTTAAGTTTCTGTTGCTGCCAACATGAAGCGACATTGTCACAAAGCTAAAGTTTAATTTACTAGTTTATTTATTAGGGACAATGTGCATAAAAACATTGATCTACACAAGAGAGGTAATAGATTTGTGCCAGGTTATAGTAAAAATGCTCATTTCCACTCACAGTCGCTAAACATTTGTCCTCTTCTTACATTAGGTAGTAGCTGACCTGCTGATGACTCTGACCATCCCTCTGAGGATCTTAAGTGATGCAGGTGTGGGGTCGTGGCAGCTACGTGCCTTCCACTGCAGATACTCTGCAGTTCTCTTCTACATCACTATGTATATCAGCATACTCTTACTGGGCCTCATCAGTCTGGATCGCTATCTGAAGATAGTGCGCCCCTTTGGGAAGTGTGCCCTGCAGCAGGTCCGTGTAGGTCAGATACTGAGCGCAGGTGTCTGGGTAGTCATGTTATCTTTAGCATTACCCAATGTTATTCTGAGTGACAAACCACCACGGGTGTCTGGAGGCCGACTGAAGTGCACGTCTATGAAGAGTGAAGCTGGTCTGCTCTGGCATGAAGGATTCAACTACTTCTGTCAGGTACTTCTAGTGTGTTAAGTACTGCTCAGAGGTGGAAAAAGTACTCACATTCTGTACTTAAGTAGAAGTATGGCTAATTTTGGTTGAAAAAATTACTCATTTTTTTTACTCATTATTCAACTCCTTTACTGGAGGACAAGTAAAATGTAATAAGGTACAAAAGTTACAAAAAAAAAAAAAGACAAATAAAACTGCATATTTTTTTGCCATGAATGAAACAATATTAATTTAACCTGACAAAAGCAGAAACGTTTCCATTGTTTTTAATAGCACAGTGAATATTACAGACCAGAGTACTGCACCAGGTCTAGTATCTGGAAGGTAAAACGCAAAAACATGTGGGGATGGGTAAATATATATATATAGTCTTTTATTTTTTCACATCCTTGCCTTCATTTCATTTTATTTGGGGAGAAATATAACTAACTAACTAACTAACTAACTATATATAGTTAGTTATTTTTCTCCCCAAATAAAATGAAATGAAATGCAAGCAATGATGTGAAAAAATAAAAGACTGTTTGGAAAAAGTGGACCTGTGTAGTTCTCTGGTTCTGACCCTGTGTTCCGTCTCTCCCACACTGATTCTCCCCCTGAAGGCACTTATTTTTCCCCAAACTGTCTTTTTTTTGGGTTTTGTTTATTTATGGATATAGCATGACAAGGTATCCTAGGGATAACATGTAAATGTGTAAACACTTGTTTCCAACATGGTCCCTGTCACATCCATTTACTTTGATAAAGTAACAAGCTTATGCTGAGAATGTAAGGAGTATAAAAGTACAGACATTTATGCAAAAAAGTAGGCAGTAAAAATAAAAAAGAAGCCCAAAAAATAAATACTCAATTAAAGTCCAGATACCCTTAAAAATCTACTTAAGTACAGTAACAAACTACTTACAATGTGTTCCAAATTACGCACTCCCCGTTGTACACTTCCTTTCATACACTATGAACACTACACACTACATGGATAGTGTACGAACAGTGTAATTCCGAATGAAACACTCTTCGTCCGCACTTACCGGAAATGACAATCGCGCTGTCAAAATATCTCGATCGCCCGCCAAAATACCGACCAGCTTTGAAAAAAATGGACACCGGCATTTTGCTCCTTTTGTTTTTTTTATAAACCCTTTCCTCCAGAAAGCATGGAGACTACGCTCTCAGCGTCGTCGCCGACGATATGCCCTGCTGTTGGCTGAAACTGCACCAGTACGTATGTAATGAACGGTTTTGGTCTTTGCATTTTATTATCTGTGGCCCGTTAGCACCCCCTTTAGTCTGTAGTACAGTTATGTTTAGCAACATTACTTTACATTGACTGGTGGTGGCCCCTCCTCTTCCCTTACGTAGCAAAAATGGCGTCCAGTGAGTGCGAGAAGTGTCCATTGCTCCACACTTCGAATTCTGACAGTTAGAAGTGCACCATCCGGGTACTTATGGCGCACTTCGTTTGCTATTCTTGCGATTGGAACAGCACTATACCCCCAACTGAAGCGTCTTTAGTGCACAAGTGCGTGATTTGAACACAGTGTTATACTTTGTTTCTTCCCACCTCTGCTTTTGTTAATGGTATTTATCACACATGCTGCATGGTGACTGTTTTGTCTGTGTTAATTACTTCTAGGTCATTTTCTGGGGCACGTTGACATTGATGTTGTTTTGCTACACGTTTATCAGCAAGAAGGTCTATGAGTCGTACAAAGCCTCAAAGAGCAGGTCTCAAGCAGCCAGTCGCAGGACCAAAGCAAAGGTTTTTGTTGTGGTCGGAGTGTTTTTCATCTGCTTTGCCCCCTTTCACTTCGCACGAGTTCCTTATACTCTGACCCAAACTCGCAACGCTGTAAGTCACTGCCAGGCACAGAACGCGCTCTACATTGCCAAGGAAACCACCCTGTGGTTGTCTGCCACGAATGTCTGCTTGGACCCACTCATCTATGTCTTCTTATGCAAAATGTTCAGAAGACGACTGACAGCCACACTCAGTCAAAAGCCACTTCAGAAAGGTACCATGGATTCCACAGTCACATCAACGCAGCTGGAGATGTCACAAATAGCCCATAATAGCAGGATTTCATAGAGCAAGAACATGGCTCAGAACAATATGGGACAATGAAACAAAGGCTAAGTAACTGTCATGTAAATAAGAATGGATTATGTGCTTATAAAGAGCATTTATTTTAATGGAAAAGAGGTGAAAATATTCTCAGGTGAATGCAATGAGATTTAAATATGTCAAATGGACAAGTACTACTGTGTGTGGCAAGAGACAAGTCAAATAGTCCAAGGTATTTATGTCAGTGATGAT
Organism: Siphamia tubifer; assembly: GCA_020466265.1. Classification (NCBI taxonomy): domain Eukaryota; kingdom Metazoa; phylum Chordata; class Actinopteri; order Kurtiformes; family Apogonidae; genus Siphamia; species Siphamia tubifer. Next base: position 36,498,677 of record CM035795.1, on the reverse strand, counting down.
TAATGACTAATTTTCACTTATGTAATAACATACATCCAGTACTAACTAAGCACTTCTGCATATTTGCTATGTCATTCGTCACATTTCCCTTACTTTGCTAATACAGTTTTTTTGGGGTTTTTTTACTTCCTTTTCTCTAATCTTGTCTAAACTGCAATTTCCCTTTGGTAAACGTTGGCAAAAGGGTAGACATCTTGACAGCACATGTTTTCTAGGATTATGTCACATGTATAATCAAGGAATGAGTGGTAATGAAGGAGCAGGAGAAGAGACTGCAATTGTAAATGAGTGTTTAAGCTGAAATGTATGTGTAAATTAAACAGGTAATATAAATAAGAATACATTAAATAAAAAAAATATTAAGTGCAATGAATTTAAAGTGTCAATTAGATTTACATTTCATCTTATTGTTGGCTTAGTATTTTTTAAATTTTTTTTTTAGTATTTGTTGCTCAAGACTGCGCTTCTACCAGAACAGTGATGACGTATACAAACCACATGCATACCACTGGGTTAAAAAATATAACATAACCTAACCGATGTCAACATGTGGTAGAAATTTCATGAGGACCAATTACTGCAAGCATGCAAATCCAAGCAGAGGTAGCAGTGCAACAAAGATACAAAGATAAAGAGATAAAACCACATGAACATACTGTATCTACAGAATATCACACCATTTTGAATGTATGTTCTATCGTGTTCATACCATTTGACCACAGTGTCATTGTTTTCTAACCCTTAATACTGACTAATAACTGGAGAAATATTAAGGATGTTTCTTTTTCATGTGGTCCTCATTATAATTATACCTAAAGTACTAAAAACAATCAGATACGGTATATAAAGACAACATAACAGAGGAGGATAGATGGACTGAGTGAAAGAGAGGCAGGTTGAAGAATAATAGTGTTTTAAAACTAATTCTTATGTGTTATATTTGTGTCAATTTATCTATAGAAGTAAAATACCTCCAGAGTCAAAGTAGTCAAACTTTCCCAAGTCTACTGTAAGTCGTTTAAGTCTAAGTCATTAATAAAACAAAATGATTATTAAAAAAAAAGTTAAACAAACAAAAAAGGAAATAAATTACTGTAGTTTCCAACATACATACAGCAGTTTGGGCTCAAAATGTCAAAAATATGACAATTAATGACATGGGCTTTAATGTGAAGGCATAAACAGAGTTACTTCATACATTGTACATTATATTACATTCACTTTACAGAATATTTCTAGTGGATAATGTATGAATCTTTATAGGTCTTGGTTTTTAGACTATTAATATATGAAAACCAATATATATGTATTATCACATATATGTAAATAATTAGTAAACAACCACTTTTGTCATTTGTGTCAATCTTATTTCCATGTAAAATCTAATATAGCTATATAACATATAGCACATTTAATATCTAATGTAGACCGATGTTTTCAGTTACACAAAAATGTGCAAATATGTTGAAATACTGGATACTGGAAAATATTACTTGTGCTTTTTTCATAAAGTTAAGGTCAAAAGTTTAAAGTGTTTCCTCATTTCTTCACACTCTTTTTTTTTGTTTTTGTTTCTACTTTTCACCTCCAATCTTTGATATATGATTCATAGACAGAGTTTGGTGACTTTTTCCTGTGATTTTCTTTACTTTGCATTAGCATCTACAAGAGAAGACGGCACCACAGACAGTAGCTGCTGCACAAACATGAAAAAACTGTCGGAGCAAACTGGGTCATGAGCTCTCTGTGGAAATAAACTGTTGTTTTTTTTTCTTGCATGCTTTCAAAACAAGCAACGGCACAAAACCTCACTGGTACTCTGGAATGGTAAACACACACAGAGTCAGGCGGGGGTGTTCCTTCACACATTCATTCTCTGAGCAAATCAGAGACACCTCATTACCACGTCATGGTAATGTATGCAGAAGCACCGGTAAACTCTGTTGTTTGACTTCGAGATAAGATAAGATAAGATATACTTTATTAATCCCCATGGGGAAATTCAAGTAATTTTTCTACCCTCCAAAAACAGCTGGAAACTAAGCAAAAAAATTTTTTTTAAATAGAACCAACACACAATGCATTCAATAACAATGGAGAACACAGCAATATTAATTAAATAACCATGAAATGACACCTTTAATGTAGGATTAAGGATGTGACATAACCAGTATGGCCATAGCAGCGCGTTCATTGATTTTAAAATTGTAAAATCCATCTGATTGATCTGATCTGCTGCGTAAAAAATTGGTTCTTCCTTCCATATATATATATATATATATATATATATATATATATATACATATGTGTGTGTATTGCATCTTTTGGCATGAAATATGGCACAAATGTTTCTTCTTAGTTATATTTTTGAAATCCAGTATCTTTCACTGTCAGATGTGTGTGTTTTTTTTTAAGTGTATTGTTTTCTCAGACAGTCAGTGATTTCTTCTCCAGGGGGATGCAACTATTCATCTCAAAGACCCAATCTAACAATAAGAAAAAGGCAATTAAGATTTCCACGGTACCACAATGCACTTGTCAGCTACACATAGAGCAGCTTCTATAAATTTACATTGTGCATTGTTTAGAGAACCACAAATATTTGTAAAGTCCCAGGTAAACAAAGTTCAGGGTCTACTGGAACTTAAAGCTGTGATTCTGGTTAAAGTGGAGCAGGTATTGTGCCAGAAAGGCTCGATAGAATGGACCCACCTTCAGTATCACACCTAAAATACATTTCTGATAGATTAGATTTGAATGAACATAATTTTACTGGAATGAGGTATGACTGATGTAAAATATTATAGTTGATCAATCCAGGGCCACTGCTAAGGCCCCAGCCAACACCCCCCCACCCCCCATTACCCGCCGACCACCTCCACATTTCCACTTAAATGAATACTATTCATTTTGGGGATTTTTGATTTCACAAGTGCACATATAACTATCATCATTGAGAATTATATTATATTAAGTAAAATACAGAACCGAATAGAAACAATAGCAGCGAGAACAGAAACACCATTAGTAATATTTAAAGAATGTATAAATATTAAATAAGTGACACGTAAAACTTTCTTTAGAGCAGCATTGCTATAAAATTAAATAAACAATGACCAATGAACAAAAATAATTATGCACATATATAAAATAAAAAGGCTTCAAAAAGGTGCATGACGCCTTTTCCTGGCAGCAAAGTCACTGATCATGTCACATCTGACAGCAGGCTTTCAGTTGTGGGTGTAGATGTAGTATCTTCTGTGATGACTGTTGTTTGTGTGTGTACCTGAACTTGAACCTTCAGAAACAGTGGATAGTCGCTGGAGTTGGAGTTGCTGAGGTTGCTGGGGTTGTTGGCTGCTTGTTGCTCTGCTTGTGGATGGTTGATCATCATCGGATTCCTTCTCTTGCTGGGACGGTGCTCTATGGACATGGCTCTATTGACCTTGTGAATATGTATAAATAAATATTACAAAAATCTTAAGTAAAAGCTATAAAAAATAATAAAACATTAGCATTTTCTAATGACAAAAATTTAATATTTGTAATAGGATAACAAGTGATGAAAAAAATATAAACAGTTTAAGTCTTCTCTTTATCTGTAAAGCACTTCAGATAAGCACATTACATTATGCTAGCTAGTAGCCTGCGTATTTCACAATGGTGGGAGAACTAGATGAAACCATTTATATTATAATACTTTAGTGAAATAGACAAATGCTTTCAATTTTAATATACTCTAATCCTACACATTATCCTCCTAAGACTCGGACCCTTGCATGTCATGCATTTTTAATTTAATTTAATTCAATAATGCTTGGGACCTGGTGAGTTTGAAAACAAAGATTTATCAAGAGTGCCAATCTTAAATACATATATAAATAAATGAGGTTAAACAAAATAATCGTGGCATTTTGTGAATGATCATGAATGAAGATAACATATTTTGGCACAACCATGACAAATTCTAAAATGTATCAACAGATATCAAATAAACTGTGCATTTACAGTATAGCATTCTGCTGTAACTGCGTATGTTTGCATCATGTCTATTCTCAGCAGTGGATACACTGCATGCACATTTCTTAAAGGGATACACTACCCCCAGGCCAAATTCAGTGTTTCCCCACTGTTCCCAGACCTAAATAAGTGTGTGGAAGCATTTTCCTGGCAACCCAGCCATTGTCCGAAATCTATGAGAACTGACCACAGGTTGGATTCCTACGCTAACTGCATTCTTGCGGCGCCAACTAAGTATCTCGTTTAAAGTGAATTAATGTGCTTGATTTTATCTAATTACTTTACGCGTACTGGACATTTACTTCGAGGGTGAATGACGACACAATTCACAGCAAAACGGCTTGTCTTATTCATTTGTTTATGGGAACTATTTTCGGTGCGGAGAAACACAGCCAACGCACACCAAGAACTGTCAGTGAGAGCCCCCACCCCCCACGCCTCCAGCAACCCAGCGTAGCCTACCTGGTGATTCAGGAAACCATCACCGTGACATCAAATAATGAAACAACTTCTCTCTGCCCCCCACAAAACTTTGAAGACGGTTCAATGATCTGTTTGATCCCTAACAAACTCCGCTCTGCACTGGTGGCTGAGACAAATTTCACGACAAAACATGTCCATATATGGGCACGTCAGAATCGTGCGGTCTGCGCTAGTTACAAAGGTGCATGATGACAGGCAGCAGCAGCAGGACCACCCAGTGAGAGTTGATCTGTGGTACCACCGATCAAAGTATCATCCACGGAGCTGTCCTTCTTCTTCTGTTATTATTATTATTACACATTTTAATTATGATGGTCCAGCCCCGAATCTCTCTGGAGTCTAGAGAGATTCGGGGCTTCAGCCGGTAATGCCCAGGTCTCCCGACACCCCTGCTATATTCTATATTAATTGGTAAGTTTTTACCCATGTCTTCAATCAGCTGTAAAATACAGAACAAACAATTTTCTAGCATCCAATCTGTTCCTCATCTCTTGGTTATTTTGTTAGACTTCCTTATCCATGAAAATACTGGTTTTAATATTTTTGACGCGAGACTCTGGATATGTTTTTGTCAGTATACCCCTTGATCTTAGCCTAGGATCTAGACTGTCCCCAGTGGCCGCAAATGGTATTTGCAACGGGGAGAGTCTAGAAAGTCTAGGCGAATTTGTGGGCGGGATAACTGCTGTCTGTCAAATTTTCTCTTTACACAACGCCACGCTATTGGATGGGTAACCAGTCAGAGCCAACCAATCAGAGCGATGAACATGATTCCAGACTCCCGTACACTATCTGGCACCGGCCGCTTCGGATCTCCTCCGGGTCGCCTTTGCCGAGTTGTGCTGCTCATATTCCCAGTTTTTCGGCCTCTTGCAACTGGTCATCCATTAGGGCTAAAAGGGGTGACACAACGATCACCAGCGGGTTGTGCAGACCCATGCGTCATCCCACTAGCGGAGCCAGCTGATATATCAAACTTTTGCCATACCCGGTGGGCAAAACTCCGACAACGTCCCTTTTTTCAAAAATGAGCTTAAGTGCCGTTTTCTGCTCCGCTCGCAGGGAAAACTGTAATTTTAAATCACCTAGCGTTGCTGCCAAAGCCAGCTCGAATGGTTGTTCCTGGTGATGAGCCATGTTGTCTAGCAGCTAGCAACTGGTGTTATGGCAATGTGTGCTAGCTGCTACGTCTCTGCGACTACAACATTACGTGTCGTATTTGTGTCGTCATGAGGCAGGGCGGACTCCAATCCCGCCCCTCGCGATTTGATTGGTCCGGTCCATTTTGGATTTTCAGATCCGAGGCTGTCTAGTCTGTCCCCGTAGCAAATACCATTTGCGGCCACTGGGGACAGACTAGATCCTAGGCTACCTTGATCTGCCTTCTGTAAGTCACCTACTCTACACTGAACTGAGCTCACATGTATGGACATGGCCATGTACATTTTGTTTTTGTGCAGGTTTACTGGATAACAAGGCAAAATGAGGATCCCCAAAAACTCACAGAATTGGGAAAGCAGCAGTCTGGATTTCAATTTGGCCTCTAATCTTATTTTATAACTGAGTCCAAAGTGACTCTAACACAAAGGTAATTTTTTACATTGATTTATTTGACCAGGAAATGTCCCATTGAGATTAAGAACCTCTTTTACAATTGAGTAATACATAGGTAATACATAAAACCGAATAAAAAAAAACAGCATTATAATTTCAACCACAGCATTTCATTAAGTTAGTTATTTTTTTGTATTCTTTTGTTGAAATAGAGGTTCCTGAAGTATTACAAAACCCTTAAAGCAAAAAAAAAAAAGTTATGTGGTTAATTAATGCATTTGAAAGTTAAAATGGGTGGGTGCTGACCCTAACACAAGAGGAAGGTTAAATGCTCCATGTGCTTTTCTGTTCTCAGTTGGATTAAGCTAAATTGTTACTGCTATTGTTCACTCACTGACTGAAGATGAAAAGGCCCACATGCTGAGGTAATTACCAAAGTTCCGATCGGAAGGGCTCCACAGGCCGAGGGAGAGGAGACCAGACCAGGTGGGAGGTTATGAGGCGATGGAGGTTCTGGCATCTGTCCAACAGACCGTGACAACCAGTAGCAGGGGGGGGGGGGCATTTTCACCTTAGTAGAAAGTCAGATTAGCTTCTACACAGGTTTTTGAATTCACATTTGCAGACAGGTATAAGATGTATGGCCTTTATGAATGTGTGTGTGTTTTAAAGAATGGAAAAGGAGGGAAAAAAATTTAATTCATTCATTCAAATTAATCCATATTAATTAAATCAGATAGCAAATGATACAAATATATTATAAATATTAAACTTAATCAAGCGTTGTATTTGTAGCTGCCTCCACTGCTACTGCCACCACAATAACAATAATACCAACAAATTGAACTATTGACATTATTATTATTATTATTCCCACCATCCAAACACATGCATTGATAGGTTAAATGGTTAATCTAAATTGTCCATAGGTGTGAATTTGAGAGTGATTGTTTGTCTATATATGTTCAGCCCTGAGATGAACTGAAGACTCATACAGGGTGTACCCTGCCTTCACCCATTGTAGCTGGATTAGGCCCCCAGTGACCCCTGTGACCCTAGTGAGGATAAAGCGGATTCCAGTAACAAGATGAGATAATTACCATTTACCCCCTCATTCCTTGTCTGTTTCTCCTCTCTTCAACTTTCCCCCTAATCATTCCATATTGTTTAGTTGATTGATTGATTGATTGATTGATTGATACTTTATTGAGCCCTTATACAACATTACTTGGTTATTACAGCAGAAGAGAACTGCAGTTGCTCTTAACATTTAGTATCTTTTCATTGTAACATGATGTTGTCAGTATTGTTGAGTGTCATTACGCTATTGTTTCTTGTTTGTTTTTTTGTTTTGTCTGATTCAGGTCTTGTTGTTGTTGAAACAAGTTTGGAGTTACTTTTTAAAAAATAAATACTGAATTATATAAAAGAGAAACAATTTTTCAGATGAAACACATTTTTATATTGTTTTACATTATATTTAGTAGAATAATCTGCATGTAACACGGTGACAAGGACACAAATTATATGCAACTACTTTTTTAAAAAATCTTTCTTTATTCTCTCATAGCTACATTTTGGGAATTTAACGAATTATTTAAGACAGAGTGTTTCACAAAAATGACCAGTGTTGCAAAATCATATATTTCTGCATGTAATGATGCATGGTGGGTTACACACAAAACCTGGAACGATCAATGGAATGGAATAAATGTCTTTTTCCGAAGTAGAAGAAAACATGTCCCTCATCTCTTTAACAATTCATGTGAGTTACATGTGTTGAATATAGTTAGTACATTGGGCTTTGCTGCCCTCTAGTGGCACTAAAGAGTTATGACAATGTCTACAGAGTGGTGGTGGCTTTTTAGGATAGTCTTGTATGAAAGTATCCAAATGATAATCAGTTGTCTTGTGAAGTGAGAATTTATGTGTTATTGTGGATTTAGTTTAACATACAAACGAGCCCTTATTGACGAAACAGATTGTGTGTTGTTTGTTTCTTTATTTTATGTTTCAGGTGCTGTGAAGGAGGATACAGGAGGAGCATCTGGGGGACTAAGCATCCATAAAGAATGCATATCTCCATCAGCAAGGACATTTTGAAGGTGAAGTTTACTTAATAGTCATGTCCATATGGACTACCATGCATCATATCAGGTCTGAGTTGATAAAATTAACCCTTTGACTGCAGTGGGCAGTTGTTCTACAGCTGTTCTGTTGTATAGTCATGGGTTGTTTTAGTTCCATATTAATCAGTTCATACCATTACTGTAACTTGGCTGTTGTTAATACCTGATCTGCACTAATATGTTTATGTATAAATCAATTGCTTTGTTGTCATTGGACTGTAATTAACAGATTTGTTAAACAAAAACTGTGTTAAAAATGTTTTATTTCATAGTTGTTGTTGGGGTTTTTTTTTAATATTGCGCTTTAAATACACCTTACTTTGCTTCAAATCTTAAACTCATGTTGTCCAGCTGAGTGGTAAGTAACTCCATAAAAAAAATGTCATGCCTTTTCAGGAATAAAAACACTTAAGAAAAACGTCTTGACTAACGTTCTCATAATTCGTGCATCAAAGGGTTAAGAAACCAAACAAATAAACAAGCTATTTAGCCCTTAAAGTGTCCCTGGCGACTATTTTATTTACTTCCATTGTCTGATTCAACTGTACAACCTATGTGTACAACTGTATGGAAGCGCGTGCTGTAGTGACGTGGCCAATCAGCGCGCACGCGTGGTCGAGCCGCTTTTCTGGCAGGCTAAGCTATAAAACTAGCATCACGTGACAAACAGTCATATGATATATCGCCCACCTCTTCCTTTGCTGCCTTCAACTTTCCAGTCGCAAATCCCAAACAAACGGACATGGCGGACTTCGAAGAACGGCAGAGTTTGTTGGGAAATGAAGATGAGGGCACGTTACCCCGTAGACCACTACCGGCTATCTGCGACCCCAGCCACTTACTGCACCGGATTGTAGTCCTGGTTTTTATGTGCTTCCTGGGGTTCGGTGAGTAGGACCAAGCCTTAACTCAGGGGTCTGTAACCCTGGTCCTAGAGAGCCGCTATCCTGCATGTTTTAGATGTTTCCTTCTTTCAACACACCTGATTCAGATGATAAGCCTATCATCAAGCTATGCGGAAGACTCTGCTAATGTCTGTCAGGTGTGCTGGAAGAGATAAACATCTAAAACATGTAGGATAGCGGTTCTCTAGGACCAGGGTTGCAGACCCCTGCCTTAACTTGTTACACATTCTGTTATTGTGTTCATTTGGGGGAATTAAATACGTTCTGCCCACTTAAAACCGGTTTAAAATGTCCATGTATCACTAATAATTCTCCTTCCACCGTGTGTTCAAAAACAAAGAAAAAAAGCTGTGTAATATGGTGTCTTACATGCACTTAATATTTTCCAGGAAGCTACTTCTGTTATGATACCCCAGCAGCTCTACAGACACAAGTCCTTCAGGTATTTCATCCCATCAACTGTAAAGTTATACGTGACCTGTGTGTGTTATTGCACTACTATGGGTTCTAAACTAAACCTAAAATGAAGCTTCTCCTTTTGAAAAGCACATGACCCAACCAGAACAGACTGATACCGAAACCTAGCGTTTTAAAAATCTATACTGTTCACATTTTACACAATATACACTCTGTTCTTTGTTAAAGTGAATACAAAGTGAGGTGTTTCATGTGTTTCTTCTGTGTACTAGGACATGAGCCTGAATACTGCACAGTTCATGCAGCTGTATGCTTGGTACTCCTGGCCAAATGTGGTTCTTTGCTTTTTTGGGGGGTTTCTGCTGGACAGAGTCTTTGGCATCAGGTAAGTCAGCTATCCTATTGGCAGTGTAATGTGTGTTTTCATGAGCATGACTGAAAATTGAGTCATTATTGTCTTTATAGGCTGGGAACTGTCATCTTCTCACTGTTTGTTTGTGTTGGTCAGGTATGTTTACTCAATTTTATTTCTTCCATCTTCTTTATATTGGATTCTAATCTCAAAAATCAATCATCGTCATTCAGTTTATTGCAGACTGGGTATATTTTGAAATGTAGATGTGAAGTTCATTCTCTGAGCTGTTTTTTTTCTCTCTCTCTGTTGTGTGTTTTATTCAAACTTATGTTTGTGGTTAGATGAGTGGCACTTGGACTTTGTTTTTGTGATTTACTGTATTTTCTCTATATCTGCATAGATAATATTTGCCACTGGAGCACTGGTAAATCGTTTCTGGCTGATGGAAGTTGGACGTTTTGTCTTTGGGTAAGAGATAAAAAAAATAAATAATTATAATGTTATGTTAGTTGAAAAGAAACTTTTCTTCACCAAGGCACTCCAAAATATTGTAAAAATGTCTTTATTTAAATGACATGTCCACTGAGGACCTAAATGTGCCCACGAATAGCAGCGATAGGACCTTAAATAACAAATATGTTGTCATGTTTAAAAAATATATTGTTGGCATGAACATCTTCCATGTTGGTTGCTAAATGTTTACCCCTTTCTTTATCTACAGTACACATTATTTTCCAGTTTTATTTCCACTCGTATACATCCACAGTCTTCTGCTGTTTTCAGAAGTCCGTCCTAGAAATCCTCAAAATATGCAAGCCTGTAAAGGATACCAAAATCTGAATGTCATGCTGGTCTTATATCATCACATAATTTACCCATTTTACTTTCCTTTCATGGATAGAATTGGCGGAGAGTCTTTAGCTGTGGCCCAGAACACCTATGCAGTGAACTGGTTTAAAGGAAAGGAGCTGAATCTAGTGTTCGGCCTTCAGCTTAGTATGGCGAGACTGGTAAGCATCCTCTGAGTTAAATATGAGCATAGTCTAGTTATTTCATATTTTATTTCTAGTAATGACATGTTCATGACATTCATGCAGCTTTATCTCTGTCCCTCTCAAGGGGAGCACCGTAAACATGAACATCATGGGCTGGGTTTACAGTAAAGTTGTCGACCTTGTTGGTTCAGCTGGACACACAGCACTAGGAGCATCACTCATGATAGGTAAAGTCTACATGCATTAGCCTGTTGTTTTAGCAGCTCTTCAAAATGAAGAGTCATGTTACATTTCATGGTTTGTCTCTGTCTCTGCTAGAGAGATACTAGATCTGTTCCCTGAAACTAATGATCTCAGATAACGCAGCCAGCAGAGACATGGAGAACTGGTATATAGAACTAAAAGTGCTTCTGGCTGCTTCAGATGAATTACATAATTTAGAAGAAATGTCAGTTCTCCTAATTTTCTGCAGTTGCTTCTTAGATACACTGGATATACTTCCCTTTTTTTTTTTACACCTGATAGTTGTGTGCTTATGTTTTATCTGTCCCCACTGCCTTTGTTAATTAACATAGAATCTGATTGTGCTAGAGGGATTAAGAAATCTATTGTCATCAAGCTTTTTAATTTGAAGTTCTTAATAATCCTTCGTGAAAAAACAAAGCCTGGGTTCACTTTTTAAATCGCCTCCATATTTATTAAGGTTTTAATTTATTTAGAATTTTTATGTAGTTTTCCTTTTCTTTCTTTAGCCTCCGTTACCTGCCTCTTCTCTTTACTCTGTGCTTTGGTGCTGGGATTACTTGACAGGAGAGCAGAGAAGATCCTCCACAAGGAGCAGGGCAACACAGGTGACATATTCCAACAACCTCTTTTCTCTTGTTTTCAACAGTCTATACATGTCAGACAAAGTCTTTCATAGCTATTGTGGAACCTCAGTCTGCAAGGCTGTTTTTAATGTTTCTACTTGGGTGTGCATGGGCAGGTTACTTTTTGCATTTGAAGGTCCTATACATTTATTTTCAGAAGGTTTCAGATAAGCATTTATCGTAGTGCTGTCAAACTATTAAAATTTTGAATCAGATTAAACACATGCTTCCTGTTGATTAATCACAATTAAATACAGTTCCTTTGTAATCTAAAATATTCTGCATTTTTCTTTTCATGAACAACCATACTCAAGAAAGAAGGGAATATAATGTTTGCATTGCAAACTAGGCAACATGTTAGCTCAAGTGCTAGCAGAATCCCTGACTAACGAACACTTTGTGTTAATGTAGTAATTTAAGACGGAAGGGTTTTGGTATAAAAGAAAACTCCATTCTGCAGAATTTGTATACTAATTTTTTGCCAGTCAACTGTTGCATCTTGTTTTTTGTACTTAAACGTTGTAGCGTTTAGTGTCTTCCATCTTTACAATGCTCACTACTTGCATTAGTATTGGCATTTAGAGTCATTCTGCTGCAGATGGGTTAATTGCATTAAAAAATGTTTTAATCAGATTAATCATGATCACGAATTATAATGCATGTTAATGTTGACAGCCCTAATTTAATGTTAATATTACTTTATTATTCATTACTGGGTACTCCACATTCTAATTATTTAAATAATAGCGTTGCTCTCTCATGAATATGAAGGGACTTGTTAAAACTTCAAATCTGTTTTTAATTTGTGACTATTGACAAATTCACTCTTTGCACTGATTCACTCACTCTTGTGTGATTTGGTTCAGTCTGAGATTAGCTTTGGACCAAGGCTGCATATTGTGGTGTGAGAAAATGCCCTGCAAGAAGAATGAAAGTTTCCAAAATGTAATGGATGTTGAGAACATGCCATTTGTTAGGATTATAATAATCCTATTGTGTATTACGGAGTTTGCAGTGAGTTTCTCTTTCTTTAATGACAGCATTGATATCATTATTTGTAAGTAAAATAGGTGAACAACGCACCATTTCAGAAGTTGGGGCTGGTTGTGTTCAGGATGCTGCGTATTTTGATTGGTAACTTGTTAAACTAGTGCATTGTTGAGCTATTGCCATAATGGGCTGTGGATTTTAAGTGTCATGAGTTTTGCTTAATGGACTGTAAATGTGGAACTGGACAGACTATCTGCAAACATCAGCTCTTTTGTTGTCATGTGATGTCCTTAAGAATGTCAGGAATGATTGCATCACTTAACCTCATCCATACATCTTTTGCCTAAAAACAATGCATGTCTTTCCCAAATGTTGCATCTATTACAGCCCATAGAGAATAATTTCACATCGTAGCTTCCATGAGCATTTGAAGAAAATACGAAAATAGATGAAACACAAAATGAGCAAGGTTGCTCTTTCATTTTCATACAGTAATGAACTAAAGTCTACTTCTGCTCAAGCACTCAAGGTTGTGAACATTCATGAAAGATGAGTCATTGGAACCCTCATAAGGCTGTAATTTACCCAAGTTAATCAAACACTGAGTAAAAATGGGCAAGTTGCAAAATCAAACGGTACTACGGTACTCATTTTACATAAAATTTAGAACAGGAGGAAAAAGAAAGAGGTGGAGCAAGATGATATTAAATAATCATCTCCATTCACCTGGTTAAAAATAGCCAGTTTAAAGAGATTATGATTATGTGAAATAATTGCAAGGATAAGGTAATAATTGCAGCAGCTTGATACTGATAATATGGAATTATTTTTGACAGCTGTTGCAAACCAGTCGTGTTCATTCTGAAGCTCATCTGTGTGTCATTTTCATTTTAGGTGAAGTAATTAAGCTGACGGATGTAAAAGACTTCCCCGTCTCCCTGTGGCTTATCTTCATCATTTGTGTTTGCTACTACGTGGCTATTTTCCCTTTTATTGGACTGGGACAGTGAGTATTATGTCATTACCTCTTTACCTGTTTTGCACAAAATACATCTGGGACAAATGAACACGTGTATCTCAACAGGCCAACCCAAAGCCTGATAATTATGGTAATTTAGTATTTACTATGTGCCTCTATGCTTTTTTTTTTTTTCTTACAAATTTGATTGCATCGGAGTTAATTAAAAGATGCAATAAGCGCATATTAATTATGAGTCTAGATGTGTTATTTGTCCTGATGATAATTTAATGCCCACCCAAAAGATGGTAATTCATCCTCAAACCAGGAGAGAATTTCCCAAACAAGATGATGTGGTACTAAAGTGTGTGCTACCGATACAATTGAAAAACCTCATTAAATAAGCACAATGCTGGTGTCTAAGGAACGATTTAACTGTACGGTCTGACAATGATGTGTTGTCAACGAAACACAAAGGAAGGGAGAGGGAGTCAGAAATGGAAAGGGGTTTGTTAAATGGGTCAGTGGAGAACAAAACTAATTGAGCCTATCACAAGACGCATTTCCTTCACTGAAAGCCACTCTCGAATCACTTAGCAACTGCTGTGTATTTTTTCCACTGAGGGTCAGTGCTTACAGAGCAAATAGTTGTTATGCAGATGGTGATGGAGAGCTACCTGCTGCAGTCACCTCACTATGTGTTCGAATCAAAATAACATCTGGTCAGTGCTCTATCTGTGAGATTAAGTGTTCTTCCCCCCCCCCCCCCCTATCTTTCATGCTTCCAGGGTGTTCTTCATTGAAAAATTTGGCTTTTCTCCTGCACAAGCCAGAGCTGTTAACAGGTAACTCAGCACAGGTAGTAAAGTTAATTAAAGGCACCTGTTGCTGCCACATTATGGCATGCAAATGCATCATTACTGTCTATCGTGTTCGTATATTATACAGTGTCTAAAGCTGGGTTTGTAGAAGCTAAAAATATCAATCTAACATGGTTCACAAATAGACAATTTCAATTATTGTCACTTATTGATTATTGTCATTAACCAACAGTTAAGAATAAGGCTGTAGAAAACAGTCAGATGTATTTCATGTACTCCTTAGTTTAATTGTCTAATAGTATATTTGGGGAGAATTTTACTTCAAGATATTCTTAATTTCTTAGTCTTACGCTTTAATGTTGTCTTTGCTTTACACCTATGTTTCCTTTTGTGTGTTCCATAGCATTGTGTACATCATCTCAGCTCCTGCCTCTCCAGTTTTGGGTTTTATGGTTGATAAAACTGGGAGGAATGTGGTTTGGGTGATATGTGCTGTGGTTGCCACGCTCGCCGCTCACATGATCATGGCCTTCACCTTCTGGAACCCCTGGATTGCTATGGTAATATCGGTCTCGCATTTTTGTTCAACACAAACGTGAATTCATAAACTGTTGTTGAAGTATTTGATATAAACGTAGAATCAAGAAAAATCTGAGTTACACAGTTGAGGTACAAGGAAGATGAGACATTGTTTTTGTCCTTGTAAGAGAAAATAGTTTTATGTTTGGTTTCCAAGACTGCATGTATGAAGGTATAAAACCACTGTTAATAGAGACACAGACTGTATCTGTAGACATTGTTTCTTAGCTATACTTACTGATATTCATGGTAATACATACTGTTAATGTTGTCCATAGATGCACATGTACTATTAATACTGTAAAATGGACCCATTCATATTTTATCCAGTTTTATTTTTTTCTACTAAGCTTGATCTGTATTGTACCTACTTAAATTGTACTTTTTTCATTCTTTATTTATTATCTCATTGTTTAGTTTTTTGTAATTGTATATTTATTCTTATCTCTGTAGCACTGATGTTTCTAAATATTGCTGCACTGACTGGAGTTTCACTCCTAATTTCACTATACACACAATGACAAAGTCATACCTTTAGTGACTGCTTAAACTAATTAGTCTTGAGTATACTTGCAGTATATGTAAACTTTTGACTCTGTTGAATACATTACATTTGTTTTTCAGTCTCTACTGGGCGTCTCCTACTCTTTACTGGCCTGTGCGTTGTGGCCCATGGTGGCGTTTGTGGTGCCTGAGCATCAGCTGGGGACGGCCTATGGCTTGTATGCATCTCAAATTGTGGTTGACGTCAAGTTGATTTTCTTAAACTACTGTGACATTTAAAAAATAATAATAATAATAATAATGTTTTGCCTTCTCAACTCTTTTGTCCACCAGTATGCAGTCGATCCAGAACCTGGGGCTTGCTCTTATTGCAATGACAGCAGGAGCTATTCTGGACAACAGAGGATACCTGGTTTTACAAGTATTCTTCTGTGCTTGCATTTGCAGTGAGTGTCTTCTGTATGCAAGTAAACTCACATCAGTTTTTCATGACTTGTTTTTTTTAAGTTTGGCAAATGCCTTTCTGTGTTTCAGTTGCACTGATGGCAGTGGTAATGCTGTACTTTGTGGATTATCTCAAAGGTAAGAGTGTAGACTGTATCCTTGCTCCAACTATGTGTCACCCCTTCTTTGTTCATGTTGTTTTAGTCTTTTTTTTTTTTTTTTTTATTTAAACCAAGTTTTCCTTTTAAATTACTCCCAACTCCTTTTGCTCCAGGAGGAGATTTGAACCGGTCCGCCTCATCCAGAGCCAAGCTCCAGAAAGAAGCCACTTCAGACTCTGAGTAAGTAGATATGACCCTTTACCCTCCTTCATTAATTTCCACCCACTTACCCAACAGGCATCTAAGAAACATAATGAACAACTGTTCATGTAATCAAGAGGCACAGGCATATTTTGAAAGGAAACTTGAAAGTGCTCTTAGACTAATTTGCTCTGAATGTGTCCTCAGCTGAACCTGCCGCAGTCAGTTTAATCTACTGACTCAAATTGTCATATTTTGTCCATTGGGAGGATAATGAATGATTTAATAGTCTAACACCATGAATTTCAGTGTAATAATGAGAGTCAATGCCAGTGTTTTTGTCATTATGCGACTCTAGTGATGTGTTCTTATGGATTTGTCCTTGGTGTCCATATTATACCCCAAAACTGTACTGGCACACAGCGCTTCAGAATAATGTTTAATTTTTATTGCTATGCAAGTGTACCGTTTAAAAAGCAGATCAGTCACATTAACTGAAATGTTGATTGTGATGTGCCTCCGATTAGTCTGAAAAACTTTTTTATGTATTGGCTAGTGGCCAATATTTTTTATTAGTCATATTAGAACTGTAAAAGGCCCAAGTTTCAGTTGTGATCCAAGTCTCAAATGTTTGACAAAAGTTTCTATTAATACTGTTTTAATGAGATTTCTAGACGAATACTTATTAGACATCATGTATCATAATCAAACTATAGAAATGAAGACATTCATGCCTGCTGTGTAATGGATCTGTATTGGCTACAGAAAAAATAACATAAATATAAGGTCATATTTGGATTTTGTCTTTTAAATTCATATAAATTGCACTGCACATGATGCACTACTTGTTCATTTTCTGTTTACATTATAAAAGCAAACCACTTCTGCTGTCTTTGACCACTTTCGGTTCCTAGTTCTGCAAAAAAGTGTTCATGATGTGATTGAGGGTAAATCTTGCTCTGTCACTATCTCACACTGTATTTTTATTTATATATATATATATATATATATATATATATATATATATATATATACATATACATATCATCTGTTTCCTCTTAATCTAATGCTGTGTGACCTAACATGTTTGTTCTGTGTTGTAATTAATATTTTCCAGATGATGATGATTACGATCAGGGAACAGATATGGTCCTGGGTTTCTGAGCCAGCGAGATGCACTGTCCACCCCAGAGCTGTCAATCTACTGCAGTGGGGCAGGACTGCACTACTGACTCCGCCCAGTGCTGACATCTGTGGTTCTTCCCACCTGAACTGACTGTCTGGTCAAGGCTATTATATAACCATGTCTGGTTAATAAGATATATTACTGCTGCATCAGCACACTGACAAAGGACACCTCACAGTTTGGACTCAACAGAAACTCTCTGATTTTCCTCATTGTAATACTTGACTGCATTCTACGTAGGATGAAGTGACTAATCACAGGAAATGTGAAAAGCTTAAACTCATTTCTAGCCATTTTAATGGCTAGAAATGAGTTTAAGTTTGAGCCAACTTAACAGAACTCAACAACAAGGCCGTCACACACATATATAGTATCAACAATAGAACAGGATAGAACTCAATGAACGTCTCACCCCACTGCCTTCAGGACTTGGGTATCGAACCTTACTCTGTAAGATGGCCTGTCTAGGAAAGAGCATTATGCCGGCGGTAGTAGGTCCCCTAAATAAGAGACCCCACTAAGGGTACTCATGGTGTGTTGGTTGTTCATCTCTATACATCAACCCTGTGATGTACTGGCAACTCGTCCAGGCACCAGTTCCAACACCCCCCATGACCTGCTCCATGACAAAGCTGTTCAGATGATGATTAAATGTCTAAATTTTTCAGCGGTTTTTCACCTGTTGAAGGTACCCGTCATCTAGTGAACAGTTTCCAATTTTATTACGTGCTAATACAGCCACTTTATATGTATATAGCAATCATTTTTATTGTTTTTTTTTTTTATATTTCTAAAGATTGCATTGGTACTGACTGAATTATTTGCCTTGATGCTGAACACTTAGCAGCTCATTTATGTGTTTTACTGGTCAGCATTCAAGTAATTGCCAACTAAAATCTCCGTTTGTTAATTCTTCTTAGGCAGAGTGAGTTCATATCCAATTTTAATCACATGCATCATTGACCTTTTATAGTGGATATTCTCAAAATGAGCAGAGCTCTTTATTGTTTTAATCTTTATTGCTTAATTCTTATTTCTTTATCTTCTCATTGCTGGTTTCTGAGGTGTCATAAAAATGTATTTTCTGTTGCATCATCAAACAGACGTTTGCTATAAGGAAAGATTAGAAATAGCAAGGCAGCTGTTGATGATAGTCGTGGTTTAAACAAAAAAATATTGACTATTGTGACTGAACCTTTCCTAGCTCATTTTACAAAGGTCCTTAATGTTCAATCATAACATTTTACTTACTTGACAGGCTTTTTATTTTTTATATAAACAACCATGAGTCATTCATATACAGTATATGATGCTCTTATCGGTCACACATTTGCACTTTGGTATTATAAAAGTCACGCTGGATTGAGAAAAAATTGTGTCCAGGTACTGAGTGTTACTGAAGTATGATTCAGAAATGTTTGAGAAATGAAACCTGTGTATTCCTGAAAATAAGACTTGAATACTGAAAGAATGGCATTAAATGAAATATAAGAGTTATGAGTGATTTTTTTTTTTCCAAGTATGTGGATTTTTTTTTTTTTTTTTTGCTTGTATCTTTGTTAATACTATAGATATTTGCAGTTGTGCCCATCATAGTGTTGGCTGTAGAGTTAATACATTTGTTGATATTATTATTATTCCTCCAGGATTAAAAGGCATCTCAGTACAGTGGATGCATCTGCTAGGCTAAAACCCATGTCTGCTTTTGGTTTGCGAAACCGTTATCTCTCCAGGCTGGGAGCACAGGTACACACACAAACACACAATGTATTGATTGATTGCACAGTTGTACACAATTCAATAGAAATCATTAAAAACAGTTGCCGTACATCCACTTAAAAAAAACAAACAAACAAAAAAAGCCAGAAGGGTTGGTTTACAGCTACACTATGAACTTAAACACCACTATGTGATGTTCAGTTTTTTCTTTCCCCTTCATCTTTCTTGTCTTTGCTTGCAGCTCCCAGACCATTACTCCACCCATCTGTCTTCACTTGCCCACAGGAGTGTTCTGAAATGATGCCGTTTATTCAGCCGCCTCCTCTTCTAACACATTAGTTTCACACAAGACTAGATGAATATATGTTTACAAAGTGTCCATGAAGTGAACACTACTGCAGTTTTTATTTTACTATTTAGCAGAGGTGGTCAAAGTACTCACATTCTGTATTTAAGTACAAGTACAGCTTCTTGTGTGGAGAAATACTCTGGTAAAAGTAGAAGTACTGGTTTTACTAAAAGTAAAAAAAAAAAAAAAATTCCACTTTTGAATTGTAATAAAATAAAAAGTAAAGCTGCATTTTTTTCGTATCAATGAAATAACACTTATTTCACCATGTAAACCCAGAAAAGTATCAAAAATATCCAAAAAATAAAGCCTTTAGAAGTGGGTTACTGTGTAGATTAAGTGTTTTATGGGGGCGTGGTATTCAGTTTAGTGGGTATGGACAGGAAATTTAGGAAAAGTTCAAAAGTCATAATTAGGAAATTTTAAAAAAGGATAATTATGAGATTTAAAAAAAATCTAAATTATGAGATAAAAAAGTCAAAATTATGTGGGAAAAAAATTCTGAATTGTGAGATTAAAAGTAAAAATTGCAAAATAAACAAAAATTACAATATAAAAGGCATTATGAGATAAGGAATTGATAAAAAGTCAAAATTATGACTACGTCACAATTTCTGATTTGCAACTTATTTTTCATAGTGTCACATTTGTCTGGTGTGAAAAAGTATTCTGAGAATGTAAAGAGTATACAGTACGGATATTTATACAAAAATGTAGGGAGTAAAAAGTAAAACATTTCCAGGAAACTAAATACTCAAAGTAAAGTACAGATACCTAAAAATATATATTTAAGTAAAGTGAAGAAAGTTCTTCTACTTCTATTTAGTTATTATATGATGACTTTGTAAAGTATTTTAAGTCTAGTATTACTGTTATGATTATTTTGTTAAGTTTCTTTCATTTTTTTTTTTTATTTGTGATAGAGGTTAGGTTGGATTTTCCCTTTTTCCAAATAGAGCATGACCCTTTTCCACCGACAGAGGGCAGTAAAAAACACCTCTGGTCACATTACACATCAACTGTTAAGTATTGATTTGACATTAAAAAGGCTCAGGAACAACAATGAATACATGGAAAAATCAGGGATTGTTGAATGGTGACACATTTTAATTAATAAAAAAAAGTTATTACGCACAACTTGTTGAGTTTAAAGTATTTTTTTTATGTCTTGTAAAACTGACCTTTCTTATCTTCTGGTTCTGTTTATGCTACCTGCATCCACTACAAACACAGTAGGATGTACTACTCTATTCCTCTTCCAAAAACAGGCTCGAACTTTGTCCCGTTGTTTCCATGATCCCCAAAAGTACAGGAAAGGGTTTGCGCAGCAGTTCAGACTGACCACAGGTTTCCACATTTTATAAGAAATCATGACAACATTAAGTAGGTGACAGTCTTCAGACATGTAAACCCTCACGAACAGATAGATGGTCCGACCAATGTGATAAGGAACAAAACACACCACGAATAGGAGACACACAACAAGGAGAGTGCAAAGGGACTTGTTGCGCATCCCTGGGGTCCTGGTGCTGGAGCCTCTGCAGCACAGAACCTTCAGGATGGAGCAGTAACAAATGAGAACCACCAGAAATGGAATCAGAAAACCTACTATGGCCAAAAACAACCCATAAGGAAAATATATATTAAACTGACTGGGGCTTGTCATTTCAAAACAAACAGTCATATTGTCGATCACACCTGCGTGCGCAAAACCAAGTGTGGGAACAATCTCTGCAGTTGTAAGGATCCAAACCGAGGCTGATGCAAACACGGCCAGTTTTTTGGTTCGGAGACGCACGGCAGCAATAGGGAAACACACTCCAATGAAGCGATGCACACTAACACAGGTGAGGAACATCATGCTGCAGTGTAGGTTAACGAAGAAGAAAAACCTCACACCTTTGCAGATGATGTTTCCGAAGGGCCACAGTCCTCCCATGACATTACTACTGATGAGAGGAGGTAGAGAGAGCACATACAGGAGGTCTGCTACAGCCAGGTTGGTCAGGTAGATGACTGTACTGCTCCAACGGCGGGTCTGACAGCAAACGCACCACAGCAGAGTCCCGTTCAAAGCCAGGCCCAGGATGAACACCAGGCTGTAGGTGACTGGCAGAAGGATCCGCTTGTAGTAGTTTGTCACTGGACAGATATGGAAGTCCTCCATTCATAGGAACAACTTTGGTTTTTATTTAATTTTTTTTTTTTTTTTTGGAGAGGGGGTGGTGGTGGTTCTGTATATGAATCTCACTAACCCAGGATCCTTGAATGCAATGCAAGAATGGCGTGTGCTTTTATTAAAAAAAAAAAAAAAAAAAAAAAAACACCAAATGGAAGTGTGTGTCCACCCACTGATCCAGCCCACACCTGTGTGCTGTGAACCATATCTAGGATTTGTGCAAACACATTGACACATGGTGAGGTGTTTCCAAAGCCTGGTATAATGAGCTGAGGTATATGGGTGATTCTCTGAATTGGGTGCACATTGGAGGCTGACATAAGAACAGTTCAACCTTCAACCCCATAACAGTGTTTTGTTTTTGGTTCTGAAGTTGAAGATTGTAGCTTTAGATCCATATTAGCTAGGGTATGGAACATTAGAAAGCAGTTTGAGTGGGAAAATACTACAATAATGTCACTTCCAGGGTGGTGAGGAAGTTGGACTAAGCCATTATTATTAAAAAAAATAAAAAATAAAGAAAGAAGCATGATTGATATCCTGTTACAGGGTTGAAGGGAGGAAATTAAATAGTGCTATTTTATTATTTTAATGTAAAGGTTAAAGTAAACAGATAAATTATTATATTAGCAGGGGGAAAATGTGGTTACTGACTATTTTTATTTGTTTTATATTAGAGAAACATCTAGAGACACAGCAGAACCCAGCAGGTCCCATCCCCCCACCATCAGTAGTGTGAAGAAAACAACTGCACGAGGTCCCATAACCTGCAAACTAAGGAATAAATGTGTTACAACCTGCCACAACCTTTCCCCCAGATCCACTCTAGGTTCACCTGGCCCACACTGCACAGCTGCAAGCTGTTACTGATCTGCTACTATATAAGCAGTGAGGCTTACAGTTATGTGGAACCATTCAGTTTGTCATATCCAGAACCTGGACAGTTCTTCACCTCCATGGACTCTGGCTGATCTACCCCAAGAATGTGTTCGATTTTAGTTCTGTTTCAGTCTCTGTCTGTGTCTTCATGTTTGTTATTAAATTACTTTTCCCTTCAACACTTGGCGTCTGAGTCCTGTCTCCACCTCACCCCATCATGACAAAATGAAGTCAAGAAAGACTATTTTATTTTTATAAGTGTTTTATGTTAAATTATGTCAACAAAGACTTTTTTTTAATACTGTTTTTTTTCTTCATAAAACCACTTCTTGCTGCTTTAATTTTGGACAATCACAGGTTCAATAAGATGTTTGATATAGGCAGATGTAATATGTTCATTTGTGTAGATAACTGTCATTGGATTCCACAAAGTTAAATTAAGTCAAAAATATTTATCTTATTTTCATAAGAAGCATTTACATTGATTTTAGTGAAGAAAGGTGGTTTTACTTATAAGTTTTTATTTTCTGTAATGTCAAGAAAGACTGTCCTATTATCATTTTTAAATATGAAAACATGGAGGCCTATTTCAGGAAAGTTACCAAATGTCAGTGTCATTTTTGATGTTCCGTTTAAAAGGCACAACAATTAAGTGAGTATGAGCTGGTAGTTATTTTTATGTTATAGGGAGGGGGGATCAGTTGAAAGTAATTAATAAGTAACTTGAAATGTAACTTGGTCAGTTTTTGAAAACATAATCAGTAACTTAACTCAGTGTTTCCCAACCAGAGTGCCATGGCAGATAAGTGTGATGTGAGAAATCATCAGGTGTGCCACAGAAAATTATTAAATTTCATCTTATTGGTACTATGAGTGAGTCCTATAATTATGGATCCATACAACAGCCCACAACATTTATCTACTCAGAACCATTGAGGAAGATTTGTCTGTTTGTCTTCAATTCCTGCAAGAATATCAGCTTTGTGAATAACTAAACAGGCCCAGGTTACACCGTGAAAAAGTACAGCAAGAGTAAATTTGCATTATATTTCAATAAATATACTTTTTGTAACATTTTTGTTTGGTGTGCCTTGTGATTTTTTCTAATGTAAAATATGTGCCATGGTTCAAAAAGGTTAGGAAACACTGTAAAAGAACTAGTCAGTAGTCTGATTACTATTTCAAAGTAACTGTGGCAGCACTGGTGTGGACATGCTAATTTGGCTGAACTCTACACCTCAGAAAACCAGAAAATGTTTGAAAATATATTTAAAAATAGGTTTGGGGGGGGTTTATCTTTTTTTTGTCTGCATTTGTTCTCATTGTTTAACACCACATAGAGGGAGTCAACATTGTTTGAGATCAATGCATTTTTTAGTCTTGTAGCCAAATATTTTAATATTTAGTGCATGTGTTGTGACCATCACCGTGTGTTATTGTGTGTTATAATGGAATGACACATGGAACTTTTAGAATGTATTTTGTAGTTTACTTTATATGAACATCTTTGAGGTAAACCTGTGGGACACAAAGTGCACCAAATTCACAAAACCACCCATATGCCATCAGACCTCCCCAGAGAGAAAGGAGGGCAGAATAATTAATACAATGATTAAATTCGATTGCCAAGTGAGACGACACCATCAATACCACACACGCACACACACACACACGCGCCGCGCGCGACGCGCTCCATATACAGACGCGCGTCCCATTGGCTGCGAGATTTTATTTTTTTTGTCCAAGTGTCTCTCTCTCTCTCTCTCTCTCTCTCTCTCTCTCTGTCTCTCCTCTCTCTCTCTCTCTCTCTCTCTCGTCTCTCTCTCTCTCTCTCTCGTCCTCTCTCTCTCTCTCTCGCTCTCTCTCTCTCTCTCTCCTCTCTCTCTCTCTCCTCTCTCTCTCCTCTCTCTCGTCTCTCCTCTCTCTCTCTCTCTCTCTCTCTCCTCTCTCTCTCTCTCTCTCTCTTCTCTCTCTCTCTCTCTGGCTGCTCCCGTCTCAAAGTGTTCATTCACTTCATCTCTGTCTGCCCGTGGAGAGGGGAGCTCGACATGCTGGGAAACAGGCACGCACAGGTTAGTGTCCCATCCATAGCCTGACCTCAGTCCTTAATGTAAGACATCCGTGCGTCCTGCTTCTGCTCAAACATCCACTTTAACGCGTCTCCTTCACGCGTTGATGAGTGCTTCCATCCCACATAACGGTGCTCTCTGCACCCTTACACATCATGGACAGTACAAGCTGTTCACGTGCTGAATGCTAAAAGCCGATGTGACATTTGGAGTGTTTTTTTTTTTTTTTTTTAACTTGAGTAGTGTCTTTCCAGAGGCATGCACCAGGGAGAGGAGACCAGGCAGCGCAGCGGGAGTCTGGCTGTAGCTCGGGAAGAGGAAACACCTTGCTCTGTGCATTAATAACCAGGTAAGAAGAGGATGTAATGCAATGTTTGTATTCACTGTGAACTGTGCAGCCCTTTATGCGTGATCATTCCCTGCGGTGTGTGTGCTGTGACAACATTGCTGAAATCTTCCTGGAGCAATCATTGGATGCAACTAAAGCTCAGTAGCACGAGGATCCCATATACAATCTATTCATTTGAGCAAGAGGACCGTTCTCTGCAATATGACAGTGTTTGGGTAACTATTCCCCAGTGGTTTACAGGTGGGAGGAACAAGTATCAGCACCATGGACAGCGAAAGACAACTACTGTATAGTCAGTGAATGTACTGTGAATACTGTGGCTTTTATTCAGCAATTCATGAGCCATAATTGATTGAATTCAATTTGCTTTGGAAAACTGCCATTTTTGTACTATTGAAAGGCTTCTTTCATGGCAGCAGATTAAAATGTCTCATTTAGACCATATATGTATTGTGCCTTCTACTGTACTTTGAACTTCTTCATTCATTCAGAGCTCAACACAAATCACAACGACCCGCTTTGTAAGTTGAAAATAGATCCTTTAAATAGATGTGTGCTTTAAATCAGGCAGCAAGTTTCAATAGACTATGTGATCTACATAACAGATTGTAGGTTGTTTTTGTGTGGTAAAATACTGTATAATGATTCATTTCCATGCTTGGGTGAGTGTAGGTGCATAAGTTCACCTGGTTGTATTGAGCTTCTGAATATTTAATGCCAGTGATGTAGTGTTGCGCATTATCGGTGGCAGGGGGATATTGAGTGTGTGAGCTCTGAAAGCACTGCTCCATCACAGCTTTCGACCTGATCTACAATATATTATGATGGTGCAACCACCCCCCACCCACCAATGCACTGATTCATGGCATGCTCTTTTAAACTTTCTCATTTGGACCAAAGGACTCTTCCAATCTGTTTTATTACACCAGTAAATTTCTTCCGTTCCCAAAAAAAATGCCATTTTCAGATTGATCCAGTTTAAATCTGTGAAGCACAGTGTCAGAGGAGGTTCATATAAGATGGCTAAAGAGGACATGTAGGGCTCATTGAAGAACTAAACCGGTAATTGGTGTGTGAAATATGAGAGAGGACAGAAATGCAGGTTATTGGATATGGAGACTGCTCTACTTGCTGTGTCTGAGTAATTCAGATTCATTATTGAGGCGTGAACCCCCTGAGAAACACATTAATCTATCCAGCTATTACCCCGTAATCAATGGGACAGCTGAATTTTATGGCCACGGGCTCATGTTGTTAAACATTTTACACAGTGCTTATTTAAACAGCGTGCCAAAGGGAGGTCACATTTAATGGGGTTAAGCATGAAATATACAGTCCAGGTGACACTGTTGACAACAGCACTTGCAGGTGTAATCTTGGAGTCGTCCATCAAAATCATGCACGAAGCCTTCTTTTGCTCCTAATTCAGCAAATATTCTGAAAATAATGAGTATGTGGCATAAATTCAACGCACGTGTGGCGTTTTAGAGCCTATACTGTGGGGTAGGGCACGAGTTCACAGGAGTCAAACCCCACATATGGCGTGTTATGATATGTAGAGGGATAGACGTACGGAGCAGGAGCGTTAGTGCCAGAGAAGGGCGTCATATTTCAGAAGTGCATTACCGTCTCTTCCCCCAGTGGGATGGAGCCGTGCTGAGTGCTGTTTGCACCATCTCACTCAATCGTGGAGCGTTTGAGTCGTAATAACCGGAGTATGACTGAGATGAGCCTGCACGCTGATTTATATGTGTCTGTCTGACCGCCACAGTCGTACAAAAGAGGCATTTTATACATGTGTCACCAAAAGCTCTGCATGTTTGTATCAACTTTCAAAACATACACAGAAATGCATGCATTAAGAACACTAACGGCACACATCCACACTACCTCTTTCTTTCCTCTCTTACTCCCTTCAGCCAATTTTTTAGTCATTTCAGTCCAATCCCATTACCATGTCTTGGAAGGCTGGTTAGGTCTAAATGACTTGAGCTCAGTCTTTGATCACTGAACGACGCCCCCTCACCAAAGATGGCCAGTGTGTGTGTGTGTGTACATTGAAGATAACATGCTTTCAGCTCCTCACTGTAAGCCCATATAAATTGAATTTACTTGAAAAAATTCAGGAAAGTGGTTGCCTTAAAAAAATTAAGTTATGTACAATTAAAACTTGAGTGATTTCAACTTAAAATGTGAAGTTGTAGAAATTGTTAATGTCGCCCAACATTGGTTCGGAGAGATGATTAAAATCTGTGTGTGTGTTGTGTGTGTTCACAGAGGACATATTATGCTATAACTCAATGAATACATGAGATATCGCCTTAGCATTACATGGGCATATACATGTAGCTAATGTGTATCAGATGCAAAGTAAAGGTCAAAGGTCAGGGTTACATTTAGCAGAAAGGTCAAAATCACATTTTGGCTCTAATTCAAGAACGGCTCGTCATAGAAATTTGAGAGTGGCATAAAATAAGGGCGGAGATTCGGCATTCTCTGAATACTTGTTATACTTAATGTCAAGGTGATTTAACTCCAATGTTGAGTATTATCAATTGATGTGCACAATTAATTGTACATTGTATTTTAAGTGGATACAATTCATATTAATATTATAATGTGAACTGAAGAGTTACTTTGTGGAAGGTTGTAGCAAGAGCTGTGGTTTTATTTTGTCAGAAACTGAGTAATTTTTCTCTCCAACAGCAGGAAATGCATAGTGTCCAACACTCATATTGCTGTTCTAAAAAAAAACACAAAACAGAAAATAATGATGATTAAACACATATAAACTAACATTTTTAACAGTATGCATTAAAATCAACAACCCTAATTAACTCCTGCTCTTAACACCATATAATTATCCAATACCCACAATGCAATGCAGAACTTAAAAAGGATAAGTCAATTAATTTAAAATATCTGGTTTATTACTTAACAAATTAAAGCTAGTACAATGTAAAGTTGTTGACACATGCATCACTGTCAAACTTAAGTATTATAAAGTGAATTTTATAGTGAACAAGGATCACATACAAACTAATACAATCAAACTTAAATCATGTGAGTAAATTGGACTTTATTTTGTAATTGCATATTAAATCTGCCTTTTTACCATATGTTAACCAGTGCAGTTAATCTACGGCTGAAACAGTAGCAGAGGGAATAGTCCCAACCACTCCATTCTGGATTTTGATAGACTGATATAGATTTGATATTTTCACTCTTACATGTCCTTCATCTCTACTTGTCACACCCCACCCACCCACCACACTTCTTCATGAGATATCTTTCCCCCTAAGCTATTTCAGATATATCTTTTGCTCTACTCTTCTGCCTCATTGATGCACCCTTGCTTCCTTAAGTCTTAATATTCCCATCCGTGTGGCCACAATCACAGCTTCTACCTTTGTTTGACAGTTGACAGACATTCAACTTACCATTAGCTTTAATTATAACTTAAGTTTTGAAACGTAATATACCAGCAGGATTTATGAAACTGCAAGTACTTTGGAGCTGGTTGTGATCTACTGTAGTAGGTGACTTTTCCACCGTGGGATGTGATAACTAGCAGCCACCACAACACATGTACTGATCATTTTTAATACCAGAAAAAATATCTTTTTGTCTGATAGTTAAGGCTTAAAAAAACATTTCCACTTTTACTTTCGACTAAGGATGATGGCAAAAGCATGTGTTGTATTAGATTTGTACATAATGTTCATATGTAGGTCTATTTTGGTAAAAAAAACAACAACTATGATGCATATCCTCAGGTAGAAAATGAAATGTTCATACATTTGTAATTTGTTGACTTAAAAACAAGTTCTTATATCTCACTGAATAATTAATCTTGAGGTGATTTTGTCTTATTTTACTTATTTTACCTAGAAATGAGGAAAAATACACCCATAAGATTTAGATGTTTTTTGCAGTTTATCAAACCTCTATGGTTTTATATAGACTTACTTGCCTTTTCATGATGAATTTGTTTAATTTGCTTTCTAGACATGTGTTGTAAATGTTCTTGTCACTGCATTAGGTCACTTTACAACCCCCCTGCCTAGTATTGATGTCTGACTAACTGCAGTGGTTTATGCTTAAGCTTACTGTACATGTATTTTTCTGTCCCTCTCCCTGCTTCTTTTGTGACATCCTTTTGTCCTCATATTCAGTGTGTGAAGAGGACACAATATAACCTAAAAGCCTCAGCATCCTTTAGTAAAAAGTACCTCTTTTAATCCCATAATAATTACTTTCAAAGCAAATAGTTTTTCAGATTATGTAATCACACAAGCACATCAGTTACAACCTACATCTCAGCAGGCTCTTTTTGTACTCAGTGACTCAGGCGAAAGAGTAAATGTTGACTTCAGTATTACTCCTTGCACGCACTGCGCATGTAAATTGGATTTCCAATGTTACGAATTAACGAGCATCTCTACTAGTACAGGCTCTTCTCCTGATTGGACATTTCCTTCCACTGATCGCCAAGTGGAGATGCAGCCAGCCATCCAATGAGATGATGGCAGATGTCTAATGCATCGGCCATGCTGCATTCACATCCTCTGAGATGGGATTGATGCGTGTGTGTGTGTGTCTGTGTTTAGATGTGAATGTCTGCATGCCATGTGTGCACACAGACATGTTTTTCCTCTTAGAATAGCTGTCCTCTCAGGTGTGTTGTCTTTATCTTGTAGAGATCACACTAGTCAGACAGACACTAGAACTGAGTGACTATTATCAAGGGATGATTTGAGTCTTTGGGTGATTTGAGTCACGCATGTGTAGAAGCATTTATTTACAACTCACTGCAGCAACTTTGCCAGGAAAATCGTTTGCATAGAGCTGTGATTACCCTCCACTGCTCAATTTCCCCTAGATTTAGATAAATCAATCAATCAAACTTTATTTTATATGCACTTTTCATGCATAGTGCATGAAGCATAAAGCACCCCCCATTATCCCCCAGTTGTAGATACACTTAAAAGATTAAAAAAAGAGGGTCGACAAGTCACATGTTATTCTTTCTCCTCTCTCTCTCTCTCCCTCTCTCTCTCTCTCCTCCCTCTCTCTCTCTCTCTCCTCCTCTCTCTCTCTCTCTCTCTCTCCTCTCTGTCTCTCTCTCGGCGCGGTAAACACAGACCAGACTTAAGCAAGACATGGCTGCTGCAGTTAAGATAGTTGTGATGGGCTAACAAAACAAAAGAGAGTGACTGACATACATGTGTGGAAATACTTCACTTTAGATGGAAAAACGGCACAGTCATCTGAAGAGGTATCGGCTAACGTGAGTGATACGAGCAGCATGTGCTAGCTAACCTGTGTGATTAGCAGCACAGACAACATGCTTTAAGACAGCACGCTCATCCCCCCCCCCCCTCAAACATGATGTGGACAGTGTGGTGTTTGTCCTGTTGGCCGCTGCCTTAAACTTTTTGCGGCTAATATGAAAACTGAGGACATGTGACAGACGTGGGGATGGTCCGGTTTTAGAGCCTTGGGTCCCAGGACCAAATGTGAACCTACTGAAAACTGTTTGCTAACATTAGCCTTAGCCTTTGTTTTGTTGGAGTTAAAATTATGTTTGTGTCTTGTCAGTGGACATTGTTACGTTGCAGTGAACTTTAATACCAGTTGCTTATTGATGAACTGAAGTGTATCCGTGTTTATTTATTTTTCTTTAGCCTTGTGTCTGAGTTGTTTGTCCGCTGACAATAGTGATGACGTCATCACGAAACGAGACTCAACTTTGACTTCACTTGCCGATAAGTTGACTTGAACAAAACTGAAGTCGTTAATGCCCTAAATATATATATATATATATATATATATATATATATATATATATCTATATATATATATATATATATACACGCACAAAATAAATACATAAAACAGCAGAATAAAATAATGTTAAAAGTAAAATTTAATTAAAAGCTAAGCTAAAAAAGTAGGTTTTCATTTTACCCCTTAAAAATATGAACACTCACAGGCTGAATCCCATTGCACCCCTTAGCCCCTACCCCTATCCCTTCAAATGGAGCTATATGGGGTAGGACTTGAAAATCAACCCCTATGAATTGGGACACCCCTTCAACACTCACCTACATCATCAGTTCACTCCCACCAGTTGTTACGTAACCAAAAACAACAGCTTTAAAAAGAAGTAAACAAACATGTCTGTTGCTGTAGTTGTCACATTCTCCTGGACTGTGCCCATATTTTTCCTAATATCTGCATCGAATCGGAGAAGTGCTATGCATCGACCAATTACTCCACGTTTACGTAAATATCACTTTTTTTTTCCATGTGTGCAGTTATCACAACTTAAAAACACCAACCATTCAGTTGTCTTCTCCATAACCCAGACATTTTGTCATTTAAGGCTTTTTTTTTCAAAAACCCGGACATTCATTCATCACCACAGACTCTGGCTGATCTACCCCAGGTTTTCTTTTCTGTTGTAATTGCTTCGTCTTGTTCCATTTTTCATTATTAAAACCTGACCATCTGAGTCTTCCACCATCACACCCCCCTGACACCAAAAGCTGGCATTTATATTGACTCTAAAAATCACTTCTGTTCACTAGAAAGATACTCCTTGAAGTTAAAGTCAAGGTTGTACTTTTATTTATTTATTTTTATTTAACCAGGAAATATCCCATCGAGATTAAGAACCTGTTTTACAAGGGAGTCCTGACCAAGATAGGCAGCAGCAATGTAAGACATAGTTTAAGGAATACACAGTTTAAAAAAGAAAAGAAAAAGAAAAATAAGCAGATTAAGAAAAAACAACTTTTACACAATTTCACATTTGTCCCAAGCAAGGTTGCCCGTGAAAA